>CANUEZ040000156.1:9710000-10100264 GCA_948099385.1 Fasciola hepatica | reverse complement strand
TCTAAATGCCCTAGTTTTCACTGTTGTGCACCCGTACACATCGGAGAACTAGGATTGAGTAAACAAAGAGGAGAGTAGCAGGAGTGAAATATTATGTACATTCCGTGACGATAAGACGAATCCATTTCGACTTTGCACCACTTCATGTTGCTCAGGTGAAAATAGAAAAATGGTGCTCAAAATAACAACCGGAGCAATTTAGCGCAATAACGTAACGTTTAGATGGAGACACGTATCCAAGATGTTTCCCCGTGATCCCCGGTGGTCGTTTTCAACATCATTCTTATTTGTCTATTCCGTGTTCGAGGTAAATAGCAGAAACACTCCGTGTGTAAGCTTTGTCCTATGTAGGAGCGTACAGTCAGGGTCAAATATGTTGTCAAATCTCCAACATTTGGCGGTGACTTGAATTTGGTGCTACCTACCTTTTTCATCACTTCAGCCAATATCGAAATGCAGTGTTGAGAGATCTCGGAAGTAAGCAGTGAAGTAATGATATTACGCAGGTTCCTTTGTTTCATACAATCGATCCCCATTCGGTATTAACTTCAAAACGGTGGAACTCCGTCGGTCGTTATGTTATGAATCTTTTACTAGAAAATCGTGTTTTATCTGGGAGTTCTTATGAATTTTGGTCAAGCTTTTAATGTTGAACTATCTTGGACCCTCTCAATACTACGAGACACTCGTCCACCTCCAAGGTATACTCTTTTAGAGCTGTCGTATGATATTTTCCCTTCATTATGATCTATGAGTGTGCCGTTTAGGTCACAAATACTTTATCACTTGCCGAGCTGACATCCTCTATGCACCGTTCTGATCACCATGGGCCCGTAAAAGCCGTCAGCCTGAGCTTCGAAGACTATCGGTACGGTACCGAAAGCCGTTCTCGTGTGTCGTTCTTGATCACGTGGTAGAAATCAGTATCGTTTATCGTGCAGCTGCTGCATAATGAACAGAAAAATGGAGATAAGAGATAAATAATGCTATTGAAAGTTTGTTTAGATTCGCGAAAACGAATACTGCCAGGAAGTTATGGCAATTTGATCCACGTTTGACACCACTAAAGTAGTAGTTCCGAACCCCTCACCGCCGATCGCATTGGTAGTGGACAGCAGTCCGTTGTCATCGAAAAAGTCTACTCAAATCTGAACAAGATGAAAAAGTAAAACAAACTTAATGCTGTTGTTTGTCCCCTAATGTTCCCCTTTCTGCTGGTGTCAGAATCGTGTGACCGTGGCAAATTCTATGGTTGAACCTGTCTCGATTGTGGACGAGGTCACACAGCAGTACACGAGCACGGAGGAAGAGGATCGCGATGTGCTACCGGAATCTTCAACCGGGGACGATGAGGGTGAGGCACAATTAAAAGACGATGATGACGATGATCAGGGAGAGGAGGAGGAAGAAGAAGGAGAGAATGAGACAGGAGACGATCGTGCACGGATGTTAGAAGAGATGCAGGAACAAGAAGAAGAGCAAGTAATAGTAATGGAGGAAGAAGAAGAGCAACAAGAACAACCGGAGGACGGCGAAAATGATAACGAGGTGCATTTTCCCTCCAGTCGTCTCATATCGCTTTACCCGGGAATGCTTCACCTAGTATCGCATGAGTATGTGAACGATACCGCAGCGGAAGCACTAGTTTCGATGCAAGGTCACATGGGGATGAGTGAGGATGATGAGGTCGGCGCGGAACAGGATGAAACGGACAGACCGGAAGAGTTAGAAACTGCTGCGGACAATGATCAACACTTTTGCTTTTTTGACTCCAGAGGTAACCGAGCACCGAATGGCGCCCATTCTCAACATTCCACCCACAATCATCAGGGCATGCACACCAACACTGTGTATCCAAATGATGATATGGACGAGCCTGTTCCAGGTAAGCTTGCTTTATGCACTGTTCTAGGTTGTCACTGTTTGGTAGTGCTCATTATAGCAGAAAATGTCATTTTATTTCCTGGTTTATTGGCGGTGTTTGGGTGGTAAGCTTTTGCCCATCGTGTCTGTGGGGAGAATGTCAAACCCTGTCACTACCGGTCAGCTTTCATCTGTATCGTTCGTCACTGTCTGACTTATCGAGACCTCATCTAGTTAAATCTTCCGTACTGAGCTAGTTACGCGCAGAACCAAAGCGAATACAGTCAGGAACGAATACCGATTCGTAACAAGTATTCGGCACAATTGGGATAAACGTGAGTGAGACAAATAGAAGTACAAACATCAATAGTTTTCGATCACGCGGTCTACCAACCGAACCGAGTGTATCGTTCAAGTGCAATGGGATCGGCACTGACAATGACGTAGGCAAATCGGGGAGATCACATTGAAGCTGTGTTTGTCATTGTGAAGAAGTTGCAAAACAGACTGAGTTGAGGTTGAGAAAACAATAACAGCGAGATGAAAACCAGAACAATAACAATGGGAAATGGATCTTCATTCCAATTGACACTACGCTAGTTGTCCCCTCCGTGTCTCTGGGTCAGGATTCTCGGTTTTCTCCAACAATGAACTAAATCCTTGCGGTTAAAGACCCACCCGTCCTACTGCACTCATGCATAGGTATGCAACTGAAAATAGCAACTGTGAATAAATTTCAAATACTGGTGAATTTTTAATGCATTCCTTCCACTCTGAACTTTTTTCTTCGGTATTGAGTGATTTCCTGTTCTTTCTTAAGATCTTATTCCCCCTTCAGGTCAACTTTCATTGGATTTGTAATCACCATGTGACGCTGGAAGTTATTCCCCGAATTTCTTTGCTTTTTGACTTCATTGGAAATTTGGTTAAATTTTTGTTTTAAGTAAATCTGGCGATTGTAAGTTCCAAATTTGTCTCCCACAGATCGCAATAAGCTCGTCCCGCAACTTGCTACCCTTTTATTTGAAATCAGAACCAAGTCCGATCGGTACTAGATTGTAGATTGATAAATGGCTCAGATGCATGCATTCTAAAACCACTACAAAATGCGGTTCTTTTTAAAGCAAACCTGTTCCATGTATGGAAAAATCTTGAAAAGGAATACCAGTGTTGCAATATAGTTGAATTTTGGGAAGGTCTTTAGAATGCCTCTAAACATTCTTGAAGGTAATAGCGAGCCAGTGTCTCTGTCAACGGTTCGTAATTGGCTTGCTAGTATGCATTTATTTAATACAACAACTCTTCCGGTGAATTTCGATACCCGATGAAATCTACCCCTAAGGCAGATAAAACCCTTTCTTATTGATTCCGTTCACAGGGAACATAGTTACCAATATACTTTTACTTTGACACGACTATTACCTGCTGGAAGATGGATATCACGGATCATCGCCGACCATGTTTGGTGGTTGGATACGTCCTCAGTGTGAGCTACGACCTTGTTTTGCTTCCAGTATCGGAGACCGCTTGTAGTCCTGAGTGCTCAAAGTCTTTCTCAACGGTGCTCATCCATGTTTTCAGCTCACCGCCAGGTTGACGGCGTCATCCAGAGGGTTTGAACAATTCTTTTTTTGGTTTTCGTTATATATATCCGAACCATTGCAGTCGGCCGCTTTGAAGAAAGTCAGAAAAGCAGTCAATGTTGTATCATCGTTTGATATTCATTCCTGCCAATTGATGTGAAGAATTCGGCGCAAACCAGCTTTTTATTACGTGCTTGTGCGTGAATGCAATGGAAGGAGTGTACCCCATAGCCACGAAATCCCACTTCACTACTAGGGATGACCGGCAGTCAGATCCTGAGACTTGAGGTGGATAATCACATCGGGGTCCCGATAGGTTAGGTGTGATAACGAGCCGGACGAAAGCGGATTACTGTCTGTCACCAAAGTAACCAGTAAAGGCGAGGTGAATAGAAAATGCTCTAAACCACCAGTGGTCGAACGCCTCTAGCTTCTTGGTATCCTCAGCTCGCAGTGGTCATATTTCATATTCGTGTACGAGCACGGGTTGGATGGTGCTACAGATGATGCGAATCTTGGTTCGAAGGCCAATTTCGCTGCGTGTCTACAGCACACGTCGGAACCGCAGAAATGCTCTTCGCGCATTGTCAGTTCTTGATATTTGTTCTTCGCCTGGTCGTTCGAAATCGCAATTGACCCTAAATATTTGAAGGATGGTGCACAGAAGTCAAGTCTAGTTGCGTTCTCACATTCCAACAGGCTATGTATATCTCTGTTCGACACTAGAGAATCCCAGCTCTCTGTCGTTTACCTGAAACGTCGTGGCATGATGAGCTTGTGTAATCCCAGAAACATTCATGAAGGTCTATGGGAATAGTGATAAGAAGCAGTGTTCCCAGGACAGTTCGGGGTATGTGATTCTCGGTAGACCAGTTCGGCCCTTTTTGTTCAAGGCTGCACCTCAGGTCTTTGCACACCTGAGTACAAGCTGCAAGGTAGCTGGGATGACGGTCTTATTTATTGAGAGGCCGCATGCGCCGCGTTGTAGTGCAGTCAGCAGTGGTGTTTTAAAGAGGATAATGCTAGCTAGGCAAAGACCCATCCCATCCTCCAGCATAGTCGCCGCTCATCTACGACCACTTATTCAGTGAGTCTAAGCCCACTTTATTCACGACTAAACACCGACTTGGTGACTGTGCCCCTATCACCACCCAGGGATGTGCCCGGTAGCGTACAGCTCTGATCGAGATCAACACAATCTCGACCGGGAGTTCCCGATATTACAAATAATTGTCTCCTTGATTACCTGAGATACATGAAACGCTGCCGATCAGTGATTAGTTATCGAATTTCAGTCAGTTTTCTTGTTTTAATTAAATACAGGTAATCAGTGGAAACGGACTTCCGTTGGATTTTCCTGCTTACCGGTCCATGCGAGACAAACTGAGTTATCGCCGTGCCACCAATCACATAAGGACACTGCCTTCGATAGCTTAGTAGACCGATGGAAGGCAAGTGTGGTTTAGACGTTCATTCTCTCGGAGAAGTACGAGAGTCGAGCCGCACCACCACTATTGGATTAACCGGCGTTAGCGGTATTCGAATCCCTGACCTCCGAGGTTGTAGTCAAACGCTGTAAACGACGACCACCGGTCGATTAAGGAGAATTATGATTGTGCTACTACCAAGACTCATCGATTTTTCATTGCATTATGATCCAGTTCATTGTTAAGAACAAGACAAATGGCCAACGACTGCCCACAAATAATCTGCATGTGTATGGATGTGTATTTTGTTTCAGGTTTTTTGCCGTCGATCTGTGCGAATAAAAACGACCATAAATTATAAGATTTTTTTCTTCACCCGATACATCCATTATTCAGCTTGTAATTACCATTACCGTTTGTGCCCGGCAAACAAGTTGATCCCAGTTTCAACCGACGATCTCGTTTGGGCTTGTTGATGTTCCCTCCGCTCATTCGTCTTGTTAGTTTTCTGCATGAATTGTATGTCCGAATGCCTGTCCAAATGTAAACGTGACCTAAAATCAACCAGCACGCGGCTGTATATTTTCTGCTCGCAATTTCTGGAACGTGGGGCATAAGAAATCGTGTTATTTAATCATTGTCCGTGTGCAGAACCCCTCTCGTACGGTATGGAATAAGTTGTTCCTACGGCCTGTTGTCTTACGCGATCACTTTTATTTGATCAGTTTTTATTACAAGCGCTCGAATGTGTGAGTGAACAGCATTTAAAAGCGCTCGATGGGCTAAATGGGAAATTCGGAACAAAACTGTCGGGCTTTTCATGTTAGCACAAGTATGCTCCTCCGACAATGAATATGTTAAACAGTTACGCAATCACCTGCATGAACAAGCAGTAGCCCTACGACGCACTGATCCATCCTCGAGGCACTGCGCGGACTGATCACGTGGTCACGATCGATCATGCAATCAGACAGAGATAGTGACTTACCCTCGAAGTACTATGATTTACCAACTCGTTCAGTCGGTAAACCTTAACCAGACCGACGACAAACAATAGAGGAACGGACATTACCAAGGCACCTAAGACTAGCAGTCCCATTCACTCACTTATTCGTTCCTTCGTAGTTTGGATCGAAGCGCCACGCTAAACATACAACCCAGCATATATATATATATATATATATATATATATATATATATATATATGTATATATATATATATATATATATATAACAAAGAAGAGTACCGACACAAAGAAAATATAACAAGCGCATGCACTCACTCCGTTTATTCTGTGTAGTGTATATCTCGTTCGAGCCCAAAATTGCTGTGTTCAAATGTTTTAAAACTAACAGCGATGCCAGTAGCACTTCCGCATCTATCTGTGTGTACAGATTCCCCTCTAGACCATTTCCATCACCTCTGGTTTTTGGATGATGCATCACTCTTGTGCGAACAGAGTTCGCATTGTGTTCAGCCGAATCGTTGTCCTTCCTGTGCACGCGCACCACGCGTGCGCATCACACTCAGGTTGTTTGGCGAATAAGCGTGTGTGTGTGTGTGTGTGTGTGTGCTTGTGTCGAAAGGAGTCAGGTGTCGGGTTGACCGATTTTCGGCGTTCGGTAACCTGTTCTTTGGCTTGGAGACCAAGGATACGTTGGGCTTTGTGTGTGGTATTTGGCTGGGATTCCAATGAAATATAACGGCACTTAAAGTGCTGTTCGTGAATAGACAACATGTGTATTTGAGAAAGGATAATCACTGCTGGTTGGAGTTTAGTATGCCTCCTTCATACAACTGCAGTTCATCTACTTAACTTTTTCTTGTACACGCCGATCGATGGTAACAGTCCCTGGTTCGAGTCAGTTCCGTTTTTATGATCGTTAGTCTTGCACTTTATTGCACTCGTTTTGATTCTTACCTAGTAGTATCATTCATTCGCAATTAATGTGGGGTCATAAAGAACAAAAAAGTACAACTAAGGACGATATAAATCATGTAGACTAGTAAGGAATTCGAATGCGAGTATTCCACTGATCGCAATACTTGATCACTGCTTTTTATCCTCAAACATACGACAAGATTGTCTTCTCACCCGAAGCCTGCTGCTCCCAGCGTGTGTGTGTGTGTGTGCTTGTGTCGAAAGGAGTCAGGTGTCGGGTTGACCGATTTTCGGCGTTCGGTAACCTGTTCTTTGGCTTGGAGACCAAGGATACGTTGGGCTTTGTGTGTGGTATTTGGCTGGGATTCCAATGAAATATAACACGGCACTTAAAGTGCTGTTCGTGAATAGACAACATGTGTATTTGAGAAAGGATAATCACTGCTGGTTGGTCCTCATCTGTGGAAACAGAATTCATTCATGATTAGTTGGATAAAGAAGGATGATCAATGTTTCCATGGTCCCGCTTTTTGTACTTCAGTTTATCAAGTCCTACGGCTAACAACAAAGTTCTCGGTTCTTCTTCCCGTTATTTTGTGCTTTACTCGTCTCATCGTATTGACTTCTGTGTGCGATCTGTAAACGAGTTTAGTATGCCTCCTTCATACAACTGCAGTTCATCTACTTAACTTTTTCTTGTACACGCCGATCGATGGTAACAGTCCCTGGTTCGAGTCAGTTCCGTTTTTATGATCGTTAGTCTTGCACTTTATTGCACTCGTTTTGATTCTTACCTAGTAGTATCATTCATTCGCAATTAATGTGGGGTCATAAAGAACAAAAAAGTACAACTAAGGACGATATAAATCATGTAGACTAGTAAGGAATTCGAATGCGAGTATTCCACTGATCGCAATACTTGATCACTGCTTTTTATCCTCAAACATACGACAAGATTGTCTTCTCACCCGAAGCCTGCTGCTCCCATATCTTTCCGCTCTTGGATGAACCAAAATACAACTGTTCGCAATAAGAACGGAATCGACCAAAAGCGAGGTGTACATACTTGTTTTTTCTTCTAAAAATGATGGTTGTGGTTTAGGAAAAGACGCGACAGTGTGCATCACCCTTGTTTTTGTTGTGTTTACGTGATTAAACGGGTCAGTCAATGGTTTCACCAAATGTCATGGAATTGCTTTGCTTTTCAGATCGATTTTTTTATGCAGAATGTCGAAGATGTATTTGTGAATATATATATATATATATATATATATATATATATATGCTTTGGGTCGTCAAATTGGATTCCATGTATTAAGAAATTTGGTGGCAATCTTGATGTGAATCTCGCGGGCCCATTTTACTGGAGCTGGATTTCCACGCTCCAGAACCATTGCCTTCTACTTGGTTTATCTCGTCTGTCAAGCAGTTTTTCGTGGTACGACTGCTGCTTGAAAGGACAGTTTTTTGAATTCATCGCGGAGAACTGAGTATCCAGTGTACCAGCACGCCCAATGAAGACAGAATAGGCCCACACTCACAGGTTCTCCGCTCTCCTGTCTCTCTGTTGGTCTCCATCAGGAATGATTTCTTAATTCATTTTTGCTAACTGAAAATATCAATGATTGCAGCCACCAATGGTCATGACCTCGATAAATTATATGCTAAATTCTGAATATATTTACCTAAAGAAAAACATCAAGATTGCAGATAAATTTGCCACATCTCGTTTTCTGTAGTGAGGTTGTTCCCAAAATTGTCACGTCGCTCTCTAGGATTTATTCGTTGTATGACCTTACGAACCCGAGAAAACGGATTGCAACCGTTTGGTTTTCTTTGTGTTGACATTGCACGACACAGCCATTTGTGAGACTGTAGGGATCGTTTTGTCACAAATCTGCTGTATTGTGGCACAGTGTAATGGTATCTACTCACAAAAAACGATTGAGTTCTGTTTTACGGGCTCCCTAAATCAAGAATGCCTCATCCTTCTCTCTGTAGGTTTGCTTCTTTACTTTGCAAAATGTCATCATAGATCGTCTCTTTCTTTGTCTGAACTCCGAAGGCTCTGACGTACTACCATTTGCCTTTGCATTACTCCATCCCTCACCCTTATCTCGTTTCACTCTCGGTCCGATCGTCACAACCACCAGTAGCCTTGCATCCGAAACGACACAGTATGTCCCGTGTGGCTCGAACGCGATCTCAGCCGAACGTCTTACGGGACTATGTGAATTTACCGGACGCTTCGTTTGTTCACTGGCTGACTACCACAGTGGCAGCTGCTCCGTACGCCAGTTCCGGTCTGGCGGGTTCACATTTTGTCCGTCCGCATCTAGCCTGTTCCACGTTTACTCATTTATCCCCAGGGGTGATTGGTCCCAGTTGCGTTTATCCTGAAAGCGGATCAGTCACACCGCCACCGCCGCCGCCACCCTATCGTCCTCTTCCTCCATCCGCCCATCCGACTGGTCAATTCACTGAATTTCCCACGGCCGCGCCCGGCGGTGTTGTAGATCACGCGGGTATCTATCAAACCCCAGATTCTAAAGGTGAGATTCGTGATTTGAGCAGTTAATGCTTTGTTGTTTATTGTCGCTCGCCAATCTGATAACCATTTTCTGGCCACACCGGAAGGACCCTATCCTCGTTCCTTTTATCTAATTTACTCGATAGTGATCGAGGTGTATGAGCATTTGTCAAGTCGGAGGTAAGAGTTTTGAACCATACCATTGACGGTCATCTTTGTAGTAGATAGCAGTTCTCAATCACTGGGCACGTTGCTACGTCTAACCTACTGGAACCTTTATGTAGTTCATCATTCGAAGTTTCAGAGTAAGATTGCTGGTTTTTCCTAATGCTGCAGTGGGTCTATGAGGTATGAGGTATTTATCCTCTCTACCGCTCTCATGTGGAAGCGTGGAATACATTGCGTTCGAAATCTACAATGTCGAATAGTGGGAATTTCTGATCAAAGTGGTTACAACCTGCAACTCCAACACTTCTGATCAGTTTTGGTAACAGTCAGTGCCTGACGTTCCCGCCTGATTTCATCTCACGCTTTTTCTGTTGCAGATTCGGGGAGAGCTCCACTAGTCCAAGCCTGAAGTTTACGATTCTTGGTTTTACTCTTTTAGGCTACAGTACCTACTTCCATTATACCATTTATTGCATGAGCATGTGGCAAACCGCGTTTCATACTATCTCAGCTTGTTTCTGTCTGCGTTCGGTGGCAAACCGAAGTCAAGTAGTCCGTGGGTAGGTTCGAAAGCGGATTTGCATTTCTTTTTCATGAAATGACCGAGTGAATCGTTTTTTCTCTCACACAGTAAATTATTTAGTCCGAAGATAATGCCACATGACCGGTGGTGCTCAAGCTGTGTCCATCCTGAACTACGGGCTTACCACCACCTCTCATTTCCCCATTCGGTAGCCTTTGATTGGCCACGGCCCCCTTCCAGCAATATTTTATAGTGTTGCATAATGAATGAAAGCAAGTAAAAGGTTTTATACTTATTTGGAAAGAATGTTGTATCGGTTATGATGACCACACCATTTGGAAATTTTTTCAGATGAGTTGGCATAAAAGCCAGTGAATTGCTTATCATGTGAACTTCAGTCTTCCTAGGATGTTATGCTTCTGGTCTCAGGTTGTTTTAACAAATACGTAAATATGCCATAATTACTCATTTCTAAATAATTGGATGCAGGCAGGATTTTAATTTAACTCAAACGATTCAGTTCCCCCATGACGAAGTTTAAACTAGTGCGCCGACGAGAAATAATCCAGCGTGCTTTTCTTTTTAATGGAGGTGTTCTTTTGCCTTGTAAATTCGCGCCCCCTACCCTGGTGTCAGCACTGCTGAGTCTACACTACAGTTATTTCAGCCAATAATCTTGCAATTATATGCTCTGGTTTTGATTGTTGCCTCGTAGCTTCATCCAGTCGGAAGTGAAATAAACTGAAGCATAGGGAACAGATGAACAGCAAATAGAGATATATGTGAAAATCACGCAAACGAAGGAAGAGTTCGGCTACAACTACACCACCGACGGTAGTAGCACCAGGCTACGCCACCTAATATCTACAATCATCCGTTGGTAGATCTCGTGGACCCCAATCTGGAAGCCTGACTGGTATGACCCGGAAAACCCGGGACCCAAATCAAGTGAATTGTTCAACGTGCGTATCAGTTAGTATCCCTGTCACTTCCGATGTCAACAACTGTTCCCTAGGGAGTATCACTTGAGTCCCCACCGAAATTGGAGTAAGGTCAATCATTCGATTGCTAAAGCGAGGGAAAGCGACCGGTCCTGACGAAGTCTCTCCAGTTCTTCTCAAGATAGGTGATGATGCGTTGATAAAATCACTTACCACTTTGACCCGTGACGTTTGGAAAGAGGAACATATTCGGTTATTATGAGGCGAGTCACTGATTGTACCCATCTTCAAGAAGGGAATACGCAATGACTGTAGTGACCATCGTGGGAGTAGCTTAGGCTCGATAGTCACTAAGGTATTAGCCTCGATTTTGCTGCACCGTCTTACACCGGCTCGCGAGAGGAACGCGCCGCGAACAACAGGCTGGATTCTACTCAGGTCGAGGATGCATCGACCATATTCTTACTCTTCGTCAATTGCTTCAGGTGTGTCACACACACCGTCGACCGACAATAATGATTTTCCTGCACTTGGAAGGCGCCTTCGATTCAGTTGGCCGAACAGCGCTTTTCAGTGCTCTTCACCGAAAAGGTAGACCACAGAAGTTCGTGCATCTCTTGAGGTCACTCAATTCTCATACTTCTGTCCGCGTAAGGGTTTACTGTGAACTATCCAGTCCATTCGAAACAACCAGCGGTGTTCGACAAGGATTTCCAGTATCTCCATTTCTGTTCAACTTCGTCATGGACGAGATAATGGAGAATGCTTTGGAAAATCTTCAGGATGTGGGCATTGAACTAGGAAATAGTGAGTAGCTGTGTGACCTAGATTAGGTAAACGACTTGTCTGCTTGTTCGAATGCACGGAACATGCTCAACGTGCACAAGATAGACTTGCGAGAGCTGCAGCTCCATTCGGCATGCGCTTTGCACGTTCGTAGTGTGAAGTGACGTTACATGACTGGACGTCAACAGTTCCGAGCTTGATGCTCGACGGGCAGGTGCTGGCGGTTGTCGACCACTTTGCTCATCTCGGCAGCAGAGTGACGACAGATGAGAGCACGTGTATATCCAAAGCTCGAGCGGCGTACGCTGGACTGAAGCACTTGTGGCGCCGACCTGATATTTCGCTGAAGTTGAAAGGTCGTGTGTACAGTGCTGCGGTGCGCCCAGCTCTTTTGTATAGTTGCGAGACATGGAGCCTGCTTGCGGAAGTGTTGCTAAGATTGGGTGTAATGGCCGGATGGGCAATGTTAAGGTCAGAAACCGAGTAATGGGTACTAGTTCAGAGAATGTTCTATCACGGCGTGTCCAGATTAGTAGACTTCGTTGGTTGGGGCACGTGTTACGTATGGCAGACACACGCCTACCGTACCTTGCCCTGTTTTTCGTTCCTCCTCGGGAGTGGAAGGAACCACGTGGAGGTCAACAGATGACGTGGCAGGTGGGGATGAGAAAATGCACACCGAGCTTAGGAAAAGTAGGTGCCTCATGTCTTCATGGTTGAAGTCCAAAATATTCCTCAACTCGTTGGCTGGAGACACTGAAGGATATGGCAGTGAACCGTGAACAGTGGCGATCGTGTTGTCACTTTGTGTCAAATCAGAATGACTGATCACTGCGTTTGTACAGCCATGGAGGCGTTGCACAGTTGTTTCGTCTCGCTAAGAATCATCAGCATTGCTCATCCAATGAGCCGGGGTGGACGATTGAGTTGAACACCTAACCACCAGACCCATCTGGGCTGGTTCTCAACAGTTTTTTGAACATATACCCCACACGATACGGCACTCTTCCATCGGGAGTCGATCACTGTGCGGGTGACGGGTTGTTACCGTTCAAAGCCAGCGACGGAAAAGTGCTATATCATGTAGTGTGTATGTGTTCAACAAACCGTTGGGAACCAACCCGGATGGCTTGGTGGTTAAGGTGTTCGACTCACAATCGTTCACCTCGGGTTCGAGCCGCAGTGCTCGTTGGAAATGCACTGCTGTTGATTCCTAAAAAGAACGAAACAACTGTACAACGCTTCCATGATTTAGTATTTTGAGTTGAGCGGTAATACTGTATGACAAACCATTCTCTGGGAAACAATATATTTTCCCTAACTTAGCGATGCGAATTTCGGGCAAATCGTGCACATTCCACGCGTCGTACCCGACTGAGCTCATTGGTTCAGACTTTTATATCTTTTCCCTGTGTTCTGGGCTGACCGACCACTTTTACCCATCCTCCAAACAGGGTGACCTGTTCAGATAAAGCGTTTGCTCCGAAGACATCGGATTCCCAACACCATACGGTAAAACCTCTGTGTTGCCAACACAGTGCACAGATGTAATTCAAAGTCAAGGTCCCAGAAACCTCGTTAATATTTATTGTGCTTGATAGAAGATGTCATTGCCCACCATCGTAACTGTCGAAAAGGGGTGCATTAAATATGTTTCGCCGTTGAGAGCTTCCTTCCATCAAGGAAGTCTACCTCTGGAATGAAGTAGGCAAATGAACTCCGTGACCTGTGTCGATAGTTCTACCACATTTACAGGTGAACGTATTTCCAACTGCCCAAATCGTCATGATAATCCGGGTTACCCTAAGAAATTGAAACTGATAATTTTCATTCCACCCCGCCCCTCCTTTTCTTCCTCACATTTAGATCACGTTCAGTTCAATATCCAAAACAACTCTGAGCAAAGAGAAACTCCAGTCGGGCCCCAACAGCAGCAGCAACAATTTTTCCGTGCCGGCCTATTGCGCCCCTCGTTGTACGGGTTGTCCAGTATGAATGGAACTCGAATCATGATCAGTAATCCTCTCTCGGTTCCGGGTAGCCGGTCCAAATTGTTGACCACAGTGAGCAGTTGGACGGTGCATTGTTGTGCCCAAGTGTTGCCTCACAATGTGATTTGTAACAGTCAGATGACCGGGACGACGATGGCAGCGACTGCAAAGGTAGACGACCCACCGGGAGTGGGGATTGGTAGTGCTCCCATGGGTGTGCACTTGTCTGCACCCGAACATTCGTCTCCTAACGCACATCCGAACCCTATTGAATTGGACCCACAAGCATTGTGGAAAGAGAACCAACAGTTGAGACTACTACTTCACGAAGCCACTGTGCGATTACAGTATGTGGATGTGGTACGTTACCAAACGAGCAATGCGGTAATCTCTTTTATGATACTTCAAACCAGTTACCTGCTTTTTTCATGACTGTGCATGAGTTCATCTCTATGTATTAGCAACATCGCTCGAATCCGATCGAAGCACTGTATCAGCAATGCTGAAGTTAGGCAAAGAGCAATTTGTTAACCCAAAATGGTCAAGTTGGCTGAGATGTGGTACGCGTGTCCACACATAGACCCCATCAGTGTGCCCAAAATGCTGTGAACACTGAGAGGTCAAAATTCACAAATTACTACCTAAATGATTATTAGTAGGCGAAACTGTCAAAGCTACACTACTCACCAGTGAAAATGGTCGTGAAAGTCGTAAGATAATAAATCGAATTAGCTCTACTTTCCGCACCAACGTCAAACGAAGGTTACACAAGTGCCTGTAAGTGGGTAATTCATTTGAAACTTGTAGAAAGCGAATCAAGATTAAAACTGTTAAAGCCAGTGGTCCAGTTGGGTTGCAAGCAACGTCGGTAATTGAATGTGCTTTCATTTCATCTTCAATTCTATTATTTCCTTCGGCCCACTTTTATTCCGTAGAATATCCCGGGTTATACAGGAGTGGTATAAATCCCACATCTGAATTGCTTTGCATTTGATGCACATCAATTGCCTGGTAAAGTAGATGGCTGAAGATCTCATCCTGGAGTAGGTTTCTTGGAGGAGGAGGGCTCCTAGTTGTGCCTATTTCTGACGATGCACAAGTTCATTCAACTCTGATATATATCTTCAACTAGGGAACGAACGTCGATACTGATTTTATGGTTGGTAAACGTAAACATTGTTTCCGCGAAGCCGCTGTCTATCCCATCAGGTGTTTATTTACATTTTTAGGTAAATCTTTGCTTTATGTAAGAGTCTCCCAGCGACTTGATATGTAGCAGAATTGCGATAAAGTATTTCACGAAATTCGGCATGATAACGTTACTCGCACAACGATTACTGTCGTAATAGGTTACAAGACGCGCCGGGTTATCACGCTGTTTATTGGAACCCGTTCACTCGAACAAAAAGGAATCCATGTTCTGTGGACTGTCTTCAAACCCTCCTCTACCCCGGATTCTAATCCTCTAATACCGGTTCGTGGCGATGTTGTCGTCAATTCCACAACTTCCCCGATGGTGTGCTTCGTCCCATATGCGCTGACCTGAGCTTTGTTTCGAGATAACAATCTCGAAGATCGATTACCGCTCATAGTGAGCACAAGACCCCTCGACTGTTATCGCACGACATCACACAGTCGTGCACGATCATTCCGTTTCCCATGAGAACTATGAGTTGTGTGGTTTTACCATCAGCCGAGGAATGGCCTCCAGCGTTTTGCATTTGAGTTGCACATAGTTGCACTTTATCGTCTGGCAGTCGCTTAGGCAGGGGGTCGATTTCTTATGCTTTAACCAAGCAAGGCTTATTAGTTCCAGCTTGTGCTTGACTTGACCCGCAGTCTAACGGTTCAATGCCGGCTGCGTCAGTTGACACGTCTTCGTTTTGCCGCGTTGTCTGGCTGAAGTTCTGGATTTTCACACTTATTCGTTCCGCATATTTACAGCAAAAACAACGGGTTTCACTGAGCTCTTCGGCCTTCACAGCTTTGCCTTTCTTGTTCGACATTTTTGGCCCTGATACCTGCTCCGCACTTTCATTGATCTTCCTTGAACCCTTGATAAGGGCCATATTTACCACAGCGACTTCAAAACTGATCAACTCACGAGCCGCATTCGTAATCTAGAACATATCCGTGGAACAGTTGATGCAGACCATCCCTCGCACAGGTTCCGACGGACTTCCCACGAATCGGTCCATCAACAGTTCAGTCCGTAATACCTCACCTAGCGTGGGCAAAAAACGGTCCAAGAGTGTACGGAGCTCGACGGCATGCACCACCGGGTTCGCACCAACCCCCAGCTCGGTAGCCCTGAACCATCACATTGCATCCCGACGATCGGCCGAGGCGTCGAATCCTGCAATCAGGTTATCCCTCGCGGTGGCCAACTTCATCGCCGAGCCCCTTCGCGCTGCACCCAGCACCGTCTACGCTCTGTCCTTGAAAGTGCTCGAAAGGCTGTCACCTCACGTCGGTCCTACTGGATCCCCGAGAGCTCCGCCAAGTCCCCAGGAAACTCCGTACTTCCCCGTCCTTCGGCTATAGGAGATCTATTTTGGTCACGGCGCCAAATGTTACAGTCCAGAGGAAGTGCGGGATTATTAGGTTGTTTATCGGAGACTACTCGTTCGGGCATTGACAGGATCAATCAACTATAACAACACTGCTTATTCGCATCACAGACGTCCATTCCACGTGAAGGTAGTCTTCGTTCGGTCGGAGGATGCAATAATGTATTTCGCACACCTTGATTCACTTTATTGCGTTCAGTGACGTGGCGTATGAGGCGTATAGTACTATGATCACCGGCATCCGTGGCGAAGGGGTGGACTGAGCACCCAGGATGTCTAGCCTTATCCGAACGGCGAATGAACTGAGCAATTAGTCACCGGCTCCTAGAGATTGCCAGAAGAAGCAAACGAGTCGTACCACCGGTCACCGGCTCATCTGGATCAACGCTGCTGCTTTCAAACATGCACTTGGCTGCACAAAAGCTAGAGGGGCATTCTCGGATAAACCTGCCTACTCTAGACCGGGCGACCCAGTAGTACAACAGTCCGCAGTACAAAAAACCACTCCAGATCCTACTAATATGATAGACTCCTCAAACGTATGAACAACCACTGTCCTACGCCGTACACCGTACTCATTTCCCACTTTGTTTTCCATTTCCCCACGGGTTCTTCAGTCGGCCGAACTCGCTGCAGTGCCACTAGGGGAAATCCTGGCTATGTTGTCTCTCGTCCTTCTTTGACTAGCTTCCGAGTCTCACCGACTCCACTACCACCGGCTGTTGCTCTGTGTCGTCCTCAATGCCCCACGACCTCTTACACAAAGTAAGCCGGGCCGATATCGTGTTTTGGCAAGAGATTTGAATGCTAGAGTTGGTCGATTGTCATCGAATGAGGTGCATCTAAGAAGCCCTTTTGTCGCTCGGAAAAAGGGGAAACTGCTTTTAGCTCCGGGCTCAGACCAGCGCTTGTTTCTCGCCAGTACGATCTTCAGACGTGCTAATCGCCGGTAGGTCATGTTTGAGTCAACAGTGGGTCCAGGTCGACCACGTCGCTATGAGCCACAAATGACGAGCTGTATACAATATTGTCACCCGTACTGGAGCATCCCCCTTGATACCGACCACGCATTGGTTTGCACTAAGCTGTCCCTGTGTTTCGGTGGACGCTCCATCCGCACGTTGCAATGACGGTCAGATTGCGATGAGCTTCCCAGTCCATCCCGCCTATCCATCTTCCAAAACGAGCCAGCTGAAAAGCTAGATGCTGCCCCACCTGAAATATCAACCACCACTGGTCGCTTATCAATAATAGTTTGCATTCCGTTGTTCTAGTAACTTGTAGCCTGTCTCATCGTGCCGTAAGACCCTGGATTTCTGCTGAATATCTGCACCTTCTCGAGGCACGCCAGTCGATCTCAGCTGGAAGCGAATGAAAAGAGCATGAATCGTGACGAGACATGCGTATAACGCGAGCCTTCATATGGGGGCCGCAAAATCTGGTGGCAGCAATGTGCATTACAGGTGGAATTTGCTGTCGCCATGGGAAATTCCCGTAAGTTGTTCTATCTCATTCGAATCACTGGTGGGTAATCACCAGGTGTGAGTGAAACGATCCGTGCAGCTGATAGTTCGTCAATTCACAATCAAGGAGTTTTTTGCACTACAGTCGACATAGCCCTCGAAGTTATCGTAGCACGCAAGCCCGATCACCATGGTAAGGTAGCAACATCGATTAGTGTCGAAGCTGCTTGCGTCTGTCATACTTTGCAGGTTCCACCAAACACGTGAGGAGCAGACTCGCGTGTATCGTTGTGTATTTTCATGATTGGTAGAGTGAAGGAAACCGGCAACCATGATCCTGAGATATAAAGTGGTAACCACATAACCTCAATAGATCAGGCGTGATAGTGCGCCGGACGACAGAAGAGCCGTTACTACCACCAGATCTTAGTAGATCATAGAATTCATCTTGTCAGGTGAGAACACGGGACCAATCAGGCGGTTACCGTGAAAGCCACACCAAACATTCATCTTCGTGTCATCTTGACGATTGCATTCATAGTAATCGAACGTGTTCTTTTTGTGTTAACTTCTACCGTGTTGACAGCCCTTCATATTATGCAAGTAAAAAGTAAATTCATCGGAGAAAATGATGTCCTTACATAATGTGAGCTGACTGATGAGTCGATTTATGAACCAATCGCAAAATTCCACACACCACTGATAATCACAGGGAAAACGAGTGTGGGCCGGACGGGGGGAATAGGTCTTATATCCTTGCTTTCTGATAATGTTCATGACAGAACCCACCGAAATTTCCATTGCACAGGAGGCTTGTCGTGCAGAAGTTGAGGGGTTCCCAGCCAGCAAACTCTCGAGCTTCAAAACTTGATCCTCCGTGGTGGCTGTTCTCCGGGGTCCTGCTGCTTTCTTCGGCAGCACGCTTTCGGTAGATTTTAATCTTTGAACAGCCTTGCAGCATAAATGGTGGGACGGTTTGGGTCGATCTGGATGTCGCGCATGAAACTCATTGTATGGTTTCCTCAAACTGCGACCGCCAATGTTCAGCAAGGCCAGCTCAGATAGCTCACTCGCAAACCAAGCCGTTGCAACGCTGAAATGTGACCACAAGTTTTCTGGAGTGTTTTATTTATCATTCACCTGCACACACATACAAACGCAGTGGTAAGTGTGCACACATTTTTGTGTTAAAGTGCAATGGCCTGGATCGCACATGACTTACAATCCCCATGGTGACCTTTATGACGGCTAAGCTGGGAGCGTTTGTTATGACAGATGAACTAAACGGTTGTTCGTTCGCTTCCCTAAGGCGCAACGTGTGCACCGAGTTGACTGCGTAACTGAGGAAGGTAAACCTAGGGCCGGGCCAGTAAAGTGGAAAAGGTCACTTGTACGCAATTCGATAGCCCCGGTTCACTGTGCCTAACACTCAATGAACCCCGTGAGCAAAGTTTGAGGGAACGATGTTTCTGTGGTTCGTTCATCGATTTTGAGAACTATCGGTACGGACGGACTGAAGAAAGTGATGGTTGAGGCGAGTGTAATGGGGCATGCGTGTTTGTAGATTCATGTGTGCTCGTGTGCGCGAACTACAGCACACACACACAGACAGCGCGAGTATGTATGACCAAGAAAGCAATTTGATGCTTAAACATGAATGGGTGAGGTGACCTAACATTGAACAACGCGACTGCATTGCTGACGTGGACGGAATCGTTAGATGAACGATCAATACAAGAAAAGTGTTTTGTGGTGTGCGATTCGCCAATATTGGGGGGGGGGGGTCTCAGAAAATCTACCAATACTGATTTGGGTGTGACAGCTAGAGAAAGACACACTGTCCCCTTTGGAGCAGCGGAATGAATGCACGCCAGTATAAACGTAACTAGAATTTGTGCTTCAAGGTTGTGTCACGTCTAAACACCGCGATAACCACTGTTGGTTGTGATTAACGCTTAATGAACTCCGTGACTGAAGGTTGAAACACAAGAACAATGGTAGTCCGTGGGAAATTTATCAGTTTCCAGAATTATCGTCTCGGATTGGCGTGAGAAAATGATAGCTCCGGTGGAAGAGATTGAGATAGCAGTGATGTCTATTCCTACTGATAGGTGCACGTTGTGTTGACCGTAGATGATCAAAACTGAAAACAAACTGTGGACCAATCGTTTCACACCTGATCTGCGGCCGCGCTTTCCGGTCATTTCACTGTTACAGCAGCTTCGTCTCTAGCTGATCTAGCAGTGTATAGGCAGGAATACCAATACATTGAGATAAATGGGTGTCGGCAGTAGCTTGTTCGACATTCTCCTTCAACTCCTGATAAGTGTTCTTGTTACCAAACGTATTACATGTGTTTCTATATCCCATACTGTTACCGACATGGTCGAATTAAAGAAACAAAATGACATTGTCATTCACAAATGCAGGCGATTGCGCGGTTCACTAGAACCACCTTCTTCTAACAGCAACAGATTACCACTTTTCAATTTCCTCAAATAACATCAAACTTTGGTGTTATTCTAAGATTGGTTACGCAAAGCAAAGTGCTCTCCTGCTAGGAAACTGATTAATTTAGGGCGGGCGATACCACTGGATCGTGATATAACTTTAATAAACCTTTGAAAAATGAAAGAAACATTTTCACTAGAAAGCCGAGGGTAATAATGGAGGGACAGTGAAGCCAAACAAGATTTGCTGACTTGTCCGAAATTTTCCAAAGTCACCCGATACGCTTTACCAAAACGATCGAAGAACTGCTCAATTGAGATTACACAAACTATGCCCAGAGTTACACTATACATACAAATGATCATGCGCATAATAATTGCAATTACTATGTATTCCGCCAGAAAAAAATTGAGGTGACTTCCATCCGTCTCTATCTAACAGTTCGATAAAGTCTTTTGAATGACATCATTCCAATCACGAGATCGAACACTATAGAGATTTAACCCATAGTCGAGTTGGTGGTTGGTTTGGCAAATTAACAGTATACCACTTGTCAGAGACTATTAAACGCCATTAATTGATTAGTTCGTAACATGGAAGGAAGGTATTAAAAGCCGAACCAGTGCACTTGGCCATTTGGAGCGTATCGGGTTTCCACGGTGGGTTACACAATCACGAAATCCATCCAATCAGTGATCATATGCAGGAAGATATGATCATATGACATGAGAAATGACACTTGTAGTTGCGCAACTTAACAGCCAAAATGATACCATTATTCATAGTTTTCCCCCTGATTTTCAATCCCGATGATTGTTTTGGTCTTCAACTTAGGCCGTTGCTGAGACGCAGGAATCACTGAACCACCGCAATCAATGAACTGTTACTGGTTACAAAGGAATAAGACCCGCTAAATACTTACAAATTCACCAGACCAATGTGAATATACACGATTAAACCAAGAACGGGTTAACGATAAATACTGCGACAATAGATGGTATGCTTTCGAGTGGATATTACTTAGGTCGTTATTTTAATCGGATTTTCCATACAAGCGCTTCAAAATTGAACAACACGGCCAGTTTATTAGCAACAGGCGCGTCTATATTGGTTGATATGTCACCAACGGCGCGGTAGGAGTACGTCGGGAGCTTTGTACGATTGCTTCGCGCTAAAATGAACCATTTTTGGCATTTTAATTAGCAAATTTCGGTATTGGTCATCATTATCTCAAGCTGACAATTTAGAGCGTTTTTCCGCCGGATGTCAAAGTCTCTCTACTTCTATCGTTTTCAGTAGCATATGTAGAAATTCGGGTGGATATGCTCCCACTGAACGCATTTTGCTTGTCGGCCAGTTGTGTTGTTCGCTGCGGCCCTACGGTTTCGCGGTTTGCTGTTTGGGGCGCAGATATGCAATCTTTGGAGAGTGACGGAGCTGCTGGAATACTTTCCTTTGGAAGTGTCTTCCTTTTCCAGACTGTCGTCGGGGTGCGCAACCTCTAGACGGTCACTAAGTGTTTTCGTGTTTCCGGTTTCGATCAACTAGGTAAACTCGATCGCGTCGCTGGAGCTCCGTAAATGGTCCTTCGTAAGGCTGCTATGCACGCGTATGAAGACGTAGGCACAAGTGGGCAGTGCTGGTGTTATGTAGGCCGGTTGAGACTGCGGCCGCGGTGAATGCATTGGCGAAGGTTCCAACTTTCCGGCCAGTTTTTGAGTATATGACGCACCACCGTCGCCACTCAAGTGACCTGTAGCAAAGTATTTATTGGGTAACTGAACGGTTTGACCAAAACGAATTCCGCAGCTGACGCGTGAGTATCAGGTTTATAAGCGAACGTAAACCTAAGTGAACGACTGTGGTGACTAGAAATAGCGTCTATTCGAGAAAGAGAGGGCATCAGCCACAGCGTTATCAGTGTCAGAAATGTCACGAACATCACTGGAAAACTGTGCTACGAAGTGTGGTTGACGCAAATCACGTGGTGAGTATTTATCGGTTTTGCTGTGAAATGCATGTCACTGTTTTATGATCGGCAAAGATGATGAATCATCTGCCTTTGAGGACATGTCGTAGGTGTCTAACAGTACTGTAAACGGCAAGTAGTTCCGAACTAAATGTGGACTACTTAGTTTCCGTTGGTAGGAGACGACGAGAGAAGAAGGTCGGTGGTTCCCATTGTAATGTAGACCACTGCTGTAGCACGCCGATTATTGCGTTGTCAGAGGCATCGGTGGTTATAATCAATTAAGCTTCAGCATCGAGATGCACGAGTAAAGTAGCAGAAGCCAATGCGTCTTTAACTGCATTGAAGGCAGCCTTAGCATCCCCGGATAATTCTATTGGACCATCTTTAGCACCTCGAAGTAAATCTGTTAGTGGCTGCATTAAGTGAGCACGGTTTAGGACGAAACGCCGATAGTAGCTTACGACGAACGGCGACTATTGAAATGGGTGATGAGAGTCACCAACGACTGCTAATGCTACCCAAGGTCCGACAACTAGAAACACAGAAACGATGGATATTTGCACCGTCAGTTGCACTGTTGGATGTGCGCAGAACGATTCCTCCGGATTGCAGATACGATGAGGCACGGAGATGCCTTAAACACCAACTGATTCGGAGCCCGAGAAATGACCATGAGCAGTGGTGAATTGCAAATTGTAGGGAGGTGGAAAAAGCTGCAGAGATTGGCAACAGCCGCAACCTTTTTTCGTCTGATTAGATAAACCGGTCTACGTGAACTGGAGTTAACGAATCTCCTCGGTTTGATATGGGAAAAGAAACAAGTTCCAAAGAGTTGGTGTGAATCGGTGACCGCACTGATTTATAAGAAAAGCGACAGGTTTTCCCGACAAAACCACAGGAAATAAGTCTGGTTAGCATCGCATCCAAACTGCTCGCTGGTATTATTCTCCACTGCTTATCAGCCACCCCTGAACGGTGCTGGCGCAAGAATCAAGAAAGGTTTAAACTTGGTCGAGGTTGTATTGATCACATCTTCACTCTTCGACAAATTTTAGGATATTGGCACACTTTCCGTAGGCCCATCATCTCCGTTTTTCTTGATCTTAAAACGGCTTATCAGCTCTCTGGCACTGCCTTTCGTTGAAGGGTGTACCAGAGAAATTTATTTCCATCATAAAGTCCCTTTACATGAGTGGCCGAAGCCGATTTCTGGGTTACGGTGATCTTTCACCCGAGTTCACCACGAGAAGTGTACGTCAGGGTTGCCCTCTCTCTCCTTTTCTGTTAAACTTTGTGATTGATATGGTCCTAGAAACCGTACATTTTCAGGTGAGGATAGCGGCATCAAACTTTTCTCGGGTGGAAAGGTATCAGATCTTGAGTATGCTGACGACATATTCTTCCAAGTGAAGATCCATGTAAGTTGCAAGCTTTTCTAGACAGGTTGAATGATTGCGTAGCAATATTCGGTATGTGTTATACATCTCCAAAGTGCAAGATGCTGCTGCAGGACTGGGTTTGTCCAACGTCAAACCTTTCAGTATCTGGGAAGACTTTAAACGTGGTAGACAAGTTCTGTTATCTGGGGAGCTGCATCTCACCCGGAGGTCGGATATCGGATGAAGTGTCTCTGCGTATACAGAAGGCTCGTTTGGCATTTGTCAACCTGAGTCATCTGTGGCGTCGACATGACATCCGTTTACCTATCATGGGTCGAGTGTACACTGCTGCAGTGAGGCCCGTGCTTCTGTATGGTTCGGAGACATGGCCACTGAGGGTAGAGGATATACGAAGGTTTTCGGTATTTGAACACCGATGTTTTCGTAGTATTGCTCGAATCTGGTGGAAACACTGTGAGTAATGCTGAGGTTCGACAGAAAGTCTTAGGTTCAAGGATCAAATCATTAGATGAAACTCTTAAGCTGACCAGGCTTAGATGGTTGGGACATGTGTTGTGCATGTCCTCTGATAGGATTCCTCGGCGTGCTATGTTTGCTGAGGCAGGTACAGGTTGGAAGATGAGTAAGGGTGGTCAGTTCATGACATGGGGGAAAGGTATGAAAAGAATAACTAGTGGATTTTGCCATGTAGGGCGTGTTAGACTTCCTGGGTGGAGTCCAAGAAACCCTTCCACTCGGTGATTAGATACGTTTGGGGGATATGGCTAGATGCCGCGATCAGTGGCTCTCTTGCATCCACAAGCTTTCTTCATCGACTTCATTCCATTATTGTAGTTCTCCTCTTACTCCTTTCATACTCTTTCCTCCTTCATTATTTCTTTTTGAGATTGCCGCTAGGAGTTAGCAACCAAGGCCCCCGCACCCAGTGCATGGCTAACGGTTGTCTGAACAGAACCAACGGCATGAGTCTTTTCTTCCAAGTGTCGAATGCGGCGTTCATCAATCTTGTGGCGTAAAAACTCAACAGAAGTTTGACCAAAGACACTTTTGTCCGCATTGGCGGTTATACCGTATGCGGCCAAACGCTCAAGCAACTGATGTAGATGTTGCTCATGTACATCTTCAGATACTGATTACTAACAGGTCGTCTGTGTGGGCGAAAGCAAAATCTAAACCTCTGGTAACCTGGTCAGTAAAACGCTGGAAGGTTTGTGCAGTGCTGTATAAACCAAATGGCGTGCGTAGAAATTTGGAGAGACCAAAGGTGTTGTTACCGTTTAGGTTGGCCGTGATATCCTAAATATACGGGATGGGATACCTATCTAGAACAGTGGCGTTATTGAGGGTCCTATAATATCCACATGGTCGCCAATTTCCTGACTTTTAAGAGACCATGTGAAGTGGTGAAGCCCAAAGACAATTTGACGCACGAGTAATAACTTATTCAAGCATGTCCTCGAACTCAGCTCACGCGATTTTAAGCTTTTCGGATGCAAGCCGGCGTGTCCTAGAATAAACTGGAAGGCCTGATGTGCTAATATGATGATCTACCGAGCTGGTTGCGGCAGGTAGTACGGACGGTGAATGCAGCACTTTTGGCTATGTATCTAGTACGTCACCGACCAAATACGAATCGGTCATTTTAAGTAGAACAGGACTGATCGGGTTATAATCAACCGAAATCCCATTCACAGATAGACTAGTGACACGATCCAGGAGACATGTGTGGCGAGAGTCGACCAAGGGGTCAAAGTGATGGGGAAAACAATATCGAGTATGGCGTTTTGAACCTCTGCAATCAAGAAAACCCAACAAAAAGTGCGACGAAGACCAAAATCTAACGTCTTCAAAACTTGTCCATAAGTCTTTGTAGAAGTACCATTGGCAGCACGTAAGTTAGTGAAGGGGCACCTATCTAATGCTTGGTCTGAAGGTGGGAGCACAGTAACTTCAGCACTTGTGTCTGTCAAGTAGCGTGTCCCTGAATTATGATCGATTATATAGAATAGGCGACTGCCCTGGCCAGTAGCGTCCGTCGCAGCTACTCACTGGCGTCCTCGTTTCCCTGACTGGTTGGGGCCATGGAACAGGGTGGGGTACAGTAACGCGCCTTAGAACGATACCTTTTAGAATACCAACATAGAGCGTTGGTGATGGCTGAACCGGAAGTTTTATGCAGTTGCTACTGGGAGATCTCTCTGGGTGAAACTGTCTGCTAGGTGATGCCTGGTTAGGGCGTCCAACTAACGACACATTGAGTGCCTCGACCCATTTGACAAGGTCGTGCACAGTGGCTGTTAAATGAGCAATGACAGACTCAGTTTGTGAGGAAATCCCCTGATTGACATTTGGCTCGTAGGTTTCCCTGATTGTGTCGGCCATCTCGGTAAGTTTTGCGAGACGTTCCTGTGTAAACGCAAAGAACCTTCTGCATATCGCTCAAAAGACGTTGGAGCCATATCTGTTTCAGGAGATTATTATCGATCTTAGTAGTTCACAGAAGAGAGCTCAGGGGAGTTTTGAGATCTCCGAGCTTAGTGTCTGCAAAAAAACGGAGAATTCGCAGTTTGTCAGATATGCCAATCTGGCTAATGACCACTGCTTTGATACGTCCGTAGGGGTTGGGTTCTTCTGATTCGAGCACATCTTGTACTTCGTCGGAAATGTGTGAAGGAAGGACTGTTTTCTACTCCCCATCTACTTTTGAAATTTTTATTGTTGCATTGGTTGCATGGTTTCAAGCTTGTATAAAATATATTGCGTTCAGTTCATATGACCTGATCACGTTCATTGCCGCTCTGTGATTGTCCATTGTTGTGTTTTGAATAATTAAATACGTACTTATTCAGTGAATACTATGCATGTAGCGCCACCAAGTTCCAGCGGAGTAGAAAAACGACATGTGGGTAAATGACAAAATTGCCTCAACAAAATAAACAACACGGCCGAGTTCGGAGACCCCGCCAGCAAGATATCGGACCAGAACTTATCGCGTTGTACCTTCTGTCAGATGAGAGTTCATGACCTCGGACGGTTTGAACGTCGTCACTGAAGCATCTTACATGAAGCCATTGTGTTCCAGACAGTGAATTTTGATTTTCACCCCATTAAAAGTGTAAACTTGTTAGTATTTGTTTTCCAGACTAATGTTAATGTCTTCGATTGTGTAAGGCGAAAAAAGTTTTCATGCATTTTAACTGTAGGTATTAAACCGCCATCCATCGTAGCTCCGTTATCTGATCGTTTAACCAATTGATGACTTCGCTAGTACTGCGTGGTAGTTTCTATCCTGCTGGAACAGGATCCGTGACAAGGTAGAACAACAGGGCCAATCAAACGGGAACCCTGAATCGTGCATCACATCTTCGCCTTCGTGTCACCTTGCCGATGATTTTCGTGGTGAATGAAGTTGCTCTTTTTGTATCAACTTCTTCCGCGTCGATAGCCCTTCACACTGTGCGAGAAAATGGTGTGTGTTGAGAGACGAGCCAGTCATAAAACTCCATTGCCGCTGGTAATCACCAGAGAAAAGTGTGTGGGTCGAACGGGAGAAATAGCTTTTGTAACCTTTATCTGTCAGAATGGTTACAGTTGACCGAACAGAAATGCTAAGTTTGCCAGAGGTTGGGAGATTACCAACCAACTGACTCTCTAGTTTCAAAGCTTGATACTCTGCAGTGGGTGTTCTGGTTTTTGTATGGTTGCACGCGTACGATTCTTGGTAATTTTACCAGATACACTCACGCACGCAATATTCGATTTCATCGTTTTCTTTCCTACACATCTATGGTCACATTTTTCAGCTGCCCAACGTAGAAATGCTTGTGTGCAGATGTCGTCAGATCGACAGACAGTCTGAGTCAATGGGCTGTGGCCAGCATGATTGTGTCGATCGGAATTCGCGAACGAAAGAAAAAATAAATTAACTGGTAGTCGACACTTGTCATGCGGTTCTATTTCACTGTTGCGACGAATTTGTTGTAATGAGAATTAGAGAAGTCAATTTAAATCAGTTTTCACCTGCGCCACTCGTATTAATCGCAACCGTCTCATTTGTGCTACAGGGCTCAAAGTATTACTAAGACCTGGGACGTGTGTTTAACCCTCGTGGTTATAGACAGGCCCCTATCACTTCACTCATAACTGAACAAGCATAAAAATAATGAATTTGTAAACGATTTATCTATGATATCAGATCGTACAAATACAGAAGGACAAGTGAAGACGAAGTCCAGCACAATTTCTCCTACTTCCTCGTCATCATCATCATCACCATAGAGCTTCAAACACCAGGGCAAGCCCCATCGACCACTGCCTTTCTCATCATGTTGCACGTAGAAGTGGAAAGAATGAACATACAAGGCGGACAGGGAGTAGACCTACAGGGGTGGGAAAAGGAAAGAATACCCTGGTAGCCAAAACACGGGATATACAGTCTAACTGTACAAACGCACAGTGATCAGTCATTCTGATTTGACACAAAGTGACAACACGATCGCCACTGTTCACGGTTCACTGCCATATCCTTCAGTGTCTCCAGCCAACGAGTTGAGGAATATTTTGGACTTCAACCATGAAGACATGAGGCACCTACTTTTCCTAAGCTCGGTGTGCATTTTCTCATCCCCACCTGCCACGTCATCTGTTGACCTCCACGTGGTTCCTTCCACTCCCGAGGAGGAACGAAAAACAGGGCAAGGTACGGTAGGCGTGTGTCTGCCATACGTAACACGTGCCCCAACCAACGAAGTCTACTGATCTGGACACGCCGTGATAGAACATTCTCTGAACTAGTACCCATTACTCGGTTTCTGACCTTAACATTGCCCATCCGGCCATTACACCCAATCTTAGCAACACTTCCGCAAGCAGGCTCCATGTCTCGCAACTATACAAAAGAGCTGGGCGCACCGCAGCACTGTACACACGACCTTTCAACTTCAGCGAAATATCAGGTCGGCGCCACAAGTGCTTCAGTCCAGCGTACGCCGCTCGAGCTTTGGATATACACGTGCTCTCATCTGTCGTCACTCTGCTGCCGAGATGAGCAAAGTGGTCGACAACCGCCAGCACCTGCCCGTCGAGCATCAAGCTCGGAACTGTTGACGTCCAGTCATGTAACGTCACTTCACACTACGAACGTGCAAAGCGCATGCCGAATGGAGCTGCAGCTCTCGCAAGTCTATCTTGTGCACGTTGAGCATGTTCCGTGCATTCGAACAAGCAGACAAGTCGTTTACCTAATCTAGGTCACACAGCTACTCACTATTTCCTAGTTCAATGCCCACATCCTGAAGATTTTCCAAAGCATTCTCCATTATCTCGTCCATGACGAAGTTGAACAGAAATGGAGATACTGGAAATCCTTGTCGAACACCGCTGGTTGTTTCGAATGGACTGGATAGTTCACAGTAAACCCTTACGCGGACAGAAGTATGAGAATACAGTGACCTCAAGAGATTCACGAACTTCTGTGGTCTACCTTTTCGGTGAAGAGCACTGAAAAGCGCTGTTCGGCCAACTGAATCGAAGGCGCCTTCCAAGTGCAGGAAAATCATTATTGTCGGTCGACGGTGTGTGTGACACACCTGAAGCAATTGACGAAGAGTAAGAATATGGTCGATGCATCCTCGACCTGAGTAGAATCCAGCCTGTTGTTCGCGGCGCGTTCCTCTCGCGAGCCGGTGTAAGACGGTGCAGCAAAATCGAGGCTAATACCTTAGTGACTATCGAGCCTAAGCTACTCCCACGATGGTCACTACAGTCATTGCGTATTCCCTTCTTGAAGATGGGTACAATCAGTGACTCGCCTCATAATAACCGAATATGTTCCTCTTTCCAAACGTCACGGGTCAAAGTGGTAAGTGATTTTATCAACGCATCATCACCTATCTTGAGAAGAACTGGAGAGACTTCGTCAGGACCGGTCGCTTTCCCTCGCTTTAGCAATCGAATGCTTGACCTTACTTCTACTTTCGGTGGAGGCTCAAGTGATTCTCTCCAAGGAATCGCAGTTGTTGACACAGGAGTAAATACATTAGCTCTCGGCCAGCTAAACTGCTCCCTGAAGTATTCGGCTCAACGGTTGAGTCTTTACTCTTTGGTATGAATGGGCTCTCCATTTCTATCGCATAACGTTTCACTGACCGGGGTTCGCCGTCCACCGGAGTCGCGAATAAGTTTGAACAGTCTTTGACTGTTACCTGAAGCAGCTGCCATTCCCATTTCTTCGGCTTCCTTGACCCACCAATTTTCACGATCATTCTTAAGGTTTCTCGTAACTTGCTTTTGTAAGTGTCTTCGTATCTTATTCATCTCCTCACAGTTCGAGCCGAAGATCTTGCTCCATTAGACTCAACGACTCTTGAGAAATCCAGTGTCCTTGAAGAACATCGGGTGTAGGACCGTAGGCGAAGCCTGCTTCCGCGTCCATTGTCTGCCGGATATGGGCCTAATGCTCATCCACATTACTGTTCGTCGTAGATTCTAGCTCATGCGCTAATTTCCGTTCAAAACTGGTGCGAACTTCTGGATCACACAAACGTTGTACAGCGAAACGGCCATGTGGTTTGCTTCGATAACCATGGGGCTGGAGCGATAATCGCATCAAAATTAATGCATTTTCCGATTCAGCGTACGCAGGCCAATAGAATCTAGAGTTCTGAACAGAACTGCGACATGATCGATCTGACAGGTAGCTTCGTTGATCAAATTGGGATTGTGTGGGTTTTTTGTGGCACCTTCATAGAGCATTGTCGTCAATTCCTGTTGTGCTATGCGTGATAACTGCTTTCTATACGAGGCAATATAAATGTTTTCTGATAGTAACACCCTAATCATGTGAACAAGTAAAACGTTATCTAGATTCACTCAAACAGGAATAATCTTTATTGTTCACCATTCACTTCCTCGCTTTTCTCCCAAGTGCGGGCTGAATCACCATTGGTCCGCTTCCGTTTTCACCGGTGATTGAATTCTTTCATTGGTTTGTTGGTTATTTGATCAACGAGTGAATATCGCCCTTTCTCGTTGTCTGTCCATTTGCCCGCCGATCCACTGCCACACGTTGTCCGCCGTAGTTGGAATGTCATCTACAGCGTTTGAGTCTGCTAGTTGAGTCCATGCTAGCATCCCATCATCGTCAGTGTGAGCTGGATCAACAGCTACATGGATGCCCCAACTCCGACTCATTCAGTTTGGATCCCTGCAGTGTGGTCCCCATGCGACCAATGGATATGATGATGATGCAGCTGTTGCCGCACAGCATGCCGGCAAATCCGGGCAGTTTGCCTTCTATGCCCACCTGTGTGCCTGTCCCACACTATCACCCGTTTCCGGGTGCACCGCCAGTGGCACCTCCGCCGGTCGCGGCAGTCTGTCCTTTGTTACCACCGTGTGAACACCACATTGCAGGCCTACCACCGTACCATCCCGTGTGGAATGCAGATTTATCCTATCATGAGGTGAGCATCCAAACTAGCCGTTCAAATTTTCAAACGGTCGCTTTATATTTCATTTGTTAGTGTTTGTTTTCTTTTGTGATTTCCTGTTAGGTTTTGGGAATTAGTGTTGTACATTGTTCAGAGTAATCGTTCTTGTAGGTTCTCGATCGCTGAGCTTTGCGGTTAGGTTGCAACGCTTTTCATCGCCAGTTGAAGTGACTTCAGACCTGCGCACTGAGGATGATATAAGCTCGACCGGTGATGAAATGTTTGCGACCTCCAAACACCAAGCTCAACGCGATCAGGAGCCTATGAAAATTTCATGTATATTCGGTTAGCAACGTTAGATCAACCAGTGTTCACCTCCCACACTGTTCTACAAACTCATGTTTGGTTCTTCTCGCAATGCTGAAAGGCATCATCCGTCTTTCCTCTCAAATTGGATTTGGATAGTTCAACAAAATAACCTTGGGCTGACATGGGATTGTTTCGTTAGGCAGAGTGTCTCATAACGTCAATATCACTCAAATAATCTGTCATCAGATCAAATGCGTGCATATGAATCATAGTCGTTTTGCTCCTCATTTGGAAATCACGTGCTTCAGGCTTGTCCGCTGTCTCTTCCTGTTCGACTTTGCGATTGATGATATCCTCAGAGACTTCAAAAATTCAGAGGAAAGTGTTGAGCTCCTGCCTGGTGACAGAATTTTAGACTTGTGCTGTGCAGATGATATTGTAGCGACTTTACTACGATGCAGTTCGTTTTGAACAGCCTCGTATTGTCCGTATCGCAGTGTAACATATGATTTTCACCTTCAAAGTGTTAAGTATTTTTACTATATTGGCAATGGTCCACTCATGCATTCGACCTCGGCGCTGACATGCTAGGAATTGTCGAGAAGTTTTTCTACTTGGGAATTTTTGCTAAAGGGTAAGTTGGAGATGACAGCCGGAAAGCTAAAACTTCGGTGGCGTTCTGCAATCGTCGTTATATGCGGAAACTTCAGGATGCCCTCTATCGTTGCTGCTGAACGCAGAGTGCCTCCTTACGCCCGAGAACATTGGTCTGTCCGAGCAGACGATGTTGACCGGTTGACTGTTTGCGATTATCGCGGACTGCGGAGTATCGTGAATTTGGTGGAAACACCCAGTATTCAACTCCACCATCCGTATGCGCGTTTTCGGAACCTGGCCCGCGGCTTACCCAGTAAGTATCCAGCTTCAGTGATTTGGACGCATGCTGTGTATGCCACTTGGTCGACTCTTACATTGTGCTCCGATCACTGAGCTGTTCGGAAAAAGCAGTGTGATTGTAACTCAAACATTCAGTCAAATGTTATGTGACGAATCTTGCGTGGTAACTTCTGCACTTACGGTTGAGGATGCCATCGGTTTTCCAGTGGCATGTTTTTCTCGAGTACGCACTTCGGTTTGCATTCACAGGTCAGATGGTCTTCCTTACATAGTAACTGACCCGAACTGTGTGTGCGCGCGCATACTTGTTTACTTTTCCTTAACAGCCCCATCCCACCCAAGCGGATCGAGCCGCACTTCCACGGCGATCCATGCGACCCACAGGTCAAGCACCCAGCTGGCCTCGAACCGTCTCACTGGACCGTGCAGACGAGGTCTCTAACGCTCGTCCGTTTTCTGGTCATCCGGATGCTCCAGTTTTTCGCGGTACCTCGGGGCAGACAGAAAAGCCTTTGCGCGAGCCAGCAACACAGAAGCGTGTTCGTGTAGTCGCGGATGATGCGCAATTGCTTCCGACCACACATCGACAGCAACAGCAGCAGTTGCACCATTCGGCAGCATCGGTGACCAATTTGCCATTTCGTTCGGTACAAGTGACTCGCCGACGATTTCAAACTCCGGCGGGTAGATCACATCCGTCTGGTATTATCAACCTGTGTACCGGTGTGTCAAGCCGCGCTCGTTGTACAGCTCCTGTGAGCGCGCCTGTTGAACGAAGTGGTGAGAATAAGTAGTTCTTAATGTTCCTTGGTTTGCAATGTGACTGATGTGAGTGTGTGGTATATATATATATATATATATATATATATATATATATATATATATATATATATATATATATATATATATATATATATATATATATATATATATATATCCACATGTAGACAAAATACTCATATGGTTTATATCACCTATCAAATCGCAATTAAATTGTAAGCTTAAATATACTGTCACTTATAGAGTTCTTTCTGTAGGCATACTGTTGGCCTCCATCGCTTGACTGCTGTTTGCCCCTTCACAGTGTTATGGGAAATTCAACCAACGGACTCCATAGTTTAGGATGTTCTGATTTGTCGGAGGAACAATATTTGAGAGATTGCTACCGAAGTCCTCTGCTTCAATGCTGGATTCGGTTAAATCTAAACCGGAGTCGACACAAAAGTAGTCAACTTGAGCCTCGCTTCAGTCACCTCGAGTAAGAGCACAATTAAAAGTTGCCTGGGTTTTCTCGCTAGAATTAGTAGATTCACCGCACATCGTCAATACTAATACCAGTGCACTTTTCCTCTAGGTTTAATAGTCAGCCTACTTCACCAAGTTGCATTATTTGACCGATAGTCATCTGCCCCCGTGGGACCATTAGATTCTCAGTGTGAAGTCATCAAATATCGATCAGTAGGCCGAGTACTTCATTCCTTTTCATTACATGCTTGCGCATAAATGCAGCGGTGGGATATACCCCATAACCACAAAGACCCACTGCGCTATTAGAGATAACCGGCAACCAGACCTGAAACTTGAGGTGGAAAACCATATAAGGTCACAATAGGTGTTATTTGGTACCGAACCGGACGACAGTGGGTTACCGCCTACCACCAAAGTAACCGGTGATGGCGGGGATTCGAACTTCTGACTTCCGAGATAGTAATAATATGCTTTAAACCACTCAACCCCCACCGGGTGTGCTGGATATTTATCGTTTTTGGTCAGGAAAAACCAATTCATGTTTCCATGTTGTTTTTTGTCTCATACAGCTCAACCTCATGCCTCTGGTAGCTTCGGACATCCGGGCATCGCCTCTAGCCGACCAATAGGAGTAAGCCTAATTACCAAACACTCCAGCCCTGGAGATGACGAGGCGGTTAAAATGCTCAGTCCTTCGAGTGAACTGTTGCCTGTCAAGACGGCTGTCACCTCGGTCTACCATCAAGTCGCTTCTGCTTGTCGTGTTTGTCTCGCGGACTCCGGAGACAAAGCCACTCAGACGCCCACATTTGTCGCACCCCAGTTGAGACCAGACCCACGATTGGAAGGAACGGTCACCGGAAGCCAAGCTCCCCGTACCTCTGTTGAGACGTCTTCGTCCAAACGCGACACCGCACTCGTGGCACCGGTCGGATTTAGCCAGAATCATCCAATATCTCACCAACCGCCGACAACACTCGCCGGCGTTGTTAAGACCTCCACGTCCTCCTCTGTCAGCCGTGTCGATCAGGTGGAACACGTCCGCAACTCGTTGGAATCTGAACAGGTAGGACAAGTGACATCAAGCGTTATCCCACTTCACCTAACCTAATAACTTTATCCAATCCGTTCTTTCATAGTTCTGGTTGACGACTCTTCATGATATGCCTCAGACGTACACCTACACATGTTAGCTCAAATTGTGTGCATGGCTCATCTGAGTTCACAAAATCAAATTCCGTGTGTGGTGGTGGTCCATTCATGCAGTCTAGATGCGCATGCACAACTGTATATCAATATGCGCGCACTTCCAGTCGTGATTTTTTTGCAATCGATGGACAATCTGAACAGCTGGCCTGGCGCATCGATGAATGGGAACCCATTTTTCGCGTTCAGTTAGCCACTAGTGTTCGCCGTTAACCAACGCATTAACCTATGTCCCGTGGTATTTCTAAACAGAACCACTTACAAATGCAGATATTCAAGTCTTGGGACACCCCAAGCCTCGAAAATCTGGTCGTGCGCTTGCGAGAAATTTCGTCAACCTCTCTCTACTACTTACTTCAGCCTATATATATATATATATATATATATATATATATATATATATATATATATATTACATAGTAAGCAGTATGTAGACGTGTAAACAAAATTTCCCCGACCGGTTTCGCAGTTGTTGTTGCTCATCAGGTATGCGAACCCGTACCCGGTACTCTCGTCTTCATATGTGTACTTTCGGATGTTATATCTTCACTAGGATCTAATTTGAATCGTCTGGAGTGTGAATGGATACCCTTCATTGAAGAGCCCGCAAATGAATCACAACTGTCATTTCTTATGGGTATTCGTGTCCGGGTCACTGCCAACCCAACGAACAACGAGGCTGCATGCGCAAGCGCTCATGTTGATATTAAGTAAACGTGTGGAAATTTTGTCCACACGTGTACGCGATCTGTCGTAGCCTTTGACCTGAAGTCAGCGAAATGCCCAAGGACAGCCACAATTGCCCACAAAATCGTGGCTGTGTAATAATATAACAGTTGTACCGTGATGAAGACAGAATTTGGAAAAAAAGTCGAATCCACATTCCACGTGACCAACTGGCAGTTCTGGACAGAGAGCACTCGCGTAACGGTCGGAATAATGGGACGATCAGCTGATCAATGAGACTGCGAGTACGGAAGTCCTATGAAATTTGTCTACTACATAGTTGTTGGTAGCAACATGCAGCGAACAAGAGAAAACAGTAATGGTGTTATTATATGACTCCCACCTTGAGCGTGATACAATACCGCTAGTTCATCAGTGGGGTGCTTGAGAACTTCCTCACTTTGTACCGCCCAACACCGTGTCGGATTGCAGCGTAAGATCGACTCTTTCTGTCGCCTTCAGTATCCGATGGAGCACGACCAAACTTTCTGTACCCCCTGTCCTCCTTGAGTTCGTTATAGAGCGTTTTTGATCTAACAAACAGTGGATGTTAACTTTTGATGCACTGATTAGATTACCGTGCTGGATCAGCGCAGTGCTACTACACCGTTTGGTGATTGGTGGATCAAAACATGATATATACACTTTGTTCCTCCTAACTGCAAGGCGCTTTTACAAGACCTGCAAGGGTTTTTTTCAATCAGTTTTTGTGATCAGCAAGGGATAGTCGATAACCGCGAGTGCCTTGTAGCTGCACAACAGTTGTTGGAAAAGAGATACCTTGAAGTATTGTAAGAGCTAGAATGGCTTTGCCCAACATACATGTACTGTCCCATAACGTTTGACCCTCTGGAGAGCTGAGTGCTACAGTTTTGAAGCCTGTCTGATCTGAATTCAGCGGCTGTACGTGTTTGGTCATCGAACACTCCGAAGCTTTATTTCGGTTTGATTGAAACGGTGTGCTGAGTGTGAACGACCGACTTCTTATCAAAGTAATTTGTTCGTTGTCTGTGGTAGACCGGCTCTGTTTTACGCATCCATGGGTCTCAAACCCTCTTCGACTCCCTTGGCATATCAGCGGCCAAACCGTGACTTCTTCGAGGTTTGAGAAAACTGTCATCAGCGGTAGTTGCCAAGAATTACCGCTCGCTATGGCATGTCTTGCAGCCACAAGCAGTTGCAACTTACCTAGCTAACATCCTCTGCCTCATTTTGACGGTGCACTTCGTAGTGACTTTTACAATTTAGCCCGTCAAACATTTATGCCACTGTGTAGTGCTGACTTATCGGTGATATATCGTGCATGTGCATTATTGCATAGCCTAAAAGATCCGCTGCACTATCGGAGACCGCAGGCAATCACACTATGAGGTTTGGAGCAAAGAACCACCTAAGGGCAGATGTGGTAATGAGCCGGGCGACAGTGGATTACTGTCTACCACCGAAGTGACCGACAGTGGCGGAATTCGAATCTCTGACTTTCAATGTGGTAAGCAAATCCTCTAAACCACTCGACCACTGCCGGTAAAATGAGATACGGATCTTTCAGAGATCGATTTCCACCTATCTGTCATCCCTATTATTTTTCAGACAACTTAACCGTTGTCCATATTTGCTTTATTACTTTTCGTCTGTGATTCGCTGTTTTATACTCTTTTCAAATAATCAACAAAGACTTAGTACGATCACCTTAACTCAACGTGATTATTTGTTTCCCACGTACGCAGGTTATGAGAAAACCAAACCTGACGAGTAGTCACATTCGTGTGGCGGAAAATGACGGCAGTGGGAGCTACGAGGGTATCTCACCCTCTCAATCGACGGAGTTCAAACAACGGCCACACCTGTGCGGCGGTGATCAAACCAACGCGGCCGAGACCACTTCGCCATTGGGCACGCCAACTAAGTCTTCGTCAGCACAACCACTGGGACGGCCAGTTCCGCAGTCTACCGATCGTTTTGTTTCTTTTCCTTTGGGATCACCCTTCTTGGATCCTCATTCGGCACCGCAAACGTCGCGCAATACGAATCAGCTCAAGCCATCCCCTGTATGCGATATGACTGTGGACTACCCTAGTCCCCAACCACTAACTCCTCAGTTGGACTCACCTTTGCAGGGTGCCGAGTTGGGCATTAGTTTAGGGCATGTTGGGCCGCCATCCATGTGGTTTGACCCAGTGTACTCTAATGCACTTATGACTAGTCAGTACGGTGGGGGGAAACCGAGTCGCCCCGTGTCCGTTCCATCCGATAATGATCATTATCATCGCTGGCGTGGTCCACATGATGTGGTCTACTTACCAGCGATGCCACAATCCGTCGGTCATCGTCGTCTAGTGCCTGGTGTCGGTCAGATCAATTCCGAATTCATTCCAGAACCCGTCATGCCTGTGCGTCAAATCAGACCTCGATTATCGAGCCCGTCATCAGTAACACAATCTGCGGGCCCATACGGCCGATGCCCTCCTAGGAGCGCGCCACACTCAGTCGTCGGACAGAGACCGGCGTTGCAAGTTCATTTCGCCTCACCACCACCCGGGCTTTCCTTTCCCGTCCCAACACCCGTGTCTAGTCAACAGTCTCCGTCCCGTTTAGGCCCCGGCGAACGCACCGCCACGCAAAGTCGCAACCTCACATTGGACAGTATTGTATCACCACATTTGTTGCGCAGACAGTTTTGTTTCGATTAGCCTGTATAAATCTCAGCCTTTGCTGCTCTCCTCGTCTCTGTGTGAATTCTATCACGCTTGCGTGCGAAGCTCCCTGTCGCGCTGGATGTTTGTTTTCTTTATTGTACAGCCGTTTTCGCACCTTTGATGTGTTCCGTGTGCGTATTAAACAGCGCGACGGATTACTCCTCATTGTTTCCACGCGCAGACGCCATTGATTATTTTGTCTTTGGATATGTATAATACTCGTATGCGCGTCCATATCTGCATTTGCTTACCGCTTTTGTCAACACTGCTAAAATCATTTCACCATCACAGTCTACGACGCGCGCGCACACACAAACGCGTCTTTGGAGAAAAATTATCATTGGTAGTCAGTGTTCTTTTTCATGGCCTTCTTGTTAACCAGTACGCACGCAGCACACTTTGTAAGCAATGTTTAGTGTGCACGGTCATCGGATCGATCGATAGTCTTGGCTCAGTTTCGAGTGCGCAACAAGCAGCAAACTGATTAGTCTGACAATACAACCTCGGACATTGGTATTCCAGTGTGAAAGCCGCTTAGCAAAGGGCTGACATTCCTGATATCGAACGGCCAATCTAAGATACTTCTCTCATCGACTGATCAATTTGCCAGGCATTATTTATTAGCCAGAGCTAATCTTTGTGACGAGAATTTAAATGAACCAAGATCGCACATTTCGTTGATTTACTTGATATTTTTTTGTTTTACAGCCAGCTTTTTTAGGAAACCCGCGCCGCTGTCATGACAATTTCCAATCGGCATAGTCATTAGCCCCTTCCATGAACTGGGACTACTGAAACTGAAGGCTTTAGAAGGACGAGACTGTAAAGTCGTGAAGATCACGTTAAGACGCACTCCACTTCTTGCTCATCAAACCCACAAAGAACAGGTTCGCATTCGCTGAACCTACGAATCGACAGGCTGTGTAGGTGGATGTATTGGCAATTCTAATCCTCCATATGCCAATTCAAACGACAGAGCCGACAACCTTTGGCCTGATTATCACCGAAGTTGGTCAGCAGCTGTGTGATTCAAAGCCAAACGCTCGCTCACATCACACAATAGTTAAGACCACTGGATTCCCGTTGGCTGCAACATGCGCTTGGTCGTAAACCGATTTTACTCTCCAACGAGACTAAATCAAGTAGTGACCATACGCATTCTCGTCCAGTCATGTACGGACCGTAACGTGGCTATTTGAACTTGAGAGAATGTCATTGAACAACTTGCAAGTAGTAAGCTATTTTGGCGACCAAATATTGAGGATAACAATATAAGCGTTAATGATAGTCGATTGCGCGTAAGTAAGTATCGTTGAAAGATTGACATGAATAGCAGCGATTACGTAGCCATCAGGGATAGGGGGGAAGAACGCTGTGTACGATACAACACCGAAAATAAAACCAACGAAATACAGCGGAATGCAAAGTCACAGAGATTGATCATCAATGGAGGAGATAGGAACGAAGGAGAAAAACTGAGGGGTGTGCTTTGCACAGTGGTGTTTTTAATCCCCGCGAATTCGTATGCAAGTTCTAGTGCACGAACAATGAACAAAGTGTCATAACAGGCTAGACTGATATTATGCATAGGGATGAACAATCCCATAAAGCAGAATTCATCTGCGACTGTACTTGGTAGGAATATGCATCGTTCGCCGTAACTCGAACCATGTGACACGAAAGAATTTGCGCATTTGGGACCGCGAATTCATGCGACGCACTCGGAAATACGCACGGAATCAACAGCGTGTCTCGTATAATCCACTCTTTCCGATGTATCTCACCCACTTGAGGACATCGTGGTCCGAGTAGTTTAACTTCGATTCGAACACCTTCAGAAATCTTACCTTGAATCCGGAAGGGGCGAACGGGACCTATAAAAGAGGGGTTGAACTTTGGTGTGTAATTGACCATAGGCGCACACAACATTAAAAAACGGTCTTTGGTCAGTGAAAATTAGCAGCTGAAAGGACACGGACCGCCAAAACGTATACTTACATCGCTTTTGTATGTAAACTAGTTGTCATATAGGGACGGACGTGAACAGCGTACTACTAAGAACCCTTAGTTTCTGGCCTAGTTAGTAGCTCTGAATCTTGTGAGTGACTAACCTTGCATTATAGTGGCAGATGGATCACTGAAAACCAGAACAAATGTCAATGATTCTTCTTTGAGTTCCGCTTTGGTTAAGGGAATCGCCCTTATCACCCTAAATGGTAGGTCGGTTTACAATTTATTAACGTTTGTCTTGGCCGGACTGATTAATGGAAGTAAAGCGCACCAAGAAAACTATAAGCGTTCCAGCGAAGAAAATTCACAGAAATTCGAGAAAGAAAATGTGGAGTATTGTACACGTCAGGATTCCGTAGCTCAAATGAAACGTACGTTGCGGTTGGGCAGAAGTAGACTTTTACTCACCTCGAAGTTCATTGAGATTGGTGGGCGAGTCCAACGTTTGTGTTTGTCTGATGTTTGCAGAAGCTCAACCTCAGCAGACAGTTGACAGTCTTTCATACCGGAAATGCGTCGGATCCTGTAACGAGCGAGTTGCGCGAATAGTGTGTCAGAATCAATCTGTGAAACAGTTCAGTCGGATACTTTGTGAAGATTAGCTGTCCCGTCATTGAATGAAGGTCATGGTATTTGAGCGGATTTTATTTAGTCCTCATTGAAAACATCTATATGACTCCAGGTTAACAACCTTTTCTGTTCTTCTGTTTACCTTGGCTAATTTAGTACTTTCCTACTAATGTTCACTCTCAGTTGGATGTTTTTGAAGATGCGTCCGACAGTATACAGCAAAACCAGCGTTCGAACTTCGTATCTCGGGATGATAAATGCTATTACACGGAGCCTGAGGTCAGACAGTAATGAGGAGGCAGTTTCACCGCAAGCATTTTGTAATCTCTTATGGGGGTAGTGTTTTAAACACGCCGTACAGCCTTCGCGCCACTAGCTTCGATTCTAGACCACAACTCAGTGTTTCTGATCAACGACTACCCTCATCCCTTGAGCCCCAACTAAGAAGTTAGGACGCATCAATGGAGACTAGTGCTGACGTCAACTTCGTGCCCGTACGCCAGTTTATGGTCTGACCGCCACATACATGGGGCTCAAATAACGCACAGAATGGTAGACAATGGGTAGGCATGCGTAAAACGTGCCTAAGCTACCAGAGGCGGTGAAGTGATTTGTCAGAGGGCGTCTATTCACAACCAACACGACGCCGAACCATGTCGTCGCTCACACGATGTTCTCACCACACGCGTGCATTACTCCGGAGGCAGCGGTGGTCAAAAACGGGAAATCGCCGAGCTTACTCAGCACGATGCAGACAGGATTCGAAACCGTAGAGGCTTTTACCACCTAACTGATCCTTTCAACATTTGTGTAGCTACTGGATAGGTCTCACAAGTCTTGAGACAAGCGCCCATCCCCATAGAGGAAGTTAGAAGACACCATTTCATCATTTGCGTTCGTGATACTCCAATCATTTGAGAAGATACGATGAACCCCACGTCACAGTTTGCATATCGATCGTCGCTCTCTGTGTTAGATACTGTAGCGCGTTTTGCACACTTTTGCATTAGCTTTTCAAAGCAATTGAAAAATTGTCAGACTAATTAGTAGATCATGAAAAATGCGTTTGGTAGCCTTGACATATCGATGTTCGATCTATCTTCCAAAAAAATATACTTACCCTAAAGCTCGCATGCTGAATCAATATGATTTCACTAGTCCCGCTCTATGTGTCTCAATGGTAGAAACCTCCCTTGACTGTTACGCTAGATGCCAAGATGCCATTTCTCTTCATATTTATATGTATCATATACTAAACTGCTTCCAGTCTCATCTTTATTTACTGGATGTAAATATGCCGAAAATGCGGTTTTCTCAGACCCTACGAAACTCCAATAATCCAAAACGGCCTAAGTAAAACTGCAAACAAGTCGTCATTTCCATTACTCACATACAGTGCGTACGACTGTCAGGATATAACGTTTGTTCTGTGTGGGTCGACCATGCCGAGACATCATAAGTGAACTTCCGTTTTTCAGTCAAGCACGTCCAACCATAAACCTCGCACTTTTGTGCTCTGGTTTCGGCTTTGGTTGCTATCTTCCAGCATCATCGAGTCGAGGGAAGCAGCATTTTAAACTCTGAATGTGCAAAATGTATCAAAAACATAGCTACGCTGTTGTTCAGGCAATCTAGAAAAACTTGCAACTTACCTGGATCTTCACTCAGAAGAACAATGTCGTCCACGCATTTCAAGTCAAACAGTTTACCTCCCAAGCGCAGATCGATGCTGCTATTCTCACACGAGGATAAGGTACCTCAAGAATCAATTAGTTTAAAAAATGGAAGAGGAAGGCCGGAAGAGGGCAACCCCGAAGAGCACCACTTTCTGTGATGAACTCGAGTGAAAGATCGCCGTAAGGACGAACTCGGCTTCGGCTGTTCGCATAAAAGCATTGGAAAAGAGGAATAAATTCCCTCGGCACACTCTTCAATGAGACAGCGCTAAAAACTGTGCGGTCGACTGAGTCGAATGCTGTTCAAGATCAAGGGAGACAGAGATCGTAGGCATAAGTCAGGATGTGCCCGTGCTCTAAAATTTGACGAAAAAAGAAGGTATGGTAGATACAACCCTGATCGGGTCTGAAACCGGTTCAGTGTCATGCGTACATCTGTCACGGTCGCTGGATAATCAGCAAAGAATGATCCCAGTGAGCAGTTTGGATGCAATACACATTCAACTAGTTCCTGTGGTATTCACAAGAGGATCTGTCACCTCTCTTGCAAATCGGCACAACCACCGACTCACAAAATTCCCTGGGAATCTGCTTGTTGTCGCAGGTTACTCGGAGGAGTTTTGTCAACTCCGAAACCAAAGCTTTGCCTCCATCCTTGGATAAGATGGAGACAACCCATTCGGTTCAGTAGCTTTGCGCCTTTTCAAGTAACCTATCTCCCGCTTAACCTCCATTTCTGGTGGAGGAATGATTTTCACCTGAATCGGTGCTCCGGCAGGCACATTGGGAAGGTTCATTGTTGAAGTGGGCCAACTGAACTGTTTCTCAGTGCTCCGCTCAACGATCCAGACGACATCCCTGAGGGTCAATCAGTGAGTCATCAGATTCCTTAACTCACGCCGGGCTTCCATGGATCGATACTACCAATCAAACGGTAGGGGTTGCGAGTATTGCCACCGGTTGCAACTTTCTCCATTTATCTACATTTCGCAATCCACCACTGCTCATGGTCACTGCTAGTCAGTTGGCGCACTTCATTGAATGTGGCTCCCGAATGGGACGGATCTGCGAGCACCCAATGAAGTAACTGATGTCGAAGATCATTATTATTATATTTCATACTCGCCCGATTTTAGGCTTTGTGCCTATCAAAACAGTACAACGAGGAAAGGGGAACGTGTCGAATATGTCCATTGTTTGTGGGGCCTACTTGAACCAGTCCTGTGCGGCACTGGAAACGGTATACAAGGCTTCAGAGTTGTTTCCTACATCCATCTGGGTCCTGGACATCTGGCTACGTAGATAACCGTGTAGGCAGTCCCACCTAAAAAGCGGACCGTCGGTTATTATCTAGAAGCAACTGCGCTGGACGGGTGGCTTTGATGTGGGGGTGACCACGGACGCGGTGTAAGCAGAAGCAAGCGCGTGCCAAGGCGCGATCTTAGTCCACAGGCGTAGGCCAAAATGAACGACAATCCTCAATTGATCCACGCCAGCGGTGACCGACCACAACAGGGCCAACCTGGGTCCAACGCTGTAAAGACGTAGGAGGACGCCATGTCGGTCTGTGCCGCTTCTTGTGGCAGATGTTCGTACTTTTCAGAAACACTCTGTGGTCAGAGCACAGCTGAATGAGACGATCGCAACTATCAGTGCGATCGGCTGGGATAGCGAATCGGTCTCTAATGTGTCCTTCGGAAACCCCCAGACGACCAACTTTGACGTGTTGACCGCCACGTCCCTTGAATGCACGATTCGAAGCAGCTGAGACAAATCGTGGTAGAATTTGTCCTTGGTCACAGAAGAACTGCAGTCAGTGGGCGCACTCATAGACACGACGAACAAGCACGGACGCTTTAGTTTGTTGCTGTTGACATGCACAGAACCGTCCAACCGAACAGCATACAAATAACTGCCCACTGGCACACAGTCTAGGAATACACGCTCAGCTCTTTTGCTCAAAGTAATCCCGACGCCGGACTCAACACGAGCACAGGGCACAAGACCAACCGACACGCGAAGAGTGAAGCGAGAGACTGATTTATTTAGGGTGCGAACTGTGATCATGGAAATATGCGCGTTTCGGAAGAAAACCATCTATTCTGAAAGTTTCAAGAGTTCTAGAGAGCACAGATTGTTGCCCTGTCTGACGGTGTGCAAACGTTGGAGGCAGCCAAGTGAAGTGAAGATGTAGGCTTAAGTGCATTCAATTTGTGCTCGACTCCTGAACTATTGCTTTCTCAAGAGCCGCTTTTATCCATGGTGCTTTGCATCGATCTTAGATGAAAGGGAAGATTGCTAAGGTCCTTTATGCAAACAACGGAATCATCAGACGATTTTTTCATCGTCTTCTTACTCTGCAATTTCTCAGGGTCTACGCACCTACAGCACATATTTAACCCAAGTGAAAAGTTGCAGATTTTCTCATTCAAACTACCACCATTCTGAATATACTCTTTAATTTCAAAACTCTGCGCATTCTCCCCTAATCACTACACCACTTCAACGTTATTTAGCGGTCTCTTAGGAAAAAATATCACAAATCGTTAGTAAAATGCACGAAGCACATCTGAAAATGCAATGACTCGTGTCACACGTTCATGTATATGTTACTACTGGCAAGCAATCCATGCACGTAGTCATTCTTCTAAAATACACTCAGATATCTGTATAAAACCACCACATGCAAAAAGCTGAAACCCCTTTTTAGCTGGCGCAACGTCATAAAATGATTCTCCTATCACCGTCATCATCATCATCACCATACAGCTTCAAACACCAGGGCAAGCCCCATCGACCACTGCCTTTCTCATCATGTTGCACGTAGAAGTGGAAAGAATGAACATACAAGGCGGACAGGGAGTAGACCTACAGGGGTGGGAAAAGGAAAGAATACCCTGGTAGCCAAAACACGGGATATACAGTCTAACTGTACAAACGCACAGTGATCAGTCATTCTGATTTGACACAAAGTGACAACACGATCGCCACTGTTCACGGTTCACTGCCATATCCTTCAGTGTCTCCAGCCAACGAGTTGAGGAATATTTTGGACTTCAACCATGAAGACATGAGGCACCTACTTTTCCTAAGCTCGGTGTGCATTTTCTCATCCCCACCTGCCACGTCATCTGTTGACCTCCACGTGGTTCCTTCCACTCCCGAGGAGGAACGAAAAACAGGGCAAGGTACGGTAGGCGTGTGTCTGCCATACGTAACACGTGCCCCAACCAACGAAGTCTACTAATCTGGACACGCTGTGATAGAACATTCTCTGAACTAGTACCCATTACTCGATTTCTGACCTTAACATTGCCCATCCGGCCATTACACCCAATCTTAGCAATCCTACGCAAAAATCGATGGTCGAAAACCTCAAAACGACTTTGATCTTCCGCAAGCAGGCTCCATGTCTCGCAACTATACAAAAGAGCTGAGCGCACCGCAGCACTGTACACACGACCTTTCAACTTCAGCGAAATATCAGGTCGGCGCCACAAATGCTTCAGTCCAGCGTACGCCGCTCGAGCTTTGGATATACACGTGCTCACCTCTACTAACGTGCTCCCATCTGTCGTCACTCTGCTGCCGAGAAGAGCAAAGTGGTCGACAACCGCCAGCACCTACCCGTCGAGCATCAAGCTCGGAACTGTTGACGTCCAGTCTTGTTACGTCACTTCACACTATGAAGGTGTTACTGTATTCATCACGTTTGTTGACCTTACGTTATGCACGTTTGTTTAAATGAAATATATTAATAATCACACATTTTAGTATGTTCTCCTAGTGATGAACTCCCATATCAGCAAAACCGATGTGCAGGCCGAAAGTCTACCCTTCCGGAAGTAGGAACTTATTACTGAGTGAATGACTGATAACTTATTTCCACTCGGAAAAATACACTCAACTATTATAAACTGCATACTGAGGAATCGGGAAAACAAACTTACTTCCAAATAATAGCATTTTCTGCTGCTTTGTATTTGGCCCGACCCTTCATACAGACCACTTGGACTCCGCTGGTGTTTGTTGGTGTAGGGATGCGAACCTCAATTTTTTGTGCAAACAGACTCGGTCGAAAATTGGCTTTCACAACAACCTTCACGTCCATTTTTGTTTTACCCAATTCACGAACGAGAGGAATGACTCGGAAAGGCAAACTAATTTCCTGAAAAACAGACAGTTGAAGTGTGGGATTTGATACAACAGGAGCGAATATCACGAACAGTGAACTGCTGAACATCGTGTTGCGTTCATTCAAATAGGTGCGTGGGGATTTTTGAAACAGTTTGACCGCCACCGTTTTGCTTTCTTGAGAAATAAAATGGCTAGATATCATATGATTGGTTCGAGAAAAATTCTAAATGAATTCGGGCAGATGAGTGGATTTGATTGAAACGAGTTCTAATGAGAAACACAAGATGGACTGGGTCGTGCTTTCAACCGGCAACTCAGAATACGACGAGCGTCAAATTGGAAGAAGTGGACCCTGATGATCTTTGAAGTAGGACCAGAACAATCCCAATCAGAGCCGATGGATGAGCATCAAACCAACACAAAATTACAAGCACGGACGATACATCATTGAACGGCGATGAAGCATTTACTTCGAGAAAACCCAAGACCAGTTCTTTCAGTACACGCTTGCGAATCAGTTTGGTGGAGAACATATATACCCCACAGCCTCAAAGGCATTATTAGAGATAACCCGCAAACTGATCCTGAGACTTGAAGTGGAAAATCACCAATTTACTAGCCAGACGAATGGATTACTGTTTACCACTATTAGTGATCAGTTAGAGCAACGGGAATCCATGTTGTCTATACTGCCAACAACAAGTGCTTGTCCACCCTCGTCGCGAAGCTTGTAAGGCTTTGAGTAAAGACGCGGATTGTCCCCATCACAGCTAGATTATCTGCGTGTATTCGCGAGTTTGAATCCTGCCGACGTTCAAGGGTTGACAGTTGAGCTACCGCAATAATCAACACGCACCGGTCAATAACGCCGAACAACTTCCAGGATCAGCCCGAAAATCACCGATTCTTAGGGCAGCATATAGAACGATCTTTTTTGTTTTTAGTTGCTATTCGACTTATGAGAAACGCCGTCCTTAAAAAGTTGCTGATTGTAATACAGAATAGTACAAACATAGGAGGAAACAGATTTCTCTTACTTTCGTTGTTCGATAACGCATTAATTCGAATTCTCCGTCTGGCGGAACAAACGATATTGTATGTTCAGTATCAAAACGACCAAGTTTTACGCACTGGTGAAATTGGCAATCATCAATTGCAATACCTCCGGAAGTATTCGCAGCACTAGAATTAAAATAGTAAGTAGAGAACTATCCTACTATCACTTTAACTTAAGTACGATGATAAGTCGCATGCAAAAGATAACGTCAATAATACCTGTCATAGTTTTTTATGCTCAACAAAAACGAGAAATCCTGTGCTTGGAACATTGTTACAGTAGAAAACTAACCGTCGAGTTGTATCGAAAAATCTGGTTTCCAAAAATTTACTTTTGGATAATAGAAAACTTGGGGGAATTGTCAGGCAATTATTCAATGCACTGATATAACTCAGCACAGAACCATGAGGTCAGTGAAATATAATTCAGTGAATCTGAAAAAATCATAGAGAGACAGTCATTACAAAACGAAGGATATTAGTAACCCTTGGTGCTTAAAACATTGGTTACGTCCAGTTTCCTATGATATGAATAAATAGATATTGCGAAATTACTGTCAATTGCACCAACCTGTCATCGCCCGCCGGAGCACGTTGTTTGTTCTCCAAGCTCACTTTATCGTTGAAGCCGAATTTACACTCGGGCATACCACTGAGATAGGATTTCATCACAACTCGACCAGCGACATGGGCAGAAAGCACTTGACCTGGAATCGTAGGACGTATCATGATAACTATTTACTGGTCCGGAAAAGCCTGACATCAGCGCAAAAATTAAAATTTCACTTGAAATAGTCATGCAAGAAATCGTAATGGGTTCCATGCAGGAAACCTAAATAATGAATACGATGATAAATGATGGTTCAGCACTACCGAACAACGTTCTCGAGTGCTTAGGTATCATACCTGTCAATGCTCGAGACTCGCTTAGTCAAGCTCGGCCCATTCAATTATCAACCTTGCACTCCTGAGCCCTGGTTTTGATTTTGGTTGCTACCTCCCAACATCGTGGAGTCGAGGGCAGAATGAACAGAAGCACTATGTGAAAAGCCTAAAAACCAAGTAATAAACGATTATCACGAAGACATGTAAAGAACCCGAGTGTAACTACGCCACTGGTCGCAACACAGCCATATCTTTTATTGTCCCGTACAGTTCGGCAGGCGAGTCGCGTGGACCCCAATCCGGAAGTCTCACAAGTTCCATTTGACCAAGTCCACTGGTCAATGTTTTCATACCCTCCTGCTATATCGTAAACTCACCACCTAAACCTACCCTCCAACCACCACTTTTCTCCGCGAACAGCGTACTCACATAAAGTCTATCGGTGGGCATGCGTGAAGCATGTCTCAGCTACTATCATCACCAGCATTACCATACAGCTTCAAACACCAGGGCAAGCCCCATCGACCACTGCCTTTCTCATCATGTTGCACGTAGAAGTAGAAAGAATGAACATACAAGGCGGACAGGGAGTAGACCTACAGGGGTGGGAAAAGGAAAGAATGCCCTGGTAGCCAAAACACGGAATATACAGTCTAACTGTACAAACGCACAGTGATCAGTCATTCTGATTTGACACAAAGTGACAACACGATCGCCACTGTTCACGGTTCACTGCCATATCCTTCAGTGTCTCCAGCCAACGAGTTGAGGAATATTTTGGACTTCAACCATGAAGACATGAGGCACCTACTTTTCCTAAGCTCGGTGTGCATTTTCTCATCCCCACCTGCCACGTCATCTGTTGACCTCCACGTGGTTCCTTCCACTCCCGAGGAGGAACAAAAAACAGGGCAAGGTACGGTAGGCGTGTGTCTGCCATACGTAACACGTGCCCCAACCAACGAAGTCTACTAATCTGGACACGCTGTGATAGAACATTCTCTGAACTAGTACCCATTACTCGATTTCTGACCTTAACATTGCCCATCCGGCCATTACACCCAATCTTAGCAACACTTCCGCAAGCAGGCTCCATGTCTCGCAACTATACAAAAGAGCTGAGCGCACCGCAGCACTGTACACACGACCTTTCAACTTCAGCGAAATATCAGGTCGGCGCCACAAATGCTTCAGTCCAGCGTACGCCGCTCGAGCTTTGGATATACACGTGCTCACCTCTACTAACGTGCTCCCATCTGTCGTCACTCTGCTGCCGAGAAGAGCAAAGTGGTCGACAACCGCCAGCACCTACCCGTCGAGCATCAAGCTCGGAACTGTTGACGTCCAGTCTTGTAACGTCACTTCACACTACGAACGTGCAAAGCGCATGCCGAATGGAGCTGCAGCTCTCGCAAGTTTATCTTGTGCACGTTGAGCATGTTCCGTGCATTCGAACAAGCAGACAAGTCGTTTACCTAATCTAGGTCACACAGCTACTCACTATTTCCTAGTTCAATGCCCACATCCTGAAGATTTTCCAAAGCATTCTCCATTATCTCGTCCATGACGAAGTTGAACAGAAATGGAGATACTGGAAATCCTTGTCGAACACCGCTGGTTGTTTCGAATGGACTGGATAGTTCACAGTAAACCCTTACGCGGACAGAAGTATGAGAATACAGTGACCTCAAGAGATTCACGAACTTCTGTGGTCTACCTTTTCGGTGAAGAGCACTGAAAAGCGCTGTTCGGCCAACTGAATCGAAGGCGCCTTCCAAGTGCAGGAAAATCATTATTGTCGGTCGACGGTGTGTGTGACACACCTGAAGCAATTGACGAAGAGTAAGAATATGGTCGATGCATCCTCGACCTGAGTAGAATCCAGCCTGTTGTTCGCGGCGCGTTCCTCTCGCGAGCCGGTGTAAGACGGTGCAGCAAAATCGAGGCTAATACCTTAGTGACTATCGAGCCTAAGCTACTCCCACGATGGTCACTACAGTCATTGCGTATTCCCTTCTTGAAGATGGGTACAATCAGTGACTCGCCTCATAATAACCGAATATGTTCCTCTTTCCAAACGTCACGGGTCAAAGTGGTAAGTGATTTTATCAACGCATCATCACCTATCTTGAGAAGAACTGGAGAGACTTCGTCAGGACCGGTCGCTTTCCCTCGCTTTAGCAATCGAATGCTTGACCTTACTTCTACTTTCGGTGGAGGCTCAAGTGATTCTCTCCAAGGAATCGCAGTTGTTGACACAGGAGTAAATACATTAGCTCTCGGCCAGCTAAACTGCTCCCTGAAGTATTCGGCTTAACGGTTGAGTCTTTACTCTTTGGTATGAATGGGCTCTCCATTTCTATCGCATAACGTTTCACTGACCGGGGTTCGCCGTCCACCGGAGTCGCGAATAAGTTTGAACAGTCTTTGACTGTTACCTGAAGCAGCTGCCATTTCCATTTCTTCGGCTTCCTTGACCCACCAATTTTCACGATCATTCTTAAGGTTTCTCGTAACTTGCTTTTGTAAGTGTCTTCGTATCTTATTCATCTCCTCACAGTTCGAGCCGAAGATCTTGCTCCATTAGACTCAACGACTCTTGAGAAATCCAGTGTCCTTGAAGAACATCGGGTGTAGGACCGTAGGCGAAACCTGCTTCCGCGTCCATTGTCTGCCGGATATGGGCCCAATGCTCATCCACGTTACTGTTCGTCGTAGATTCTAGCTCATGCGCTAATTTCCGTTCAAAACTGGTGCGAACTTCTGGATCACACAAACGTTGTACGGCTGACCGGGTTTATATATCTCCGGTACAATGCCATCTTCTCCAGAGGGATTTCCGGTTCTTCGACTTGTGTATTACATCGATGATTTCATCTCGGCTTGTTGGGTTGTTATTAACGTCATAGATTTCGCTCTGGATGGCTGGGATCGGGTTCACAGAGCTTGCCGCCGGACGGTTTCGTGGATAGTCGAATTGTTCGGTCTATCGCTATATCTTTTTGACATGCTCGGGAATGAGCAGCCCGGGAGTATTGCGAAGGAAGGGTTCTGTCATGTCGCTACCGGATGCAGTGGGAATTAGATGGAAGAACTCTGAGAAGCCGTCGCAGTTAGCCGCCGTCGTCATGGTTCTCATTATTTCGGTCCGGTACTTGTTGCCGTCGCTCCTGGCCGAACGGGTGGCTTTTCGTCGGATATTACGGAAGTCTGGGTGACTACCTAGGCGGGCATCTCTAGCTTTTTCGGTCAATTGAAGAGTCGTCCATGAGACCCAGTCTCTCTTCCATCATCGCGTAAAGCCCAGTTTATCCAAAGCGGATTGTTAGGTCGATGCTTTAAGTGAAATCCACTGATTTTCCAGTTGTACTTCTCCACCTATGAACATGGTGGCCAGTTGGGAGGTAATAGCGTCCGAGACCGCTTGGCACTTTCTCAGTGACCCTAACGCTGCTGTGTTAACCCGCTTCGGGGTACAATTTTTGCGGCGATTGGCTAGGCGGATCTGAAAACGTGCACGGACGAGGGTGTGGTCGGTGCCATTCTTGCTAGGACCAGCAGTCTTCAATCGAAGATGACTGTGATCGTGTGAGAATGTAGTCAATCTGATGCGCTGTGTGGCCGTTACTAGAGTACCACGTTAGCAAGTGCTTCCTGGGATGTTGGAAGCGGGTGTTGATGACGGTCAGGCTGTTAAAGTCTGCAAAGTTGACGAGGTGTTCACCATTGCTGCGCTGCTGTCTGAGACCATATTTTCCCCAAATGTGTCCAGTTGTTTGGGTGGAGGCACCAGTGCGGGTGTTCCAGTCCCCCGAAACCAGGAGAATGTCACGTTTCTGAACGCTGTTTATCACCTCTTGCGGCCTGTCGTAGAACTCGTCCTTTGCCGCTTCTTCGGCTGCAACTTACTACTTACTCTTTAGTCTTTTTATTTCCTTTTTTATTTATCAAAGAACGACGTACAACAATTCAGGAAGATAACCGCGGCCAATGAAAGACTGCCAAGTGGGAAAATGACTGAAGAGTATAGACCGCAACAACCGATACGTTCAAGGATGAGGCGCAAAAACAAGCTAGGGCGATCCGAGGGGGTATCGGGTTCCACGAAAGCAGTGTTTTGTTAGCCGTGTTATTGACAACTATCGCGATGCCGTGGAGACCAGAGCTGTCCGTGGGTCCGTTGTGATAGGGGTGGTAACTGTGGATACTCCGGGAACTTTTATATGCCGTGTGTCAGAATTCGGCGCCGGAACTTCGGAAAGACATGCAACGTTCCAGTGGTGATGGCCTAGCTTCCGAAGTCCAAGAGTATTTTCACATTCCAACAGGCGATTTGGATGTGATTTCGCGTCTTAAGATCCCCAGCTAGCATATTTGTCACCTCGGTCGGGGAGAGAACACGAGGCGCGTTGCTTACCAGGGACGCCGTAGCATGAACGATGTGTAAGGGAACTTGTCATGAAGAATCTTGGGAATCCAGCACGAACTGCCGTCCTTAGCGCCACTCGGCTTCTTGTTCGGGGTAGCAATTCTAGCCCGTGCACAGCCAAGTGCTACCTGCCGGGTAAAAGGAAGTTTTTTTGCTGGGAGCCGCTAACCGAACGAACGGCTCGTGCGCCTTTTGGATGGTGTTCTACCAATCCGGGATGCCTAACGTGTCCTATAAGATCTCGGTGCACGATTGCCGGTGGCTCCCTAGGAGCTCGTTCGCCATTCGGTTGAAGTCACATAGACCCAAGGATTTATGCAACCCTGTTGATTGGACGGATTTCCTTGGCAGCCGTTGGATTCCAGCAGATCTCATCTGCCTATGCAGGGGTGCCGGTCTCACCGAAGTTTTTAGGCCTCGGTTACCCTCAACCTGGTTTGGCCCGCTTTTCGAGCGGTTTTCCGCGGTGTTGCCGCTGATGCATGCCTCGGCTTTGTGGAGCCATAGGTGAGAGTTGGACAGATGATAGAGACGAAAGAGGTGGAGGATACCCCGAGGGGCACGACAGTCTACCAACTCAGAGGTGCTGCTCTCAAAATATCCCATACTTCGAGTAAAAAGTCGAATGATGCCGGGGACGCCACCTCGCACCTAAATCCCAAGATTCTTCATGAACCGTTCCTCTACTCCCACCGTTCACGGGCAGGTATCATTTAGGACATCCATGAAGTCGGCATATCTTCTCGCAGGAGCTAGTCACGTAAAAGTAAGCAAAAAGTAGTACTTGGGCAGACCAACCTATACCGTGAGACTTGCAACAATGGTCAGCAACCACGTGACCAGCCGACGTGCAGCCAGTCCCCAATCAGTGACTGCACGATAAGTCTGGCCATCCACGAATAACAATTTTCTTATATGGGTAAAACAGTGCTAGCAATATCAACGATCTAAAGTGTAGGCACCAAAGCTTCGCTTTCCAGTAATTTTTCTACGCTCATTTTCATTACTGGCTTGCGCATGAGTGTAGTGAGAGGGGTATATACCCCATAACCACAAAGGCCCACTGCACGGTCAGGGATAACTGCCATCCAAACTCTGAAACTTGGAATGGAGAACCACTTAAGGTCCCAACAGATCATGTGTGGTAACGATCGGGACGGCAATAAATTACTGTTTACCACCAAAGTAACGGGTGATGGCGAGTACTGAAATCTCGGACCTCCGAGATGGTGATCACCCGCTTTAAACCACTCGATCACCACCGTATCTCGTTCAAGTCAGCAAAGCACGTCTATAAATCCGTCTGTGAATGAGATTCCTAAGTCAAGTTCTCACCGGAAGATCGTCTTTCCAGCTCGCATTCAAGACGAGGTCAAACACGATTGTTGCCACTGCACTGCGTAGTAATCACTTTCGTACTTATCGTTTGGACAAGAATTCACATGCATTACTAGTTATTACTGTATATTTGTCACGTCCGTTGCGGCTGTCACACCAATTCTTCGTCTCTTCCTTTCATGGAACCCCGCCATATGATACGCTTCGCTGGTCCCATGTAATTCGGGGGATTGTGGCATCAACATTCATCTTCTTGTTTCGCCTGATCACTGGCACTTTATTTCTCACGGCCTACCGACGTGGTTACAGGAAACCATATTGGCCAATGGTTACCCGATAGTGGACATTATTGGTGCGACATACACAAATGACGACTCACGCAACCGATTTCAATGAAAATGAATCTGGTTTACAGTCGACTTACATTCAACCGTTTCTGTATACCACTGAATTTGTCTGTAAGCGCCCTACAGTACAGCTATATCCACTTCTTCCGCACGCATTTACACGCGCACGGATACTATTTGTATGCATCTACCTCCCTTACCTTGTTCTAAAGCCTTCCGCAATTTCTAGCGCGGGGGGAGGGTTGCTGTGAAAAACTCGATTGTACCGAGAAAATGAATGTCCCAGATACCGTTTCGAACCATTTTCCTAAATGATTTGCGATTACGCTCGACTTTGATTCTGCCGTTGCTTCGGTTGCAAGCGTCCTAATGAACTAAACCAGCGCAAAATTCATGTCAAATTCGCTTTTGGAAACTTTCCGTTTCCGCTGCCTGTACGAAAACGGCCTGCCCCCACTACGTTGGTTCGCATCCGTAATGCTCGCATCGGTATTATTTTCGGCACCACGATACGCAATCGATTTCCACGTGTTGACCGAATCGGGTCTTCTTTGTTCACCCGACTGAGGGGATTTCGTCGGTATTTCGCCCCAAGACTCTACAAAAGACATGTTCGGGGGTCTCAAACCGTTCGCTTCCCATAAACTATTGAGCAAGATGTTCGATCGTCACACCTCCCGTTTTTTCTTGTACGCATTTCCGACGAGTCTGTCGCCAAACACTGTTTGTTGGTAAACGTTGAAAACGAATAGTTTATTGTCATGACATTACGGCTTCGAAAAGTCTCGGTAAGACTGATGGAACAGGACATATAAATCTCTCTACGTGACGTCTGCTAGTTGCAGTTTCAGACACCGCACTTTACGGTCGCTGTACTCCGCTTGAGCGCTTTCATGCATTTATTTCAGCCACTCCGTGTTAAAAGATAATAAGCAGAGCCGTAGAACACATAGAGGTGATTAGTGGTCGTCAAAACTGAGACTTAAATGAATACGTGTTCGTTTTTGGCGCCGCAAGACAGTCATTTGTTGAATACTTGCTCCTATACGTGAACTGGATGGCAGTGAGCAACTTCTCGCTGTCAAAAAAGTTCAAAGGAATAAACACTTCTTATCACTTCAGTCTATATGCCATCATTATTTTTTGTTAATTAGTGGCAACGAGCCGGAGGGGTCAAGATTTATGATTTGTCCCACATATGCTCCAAAACAATTTATACAGCTTTGCAAATGTCGGTAGGTAGACTTTATTCAGCCTAATAAAGAACCGCCGAGAAAAGTCCTAATTCTGTACTTACGCCCGACGAGAAACACAAAATCTGTACCAATTACCTTGAGGTGACATCAGGAGATTCACTGATTCCATAATGTCCAGGAAGAGCTCATTCCTTCTGTATTTGATTCCCTCTCTTCTCCAACCTATTTGTCCCGTAACTTGGTTAGTAATTTGGGCAGTTTCTTCCTTAGATGCTGATTTTGTCCCGGCTTGTGTTATCAGAGATTTGAGAGTGCCTGTGTCGGTATTCTGCGCGTAGCCATAATCGATGACTTCTGAAAAGATCATCAAATAACCGGAAAAGTCTACGAACCATCTAGTATTTCGTAGATCAGAACGAAATTATTTTTAATATTTTCTTCAGTCACACGTCCGAAATACTCTTTCATTACGGTCAGCAACGCATGAAGAAGCTGAAACACCATCACAGCATTTACATTGCGCCGTGCGACAGCACAAATCCAAATATTGGCTCGTTTGACATGAAAAAAGCTGGTCCTCGCGATAATCGTTATGGGAGAACGGACCTGTTGTCTTGCGTGTATTACATTGACTCTGAAAGCATCCGCCGCATTACGTGAAACGTCGTCGCGGAAAATCCGCGAAATCAGCACTTCACCCTTATGATTATAAATGAAAAGACCACCAATCATGGTCTGTTAACGGTTTCAACCTTCGCTGAATGCGCTTGGTTGCAAGTACCGGGACCGTGAAACGCGTTCAACACAAATTGCAAAGAACAGCCGTAGCGCTGTTTCTGAACGGGGCGCCTGCTCAGTTCAGTTATCTTCAGTTCAGTTCAGTTCAGTTTGCACAGAACAGGTAATGGCCACGACCAATCGAGCGTCCAGAATTCCTTCGATGGTATGCACACCAGTTATGCGCCCACCACTGCCGAGTGTATTTCGTCGAATCCTCGTTAAAAATGGGAGGGAAACGGAAAACCTCATCGCACGTCAACTGCGAGAGACATTATGCATCGTGAGCGTTCACTGAGACTGTATGCAATGAGGGAAAAAGTCTATTGAAACATACTCCAGAAGGACCACAGTGCTACCTGTCATCCATCTAGTTGATATACTCAAGGCTCACTACAAGGAAATATCTCGTACCACTTGCGATCTAGGGCACCCTTGAAGGATTGGACGGTCTGCAGATCTACCATTTCACCAGGCAGACCGTTCCAACTGTTCACAACCCTGTTACCGAAGAAGTGCGATCTAGCCATCAACCTAGCTCGGGCTTTTATCAACTTCTTTTCACGTCCCCTTGTTCTGGAGTCTACGGCCACTTGGAATAGACTATCTGGTCTAAGGCCAGAAAACCCCTCATTACCTTGAAAGTTTCCATGAGATCTCCTCCACTTCTCCTTTCCAACGAGAAAAAGATTCATGTCACAGAGTCTCTGCTTGTAAGTCTTACCTCTCTGCCTTTCAACCACTCGCGTGGCGAGATGCTGGACTTTCTCTAGGCAGGCGGCGTCCTTTTTGTAGAAGGGTGACCAAGCCTGCACGCTATCTTCTAAGTGAGGTCGTACTATGGCCATGTAAATAGGTACGAATACCTCCGGCTTCCGGCAAGACAAAGCTGATAACAGCCTGAGGAGCTCCCCACGAGCCTTATGCGCAGCAGCGTTGCACTGCTTCGACCATCTGAAGTCACTGTTCATGATGACCCCAGTGTCTTTGACCCTACTGACTGCCTCTACGGTGAACAGCCCTTGACCATGAGCGACAGTTAGGCTTTCCGTTGCCCTTGACAACAAACGGCTTTTTTCAGCGTTCAGAGGTAAGTCCCATTTGTATGCCCAGTTCAGGACGGTACTTATTTGCCTGCGCAAGTCAGCCCTACCCTTAGATCCAACTATCTTCACATCATCCGCAAAAATAAGGCTGGGCGATTGAAGAGTGGATGCCAGGTCATTAATAAACAACAAGAATAGGACCGGCCTAGGACGGATCCCTGAGGTACACCACTGGTGACGTTCACCAAAATGGAGCACCTGTCCCCCACTTTGACGTAAAACGTCCTGTGGGAGAGGAAGTTCTCCAGCCACCTAAATACAGGCCCAAAATGTTGCCGGATCGTGCAGCCCCCATCGGTATTATAGTCTAGATAACTGTACGACTGCCGCTAGCGCCCGTCAGGTACCTAACAAGGCTCGAATGCGTCTCATCGCCCCAGTGAAGCTCCAGGCACTCTGACGGGAAATCCGCCCAGGCGTGGACTGACGGCACTCTCTGCCCAGGGTCCAGGGAGTCTACCCGGAGATGGTGTTCGGTGACAAACACCCTGAGGAAACTCCGAAGCTAACGCCACAACCCGGCAAGCCTTGAAGTCTTGAAGTAGCTCACAGGTGCGTGGCTTGAGCCCAAATGTTCTCGGTCCCTGTATATATCTTCTTGTTTCGAGTACCACCGATCTGGAATGGCAAAACTCGACAACAAGGGGCAACCATTTTCGCAAAACGACATGGGAAAGAAACAAGTGTTTCCCTTGTAGTACGAGTCCGACAACATGAATATGGATACATCAGAATATCACTAGTTTAGATGTTTTAAAATTTACGCAGAAGAGTGATTTGTACATACATTCGTAAGAGGAAGGAGAATGGATCTACTTATAACTGGGTGCATGTACAAGAATATAGGATTGAAGACGAGACGTGAAAACATGGGGGAGGATACTGTACTCGAGGGCGAGCGGGGGATTGGCTGGCTTTGGCAATAGTCCTAACCAGTTGTCTCATCTGGCCTTCAATGCAGCTTTTGAGGAGGCTTTCACTACTTCCTGTGGGAGGCTATCCCACAGAGATATTATCCTGGACGAGAGGAAGTGCTATCTAATGAAGGTACTAGTACGGGATTTGAAGAGTTTCCTCGTGTATCGTCGCAGGGTTTTCAAGTTCGGACGAGTGTAAAGCTGACTCACTAGGCTCGTTAAGAATAGATCATACATCAGGAATAGGTCTCCCCTGATACGGCGTCTCAAGGGGGTACAGATTAGGTGATACTGGACTAACCGGGCAGGGGTAAAGGGCAGGCCACGTACCATTACGGTAGCTTTCCTTTGAATCCGCTCCAGAATGTTCCGGTCTCTGACGAGGCCAGTGTGTACTACTTGGCAGCCGTATTCCAAAAGAGGTCGAATACGTTTTTTATATAGAAGACGGAAGTCCTGTTTGAGATCACCGGAAAAGTTCGTGTAATAAGGTTATGGAACTGAAAGTTGGTTTAAGAAGCTTCCTCATGGTGAGAGGGGAATAAGGGATTACTGCGTAGTCAGAAACCAAGGACCTTGCATTGATCCACTATTCGGATTTGTGTTTCCATTTATCTTGAAGAGAAATGGGCCGGAACACTGCCAAATGATATGCCAGCAAGTTCGTCATCTTTTATTTGGAGGCTCCAGTCAGCTGACCAATGTTTGACGGAGTGAACGGCAGAGTGCACAGCATCTGCCTACGTGTCACAGAATGTGACGTCAGCCGCGTACGTTATTATATTAGCGATAACCACTATAAGCCACTTGTGTGGAAATCTTCCCCAGCCATTGTCACATACTTGCATTGTCGAAACTATGCTCTTTATCTTACTGACATTCGAACAAGTGCAGCATGCATCAACCACTACACTTGAACATTTGTTTATATTTCGCTCATAAGCCGCGGCATGTTTTTGATTCGAATCCAGACCGCCGTGGTGGTCGTACCTGACATTGACATTTTGTTGAACTCTGGTCCTCGTTGCTAGACGTTGTGGCCGTAAAGTTGAGGTTTGTGTGTTCTTATATGCGCATAATTTGGTAATCCAGTACCGTAGAATCAGCGAATCAATCTTGTCCGGACTTTGGGATTCGTTAATTGGGCTATGCGTAAGTCACGATCGGAATAACAGTTGCAACTACATCAGGAAGGTGGCTGATGTAAACGAGGAATAGGAGAGGGCAGAGCCCTAGGGGATTCCCATATCGGTGGGTGCATGTTGAGACTGAGACGGACACACACGAACCGAGAAGGTTCGGCTTTCTAAAAAGCTGTCAATCAGGGACAGTAGGCAACCGAAAATGCCGTACATCCTGAGTTCGTACAAAAGCGGAATGTGCGGGACGCCATCCAAGATTCTGGCGAAATTGATGAATGCGGCACGGGATATCTTGCCATCATCGCGGGTCTGTTTCGGGCTGTCCATGGCGGTGAGTCCATTGGTGATGTACGAATTGCCAAGAAGGAAATCATGTTGTGCTGGAGACAATAAGCTATTGTAATAATAATAATAATAATAGTTCATTTCGGATAACCTCGAATTATGCTGCAATGCAAGATCAAACATTACAGTTGAAAGCCGAATCAGATTTATAGGAGGATTGCACAATTATGCGAAAGCTATTGAATGTAAGGGAAAACATTCAAACCGACTGTTGCGGTAGCACCCGGTGAATCTAAACTCAAGGTCAGGGGGTCGAGCCGGCCCAAGGTGGGGTGTAGTTATTCTGCTAAAGTGTGGAGTGGATGGGGAATAATAAATAATCACACAAATCCTACGAAAGGAAGAATATCCTGCCGGAGAACCAAACTGGGTTGACGGATACATGAATATCGTGAAAAAGAAACATTCTCGAAGGAGACGTAATGAGGCCAAGTGCTTCGCAATGCATGAAAGGGGCTACGATGTAAAACAGGACGATGAAAAATGGTGGCATTACATGTAAAGACCAAGAAAAACAGTCGAGGATGACAGTTGTGAAGTTCGGTGACCACATATCGGATGGGCCATGCAGTTTTATGACAAAGAGAAAACGAACTGGACTGTGGTTGCCAAAGTGATGGTGAGAGAAGCGGCCGGATAAAAACGTATAGGCTCTGAGCGGATTGTTTTGCTTTCAGAAGAAGGGAATATAACGCATGAGCATGAAACTGGGAACTGGCAAAAATCGATGTGTGGTGCGTAGCTACGGTAGCGGCGTGCCCCCATGAGTTTGGAAACCTTCCGTTGTCTGCGCACTGGTAAGAAAGCCCAGAGTATGATGCTGCAAGAATAAAGGCGGGCTCTTCAAGAATGCGAGGATGAACTTCGTCCGGTCCCATCGAGCCGAACGGGATAAGCTTGTTAAGCCCCTCCTCCACTTCTACTTGAGACACCGTGAAGTGCTCCGATGGGGAGACTAGCTGTTTTGACTGAGGAGATGGGTGTCCGCAAGCAAATATTACTTGTGTGTTGAAAACCGACACGAAGTGGGATCTGAAAACTTCTGCTACCTCAGAAGAGGAAGTGATAGGAGAGCTATCAGAGGGCAACAGCGCGAACGTTAAGGACACTGATTCACGACTGCGGCCCAGGCGTTTATGGAGAAAAGAGCGGTTCGTACTCGCCCAGTCTAAGATTCCTTTCTGTAGTTTCTCTAGGTGTTCCTTAATCTTGTATTTACAAACACTCCGTCCAAACCAAGTCAAATCAGAGCACAGGACTGGCGGTCGACGCCAGTGGCAGCCAAGTTTCTTGCCCCTGTGTGCCTCCGCTTCTCACCGGGCTTCGACTTCTTGGAATCCTTGCCCGTCTGGTAATGGAAGTGCAATAACGTGACACTTGACGTGTCGCCTTCGGAAAGGGCAGCTAAAGCAACTTTTCGATAGGGTAGACTCACGCAACCGGCAATTTCATTGATCATGCAAGAGTCAATAGCCCAATGATCAGTCCTGTTGTAAAAAAGGGAGAGTAGGTGATCTAAAAGACCTCGAGGGTGCATGAATGAAGATCGAGTAGAACGAAGAAATAGGCAAATAAGTAAAGGGATAAAGGAAAAAGAAATCAGTGCTAGAAGTAATGGTAACAATATTAATGGATAATAACATTATTAATGGGGAGAAGAAGCAGAAGTGGAGGAGCAGAAAGAATTCGGGATGGAAGTTTTATTATTGCTATCCGATGTCTCACTGGCGCGCTGGAAATACTTGTGTCCGCGCGAGGTCCAACTCCTTTTTAAAATCGATGACTGCGTATGCCATCGGAACATTAGCGCGGAGATTGTTTCAGTCGTTCATTACTCTGCATGAGAAGGACCGAGCTCTGGCATTCTTGCTGGCCTTTGGCTGGACAAGCTTCAGTTCGTGCCCTCGGAGGGTGGAGTTTCCGTCACCGGTAAACAATAGCCGGTTCGTTCTGTGTAACCCTTTTACACTCCGCGCATTGGGTGACCTGACAGAAACAACGAGGGAAGTAGAAGGGTTATACAGAACGAACCGGCTATTGTTTACCGGTGACGGAAACTCCACCCTCCGAGGGCACGAACTGAAGCTTGTCCAGCCAAAGGCCAGCAAGAATGCCAGAGCTCGGTCCTTCTCATGCAGAGTAATGAACGACTGAAACAATCTCCGCGCTAATGTTCCGATGGCATACGCAGTCATCGATTTTAAAAAGGAGTTGGACCTCGCGCGGACACAAGTATTTCCAGCGCGCCAGTGAGACATCGGATAGCAATAATAAAACTTCCATCCCGAATTCTTTCTGCTCCTCCACTTCTGCTTCTTCTCCCCATTAATAATGTTATTATCCATTAATATTGTTACCATTACTTCTAGCACTGATTTCTTTTTCCTTTATCCCTTTACTTATTTGCCTATTTCTTCGTTCTACTCGATCTTCATTCATGCACCCTCGAGGTCTTTTAGATCACCTACTCTCCCTTTTTTACAACAGGACTGATCATTGGGCTATTGACTCTTGCATGATCAATGAAATTGCCGGTTGCGTGAGTCTACCCTATCGAAAAGTTGCTTTAGCTGCCCTTTCCGAAGGCGACACGTCAAGTGTCACGTTATTGCACTTCCATTACCAGACGGGCAAGGATTCCAAGAAGTCGAAGCCCGGTGAGAAGCGGAGGCACACAGGGGCAAGAAACTTGGCTGCCACTGGCGTCGACCGCCAGTCCTGTGCTCTGATTTGACTTGGTTTGGACGGAGTGTTTGTAAATACAAGATTAAGGAACACCTAGAGAAACTACAGAAAGGAATCTTAGACTGGGCGAGTACGAACCGCTCTTTTCTCCATAAACGCCTGGGCCGCAGTCGTGAATCAGTGTCCTTAACGTTCGCGCTGTTGCCCTCTGATAGCTCTCCTATCACTTCCTCTTCTGAGGTAGCAGAAGTTTTCAGATCCCACTTCGTGTCGGTTTTCAACACACAAGTAATATTTGCTTGCGGACACCCATCTCCTCAGTCAAAACAGCTAGTCTCCCCATCGGAGCACTTCACGGTGTCTCAAGTAGAAGTGGAGGAGGGGCTTAACAAGCTTATCCCGTTCGGCTCGATGGGACCGGACGAAGTTCATCCTCGCATTCTTGAAGAGCCCGCCTTTATTCTTGCAGCATCATACTCTGGGCTTTCTTACCAGTGCGCAGACAACGGAAGGTTTCCAAACTCATGGGGGCACGCCGCTACCGTAGCTACGCACCACACATCGATTTTTGCCAGTTCCCAGTTTCATGCTCATGCGTTATATTCCCTTCTTCTGAAAGCAAAACAATCCGCTCAGAGCCTATACGTTTTTATCCGGCCGCTTCTCTCACCATCACTTTGGCAACCACAGTCCAGTTCGTTTTCTCTTTGTCATAAAACTGCATGGCCCATCCGATATGTGGTCACCGAACTTCACAACTGTCATCCTCGACTGTTTTTCTTGGTCTTTACATGTAATGCCACCATTTTTCATCGTCCTGTTTTACATCGTAGCCCCTTTCATGCATTGCGAAGCACTTGGCCTCATTACGTCTCCTTCGAGAATGTTTCTTTTTCACGATATTCATGTATCCGTCAACCCAGTTTGGTTCTCCGGCAGGATATTCTTCCTTTCGTAGGATTTGTGTGATTATTTATTATTCCCCATCCACTCCACACTTTAGCAGAATAACTACACCCCACCTTGGGCCGGCTCGACCCCCTGACCTTGAGTTTAGATTCACCGGGTGCTACCGCAACAGTCGGTTTGAATGTTTTCCCTTACATTCAATAGCTTTCGCATAATTGTGCAATCCTCCTATAAATCTGATTCGGCTTTCAACTGTAATGTTTGATCTTGCATTGCAGCATAATTCGAGGTTATCCGAAATGAACTATTATTATTATTATTATTACAATAGCTTATTGTCTCCAGCACAACATGATTTCCTTCTTGGCAATTCGTACATCACCAATGGACTCACCGCCATGGACAGCCCGAAACAGACCCGCGATGATGGCAAGATATCCCGTGCCGCATTCATCAATTTCGCCAGAATCTTGGATGGCGTCCCGCACATTCCGCTTTTGTACGGACTCAGGATGTACGGCATTTTCGGTTGCCTACTGTCCCTGATTGACAGCTTTTTAGAAAGCCGAACCTTCTCGGTTCGTGTGTGTCCGTCTCAGTCTCAACATGCACCCACCGATATGGGAATCCCCTAGGGCTCTGCCCTCTCCTATTCCTCGTTTACATCAGCCACCTTCCTGATGTAGTTGCAACTGTTATTCCGATCGTGACTTACGCATAGCCCAATTAACGAATCCCAAAGTCCGGACAAGATTGATTCGCTGATTCTACGGTACTGGATTACCAAATTATGCGCATATAAGAACACACAAACCTCAACTTTACGGCCACAACGTCTAGCAACGAGGACCAGAGTTCAACAAAATGTCAATGTCAGGTACGACCACCACGGCGGTCTGGATTCGAATCAAAAACATGCCGCGGCTTATGAGCGAAATATAAACAAATGTTCAAGTGTAGTGGTTGATGCATGCTGCACTTGTTCGAAGGTCAGTAAGATAAAGAGCATAGTTTCGACAATGCAAGTATGTGACAATGGCTGGGGAGGATCTCCACACATGTGCGTCACATTGCCTATTAAATTCTCCCACGCAGCAATCAATATCCACGGAGTGGCTAGAGGTGCTTATTCGCCCTCCGACCTAGACCCTAAACTCAGCGCATACGTAGGCCTTGGGCTTCTTTTTTAGTTGTCCAGGTTTTCTTTTGAAAAGTTGCGATATTATCGGTTTTCGAAAAAAGGGGTTCGGTATGATCGGGATGCGTGAACAGTTTACGGAAATGGGAGGATAGAGGCTTCTCGAATTAGGGTAAAGTAGATAGTAAAATGAAGGCTAAGGATTCTCGATGCGGAATGGAGTTACCTACAGGTTACTGGAACATCAGGGGGCTAAATGTGTGGTATTATCTTTGTAGAGATATGTTTGGCTCGAAACTTATATCCACTTGTACGCAGGTTGAGTAATATTACGAAAGGGAGGTCCCGAAAATAGAGGTATTTCTTCAAAAGGTCAACATTTGCTTGTCCAAAAGTTTCCGCTACTTCACAAACAATGTCTTGTCGTGTGCTAAATTGGGGGTTTCGTCAACTAACTTTATTGTAAGTCTCGAACACAGTAATAAATTATACACAAATGTACTTCAAAGACTGTGTGAAGTGTGAGGACATACAGGGGAATGCTTGAGGGATGAATGAACAAGTTCAGCTTCCGTTGGCTGCTGTAGTTTCACCTGGACCTATGCTGAAATCCCCGAAGTTCACATCCGCATGGTATCTCTAGGCCTTGGCTTTTGTTCAGAGCGCAAGTATGAGAAGCTTGCTTGTCAGACACTGCCTACCTTTCCGGAAACCTCGTTGTTGTTGGCATAGTTGATAGTTTACTTGAATATGCTCCCGGAATCGCATGGCTGGTAGACACGTTATTATGAACGTTAGAATAGCAAGTTGATAACTGACTGCCTTGGCCTTCAACTTACCTTTCCACAGTGGAACGACAACATCATTTTTCTGCCCCTGGGGAGCTTCCTCGCTGATAACAACGCATTGAAGAATTGTGTGGCCAGCTGTGTTAACACCAACCATCTCCTTCACCTTGAAGGGAGGCACGCCGTCAGCTTTAGTAGATTGGTGGACTTTAATCATAAGCATGGCCGCACTCCCCTCCTAGTTGATTTTCTCGCAATGCATACAGGAAGCATCCAATACAATAAGGGTTGTATGATTGTGCCTTAGTTCATGAGCACAGACCGACAAGCAGTTTTTCGCCGATATATCCGCCTCGTGTTCATTTGTAACTCTTGGCGATTGTCCATCTTCTAGGGTTGGGATTGCGACTGTGGCTCTTGCTATACATTGCGAACTAGCAAACGGACTTTTGGGCCCAATAACCGAGTGCACCGCCAGCGTACCCTTAAAGTACGTTGCTTTTCGTGCTTCAATTAGAAGCGTTGATCACGGATGGTGCAGCAGAGATCACAATCCCCTCTCATTTGTGCGGCAGTTTGCGTGCACGATTGCCACTCTCCAACGACGAATGGACTGCGAGTCAAACAAGGGAGAACCTCTGGCATGCGGTAGCAGTCTGGATGGTGAAGCGAAGTTTCGACATAAATGGAGGTTTTCTTGCAGAACCAACCCCAAGTGTAGTCCGCCCAGTGCGAACCCTGTGGACACCACGTCACTGGGGATGCAGCCTCCCTGACTAGCTAGAACGGCTTTCGCCAAAAGCCGAGCTCGGAGTGATAATAACAATAATATAGGTTTTATTATTATTATTCTTAGTAAAAATAGTAAATTTTTTTACCCTGATCAAGACACGTGAACCAGACATGACCAGATAATACAGCAATACGCAGCAATGTGAGGTATTCACAATACAGAAGTTAAAGATTTACACAATTGCAGTAGTGAAACAGTAAATCTGGACAGTGTTTGTATGAACTAAAGTGGAGATGGTTAACGCGGTTTTGAAATCGGGAGAAGGATTGTGTGGATAGATAGTCAAGCTTGGAAATGAAGATAAAAGCGATACTGCAGAATGCTAAAAGAGCTATGTTTGCAAGAACCAGTGGAGCAACAACCGTCAGAAATCACAACGTAGACAGGGAGATGAGGCAAGAATAATACACAGTGTGTCCGATGGGTAAGAAAACCGGCTAAGACGGGTTTGGTAGTCCAGAATGGATCACGCTAATATACGACAGTTAGAGTACCTTCGATCAGTCTGAAAAAGGAGAGAGTGGGAGAGTGTAAGGGAGACTCAGAAATCGGTCGGGATTTGCAGAAAGAGGCACGAGGTTGCGCCAACTGGATATTTGAAGAAGCATTATCGAGAAATCGAGTGAGTGTCACCGAAAGACGCGGGTAAAAATGAAGTCCACATGAGATATCGAGAAGATTGGTTCGACAAGAGATGAGTAATTGTGGGGAGGGAAACTTTGTAGCAGCCAGCCCGTTGGTTAGATCGGTTTTCGGTCTGTTTCTTAAGTAACTATTTTACACAAGTCAACAATGTATTGATAAGAAAGAAGTTGATGACCGGATAATGTGCAATGCTCAATTGGTGCTCCATTTAAACATATTGGTCTCATTCATGGATAAGCCCTGAAATACTTCGGCACGGATTACTCTATTTCATACCCTCGAATTTGGTAATATAACGGCAATTATTCGCAAAACCATTAAAATGGCGGCAAAAATGAGCATCCAAAAACGTAATTTGGAAAACGTGGCAGAAATTACCGAAAGTTGTCAGATATTTCAGGCGATTCACACAATTAGCTTGGAAACCGGTCATAAACCACTCATAATCCGCTGGAAAACCGATCGGCTTAACAGCACAAACAACTGAAAAACTGGCCCAAACCGATCGGTTTCGAAGCCAGTTTGGCCGGTTTGTGAGCGGCTTTCAAGCAAATTGTGCAAACCGCTTGAAATATCTGACAACTTTCGGTAATTTCTGCCACGTTTTCCAAATTACGTTTTTGGATGCTCATTTTTGTCGCCATTTTAATGGTTTTGCGAATAATTGCCGTTATATTACCAAATTCGAGGGCATGAAATAGAGTAATCCGTGCCGAAGTAGTTCAGGGCTTATCCATGAATGAGACCAATATGTTTAAATGGAGCACCAATTGAGCATTGCACATTATCCGGTCATCAACTTCTTTCTTATCAATACATTGTTGATTTGTGTAAAATAGTTACTTAACAAACAGGCAAAAATCCGATCGATTTTGGGGCGGTTTTGATGCAAGAGGAGCCTGTGATACAAACACAAGTGAGTCGGAAGTGATAACCAAATGGGTCTTTTTGTAAAGTTACTTTCGGTGCCATTAGGAGTTCCGCTTTGAGGCGAAGGCTTTACCTCGAAAGCAGTGTAATTTTGAAGAGCGTGAGCTGTGAATGGTGGCAGAAAAGTGAATTTCAAAAATCAGCCGTCGAAGAAACAGTCTATTGGAGGCAAATGCTGCTGAGGCCACCTGGCAGGTACGCAGAGGTGGTGTGGAGCGAGGAAGACAGCGGCCACTAGTGGAAGGCCAAAAACGAATGAAAAGCAGAAGTTGGAAGGACATGGAGATAAGATTCTATGTTTATTTGATAAAAGAACGAACAATGAAGTTCTGATTGGTTACAGTTGGTCGGTATTTTGTTTCATAAAGAGCTGGGCTGCCACTGATTGACGGTAGCTAATGATGAAGGTAGCAAGCAAAAGGGGGCTAGGTTGACGAAATGGGGAGGGTAGGTTGGGAACTCAAGGAAAAGTTATTGGATTCTGGCCATTTTCTTCGGTATTGCAACGCAGAAAGAATTAAACTGTTTGTATGGAGTACGGGACGTAGACTTTGGGGGAGTGGGTGGTAACGGCTGGTATCAGAGATCTACCGTGGGGTCCGGTAAGGCTACCATGGTGGAAGGTAACCCTGGTTTTGGGACTGTGACCACTGTTCAGCCATGTAAGGTGCCTCATATAGCGCCAGCAGCCGTGAGTATGGGTTTAAACCATGGGCATTGCGATTGCTGAAGTCGTTTGGCCCCTACGGTAATCCACGGGTAACGTAGGGAGGGCGACGGCTACCCAGGTAACCGGCATGTTCTGAAACAGGTCAGGAAGGCGGCAGTCTTTGGAATGTTCCAACTGAGATTATGCTTAACGTTTTAGTAGAAATCAGGCTCGGCGTCTACTGAATTTCTCCCGCCGCCCATTTTACTTAGTCTACAGTACCCTGCAGAAGAGCCGACGTAAAGCCACTCCCTCCGGTACTTTTCTGAGCCTCATTGTAGCACTCAGGGCTGCAAGAGCTCTCTTGCCCAGTGGCTCTTCCAACTTAATTCCGTTACCATCATGCATGTACCGCTGTGTGACTAAGTTGGAGGAGGATGGTTGTTGATCCCTTCTGTGCCTGGTAGCCTGCGTCACATGCTGGGTAGCTGCATGCGACTGGATCCACTGGATGAACTTGTCGGCCGTTTACACTGTGGGCGTGACTTCGTTTTCCCAGTTGATTTTTGGAAGGCTAAGGCGCCCTAACAAGACGAGAGCTGACTCCACCAACGGGTCATCCAACCTCTATGAAAGCCCAACACCTTACTCCCCTGTGGCTAGAAAAACCCCGTAAATGCGGGTAAAGCACACGGTCTTTGCCTCGATCCTCATAAGGCAGGTCTTTGCCAGCACGGTACCAAATGTAAAGTTGAACTTTGCCTCCGAGTGGCCCACGTCGGTTCTTGTCAGCACTGCTGTTCCGCCCACTTGTATTTCCTCTGTTCTAGCCTGTCTATAGGCAGAATATCTTTGAAGCCATATTTTTATTACCTGGTTTTATTCAATTTTTCATCAGTTCAACTCCTACGAACCCTGTGATCCTAGTCTTCAGCTCTCCGGTTTCCCTAGGAACCTGAAGGAAATTTTCTTCTAGATTGATGATTTTCTGGTCAGGGCTACTGGCCCTATTGCGAACTTCACACCTGAGGTATCCCCAAACGATCTTCGAGGGGACACCTTATTCTTCGTCTCTGCAGGCGCCCGTGCTCGTTCATCTCTGATATTAAGTGAAGCGCTAGTTTTTGTGGCTGTTTCGATCCAACCTGTCGATTCGATGTCGGGCAGATGTCGGTTCCCTGTGGGTCGTCCTGCCGGTGAAATGAATGGACCTTGCTACCACCGCAGTATAGCTGGTTCTCTCAGCTTTCCCTCTGGCAGCTTAGCCTTTGTTGGCTGCATTGGAGTAGACTTAAAGGCAACTCACGGGGGATCGGAAGCTTTGCTTGCAGCGTTTCCCCAATACTAACTCCACTTGATGTCCTGTAAATTCCTGGCCTTTTATTACTCTGAACTACTTTGACTCTTGACTTTTTGACCGGCATTTAAAGCCGCCTTGGGAATTTGATTTACGCCGTGGGCTCTGATGGCTGACAAGCCGAGAAGAGATTTTTCCTAAATATGCAATGTGGAGAGCCAGGCACTTCAGGTTGGATATAATAATAACGATAATATTATTAGTGATAGTTTATTTTGGATAACCCCAGGGCGTGCTGCAGCGCGAGATCATACGGTACAATTGAAAGCGGAATCCGAATTTCAGGAGGATGCTACTGATATGCGCGTCCGACATAGTGTAGTAGAAAGTATTTAGTTTACTCTTTACTGTAGAGTCCGGAATATTTGAACCCAAAGTCCGGCGGCCAGGCCGGCCGGGTCTGGGTGAGATCGGCTGGAAGTAGCAGACTTGCACGCAAATAGTACAAAAGGAGAACTGAACAACGGGAGAATCAATTAGGACTGACGGAAATTTTATTTACCTTGAAGAAAAAGAAGCCTCCAGGGGGAAGTGAACCATAAATAGGGATTCGCGGTGAGCATAATAACAGAATTAGAAATCAGATAATGAAAGGGAGAGAAACGGCGGATGCATGACAAGAAGAATCCATCGAAGATAACAATCATAACGTTGAGCGACCGAAAAGCAGCCGAGTAAGCTAAATACTCAAAGGAGGATTCATCTGTAGAAAGCGATTGCCGAAGTTGTAGTGAAGGAAGTGGCTGGATGGAAACAGGTAACCGATGGGCAGAATGTTTAATTTCAGAAAGGCGGAACGTAATGCATCAACATGGAAATAGGGACTGGACGACAAATAAATGACTGGTGCGTAGCCAAAGTAGTAGGAGAAATGCCGCTGGAAAGGGGGATCATTGGTCGAATGACAAGTAAGTATTTGCACACTGCTTAGCTTTATGTAAGTGCTGAAAAGGGTGACAAGAGAGTTGCAAGGATTGGAAATGTCTGAGAGGGTTTACCAAGATAGAACACTGGATATGAAAAGCATCAAACAACCGATGAATACCGTTGCCAAACTCAGCGGCTGGGAATGGGTGGAACTAATGATAAACTAAATGGACAGCACATCCGCAGAGGGGTCGCTAGAGTGATGGAGGAATAATCACCCGGATAGAAACAGGCAACCTTTGAGCGGATCATCTACTTGCAGGAGAGCGGAATATGGTGCACCAGCATGGAAATGGGATCTAGGCGAAAAATAAAAGGGTGATGCATAGCCACGACAGTGGCAGAAACTCACAGACTGCAGGAAAGAAGAAGTAATTGACGGGTAAAATGCTATCTGTTGACGTTCTTTGTAAAGCATGGATCATGCCATGGCCACAAAGCAAAACGCTGCGATACAGGTGTCTCTCGGATTTACGTACATGGGGAGAACATGACGCTTTCCAGGATGATGATGTGGCAATGCAACAGCCATGCGTGGGCAAACAGTGGGACTGATACAGATAGCGAACCGTCTCACTATCGTCGACTGATGGGATACTCTGGAGGCAAATATTTCTCAGTGAAATTTACTGTTTGGAGATTGTGGAACGGAAGTGTATTGCAACAACAAATGTTATCGTTTTCAAATATATCGGCAAAAGATATAAAAATTGAGTGAGTTTCATCTTTGGAATTGGTTAAGTTTGCGAATGAGACAGATGGGTGGTTTGGTACTTGTCCTCGGGAAAACAGACCACGAACGGTGAGCCGGGAATGGTATTGGTCTTTTAAATATGCGGTAATTATGCTCCGGCGAAAGCCACCCTCGACGGGCCTAAGAACCGGTTAGTTGAGATTGCGAAAATAAAGGCGAGCGCGATGGAAAATATGTAATAGCTAGAGGAGATAGTTGCATATTTGTAGGATTTCTGGTATATAAGTAGAGTTTTTTCGCACCCCGTGCCACTGGGTGGGGCTGAACGTGGCATGGGCACCAGAGCTGAAACCTATCTCGGGTGACAGGAGGTGCGATCCACCGACCTAGCTGCTTCCGCACATCGTTGCAGACGTCCTGTGTGCCCAATGAGCACTGGCCGAAGTGGTGGATCCGACTGTTCGCAGCACCGGTGGGATTCACAGGAGTGATAAGGCGTTGTCACATAGATGTAGAGATCGAATGGTCCAGCAGCTTGCAACCAGGTTGCGAGTGATTCTGGGGAGCAGGACTGATGAAGGATTGACTGAATGACGGGCAGGCGTCGTTTTTGCGGCCTAAATATTTGGCCAGATATTTTGCCGGTGTTGTCGGCAGATCACTCCAAGCCATCAAAGGGAAGATACACATCAGTCGTTGTCTGGAAAAATAAAAATAGAACAAAGCTTTCTGGGATGTTCCCAGCTGAGAATCAACGGTCAGCGGTAATAAAGACCTGCGGTGTTTAGAAACCGGAACTACTTCTGAAAGAATGCAGGCTACGAGTGGATGAGTGAGGACAGGAATGCAAAATTGGCGAAAACTATGAAGAAGGATAAAGACGATTTGGAAATGAATGGTGGACGTCCGAATGGGATTCTGGGTTGAAATGCCAGGGAAAAATAGGAGAAGAAGAGTGAGACCAGTTTGGACCGAGTAAAACGAAGTTGTTATGAATCAGATCAGGGCTAAGAATTGGAGCTGAGTTTCCTCCAACACGGGGTGGACAAGAAGGAAGTCCTAGGCCTGGATATAGTTGCCATATTAGGTGAATGTTGACTAGATGGAAGAATGCTATAAAAATGGTGGAATAAATGAACCCAACTGGTGGCGGATATGTAGGCTACTTATGGTTGTGTTGAGGCTGTGGCCCGTAAAGCGGAAAAGCTTAATGGTGAAAGTTTGGAGAGTCGAGAGTTACGAGATTCAGGAAGGGTGCAATATCATATAGTGTAGATGTTCAACAAACCGGTAAGAGTCAGCCCGTGTAGCCTTGTGGTTAAGGTTTCCGATTCGCAGCCGTTCACCCCGGGTTCAAGTCCCTGTGGGGGCTCGGTGAATACGCATTGCTGATGATTCCCAACAAGGATGAAACGGCTGAATTGTGCTTCCACGGTTTCCAGTGGTGAGTTGAGCGTTGGAGCTGCATGATGAATTATGTTATACAAATCTTTTCTCCTACTATTCTATTGAATTCAAAGATTAGTTTGACACTAGACTTGGAGATATCACCCTGTAGAATAAAAACCGAGATCCTGCGTGAAGATGTGAAACAGCATTAGAGGCAAGAAATTTTGTTGGGATTCGAATGAGTGTCAACATAACTGTGGGCTGAGTTCAGCTAGTGAGCCACTTCATGTAAGGGAACTGAGACTGGACTTCCTGTCCATGTTTGCCGAGGAAGTAATAAAAGCCATAAGATTGTGAAATGGACGCACGGTGAGTGGAAGGATGTAAAAAGGCATAGAGTTAATGACTCTGATAGCGCCATGGTACAAGGGACAGAGAAGTTTATATACTGTGAAGGAGTGAAGCTTGCGAGTTTTCGTGGTTGGATAAGGATTTAACCATGGAAACCCTACCGAAGAATCAAGTACTACAGGAAATGGCGGAATAAATGAACCCAAATGATAGTTGATAGGTAGACTAATTACATTATGCTGAGGCTATGGCAAGTAAGACGGAAAGATGGAAGGTGGAACTTTGGAGAGGTAAGAACTACGAGATTCAGAGATAAAGTTGGGACTGCACTTGCAGTAACCGTCCCGTGGAATGAAGAACAAAATTCTGCACGGAGACGTGGAACAAAATTGGATGGGAACAGCAAAAGTGACGCCATAACCCCAGTCGACCGGAGGATGGCGTTATCCGGTGTGACCAATGACGGACCATCAGGTGTAATCCTTACTCTCCCGGTAGTGGTAATGTCAACGGCCCCACTGTGGATAGCAGCAAACCCCTCCGGTAGAAGCTGCGTAAAACAAATAAGAGGAGTCGTGGAGGCGCCGGTCTCTTTTTGTGCCGTATTCCTATTCCATGGAACTTAACTGTTGGTGTCAGAGGAAGTAAATCAGCCACTAAAAGAATTTTATTCGGATACCGACGGCTTTTTCCTTTCTGATTCTACAGTCGTTTACGGTATTTCCCCCAAGGTTACCGTATAGTAGTTCTCTGTTCCTGTCTTGCACTAATGGTAATGGTAATGATAATCAAAATGATTTATGTCGGGCAACCCCGAGGTATGCTGCAGCGCAAGGTCAAACGTTAAAGTTGGACGCAGAGTCCGAATTCCAAGAGGATGATTCAGGTACGTGCATTCGATGCCATACAGAGGAAAGTATTCGAGTTACTCTTTAAGGTGGCGCTCAGCAAACTTGAACTCATGGTCGGGTGGCCAAGCCGGCCGATTCAGAGTGGAGCTGGTCGTAAGTAGTAGACTCTTACTCAAATGCTACAAAAAGAGAGACTGTGCAACGGGAGAATCAAACAGAATTGACGGAAGTTTTGTTCACCTTGAGGAGAAAACAGTTTTCAAGGGAGACGTTAATCATCTATAGCGCTCCGCGGAGTAGGAAACGACTTTGGATTGGAAATCGGACGATGAAAGGAATGAATTTGCGGACAAAAAACAAGAAAAATCTTTCGAAGATTACCCTTGTAACGTTCAGCGACCGAATATCGGCCGAGTCAGTTAAATACCCGGCGAAGGACTCATTTGTAGAGAGAGATTTCCTAGGTATGGTGAAAAAAGTGGCCGGACGTAAATGTATAATCGTTGCTCACATTGTTTACTTCTAGAAAGGTGGAACGTGGTGCACCAAAATGGAAATGGGAACTGGGCGAAAAATCAATTTGCGATGCGTAGCCATGATATTTGCAGACACACGGTTTGCAAAGGAGATGAGTAGTTAAATGACAAGTAAGTATTTACGTAATGATTACCGTTATCTAGGGGCCGAACATGATGACCAGAAAGTTGCAAGGATTAAAATTGTCCGAGAAGACTTACCAAGATAGGCCAATGAATACGAAAAGCCACCGAACAACCGATGAATACGTTTGCAAAGTTGGGCGGTGAAGTAGTTGGCAGGTAAAATACTATCTGTTGGTATTCTTTGTAAAAAGTGGATCATGTGATGGCGAAAGATCAAAACGCTGCGATACAGATGCCTCTCAGATGTGAATATATAGGGAGGGCATGAATTGTTGCAACGTGAGGATATTGCAATGCTACAGCCGTGTGGGCGAACAGACAGACTGATAGAGGGAGCGAACTTTCTCAGTATCGTCGACTGTTGGGATGCTCTGGAGACAAATATTCCTCAGTGGAATATACTGTTTGGACATAGCGGATCGGAAGTGTATGGCAACATTAAATGTGACCTTTTTCAAATATATCGGTCGATGTGATAAAAAAGGGTGAGTTTTATCTTGGGGATTGGTTAAGTTTGCGAATGAGATAAGCGGGTGGTTTGGCACGAATCCACGGGAAAAAGGATCATGAACGGTAAGCCGAGTACGGAAACGGTCCTTTAACCCCGCGATAATTATGTGCTAAGGGAAGTGAATTTTGCCGGTCGTAAGAAGCGGTAAGTTAAGATGGTGACGATGGAGACGAGTACGATGAAAAATAGGCGATAACTGGGGGAGATAGTGACATACTTGCAGCATTTTGGGTGTATAAATATTCTATTTTGCCGCAACCGGTGCTGGTGGGTGGGGCTGACCGTGCGCTGGGCACCCAACCTGAAAACCGGTTCTAGTGATAGGAGGTACAATCCGTCATCCTATCTGCGCCCGCACATCTTTGCAGACGTCCTGCACGCCCGACGTGCGCCGGCCAAAGCGGTGGATCTGACCGTGCCCCGCAACGGCGGGCGTCGCTTGAGTGATATTGGCGTTGTCAAATAGCTGTAGAGATCGAATAGTCCAGGAGCTTGCGACCAAGTTGCCAGGGGTCTTGGAGAGCAGTGCCAATGTGGCAGTGACGGAATGACGGGTAGGTATAGAATTTTCAGCGAGAAATGTAGGCCAGGTATTATGCCGAGCCATTGAAGGGAAATTACACATCAGTGGTTGTCTGGAAAGATAAAAATAGAAAAAAGCAGTCTGGGATGCTCCCAGCTGGGAATCAACGGTCAGTGATAAAGAGTAACCTCGTATCCAAAAATTGGAACTACTTGGTGGATGGTTCGACTTAGCAAAACAAAAGGTTGTGCACGAAAAACTGATAAAACGTGAGTGGTACATACGGCACCTTGTGTGGTACGTAGGTCTCGTGGCCCCTGACTCAGACCCACGTGTCGGTAACCCAAACAAACTTCGCACTCTCGCTCCACCAAAGTGTATGCATCACTATTTGATACGAGTGTCAGGACATCAAGCTGTTCGCTTAATTCCTCTTTAAATCTCGACAGGTGGCCTATCGCACCGACACTTGGTGGAAGTTCGTTCCACGTTTGCAAATATTTAACTGTAAAATATTGGACCGTAGGCTGGTTCTCCAGGACGGCACAATGACGGACTGACGGCTATGTCGTAAGGAATACCCTAGGCCTAATGGGTCTTGTACCGCAGAGGAGGCTTTGCAGGATCTATATTTCAATAGTGAGTGGAAAAATGACAGGTAGTTCTTTTTCCGCCGGAGCCAAATAGGTTCGAGGTGTAGCAGGTCACAGCGCTGTTTATAGTTGAGACTAGACGAATAGCCAACCATTTGTTTAGCAAAGGTTGCGCTGAACATTTTCAACGGCGATCCTGTCAATCTGGCGTATTTTGGAGCCAACTATTAAACTATACTCTTGCAATGGTCTAACGTGTGTTGTTTAGACACTGAGTTTACTTTCACACAAACGGAATGTTTTGTGAACCGGTCCTAATATCCAGCGGGAACTAGCAATTTGAGTGCTGTCTGCTCCGAGAAGCTGAACAAACAGGAGTAATATATGCCCAGGTCATGTACTGATGATTTTTTGGAGATCAGATGGCCGACTATACCAAATATTCCGGGAGGGACACGACAATTTTACGTAAGAATACAGCTTTTGTCCGCCGAGAACTTCATTACCCAATCGGTGCACCGTAACGGTTATTCCGATAGTGAGTAACGCGTGGCCAATTCGAAACGAATCCCAAAACCAGAACCAGATAGATTCGTAGTTTCTACGGTACTGGGTTAACAAGTTATACGCATATAAATGTGTACAGGCCTCAACTGTACGCCCGCAACGTCTAGCAATGAGGACCGGAGTTCAACAAAGGTCAGTGTCAGGTACCACCGTCACGGCAGTCCACGTTCGAAGCAAAATTATGCCATTTCACGTGAGCAAAATATAGACAAATGTTGGAGTGTATTGATTGGTGCATATTATGCTTGTTCGGGGGTCACTAAAATAAAGAGCATAGTCTCAGCAATGCAAGTATATGACAACGGCTAGGGAGGACTTCCACGCATGTACGGTGCATACACCACGAATTGAGCATCCGTGATTCCTCCGATATTTTTGCTATCGTATTACCCAATGAGTTATAGTCGAAGAGGTATAACAACTTTACATCATCAGCAAATGAAAGCGGGGTTCCATGGCGAACCACGCTAAAGATATCATTTTTGTACATGAGGGACAACAGCTGGCCCAGTACACTACCTTGGACCACACCACTGGTCACGGGTCTGGGTGTGGAAATTTTGCCATCAAAGCTCACCACTTGACTGCGCGAGGACAGTAACGATTCTAGCCAGGCATATAGTGGGTTACCAATGCCGTATATCTACCTCTATGCCTTACACGATGCATAGCATTGCGCCAACCGGACGCTTTACCTGCCCGTTCAGCGAGTCCACGTCTGCCATTGGGCTTTTCCCACAATTTGGAACAGGCTGCTTCCTTGCTTCCTTTACATTTAGGATCAGGTTTATATTCCCAATGGTTTTCTGTTGTTTTGTCGAGATGCTGATTGAGTTTGCTCTCTCTTGTTCCTTCCAGCTTCACGGTCTTGTCCCTTCTTATAACTCACCTTGAAGTATGCGTAAGCACTGGTTCGAGAGCTCGAAACCGTGAGCATATATCCCTTTGAGGATGCGTGCATGATATGCAGATTAGACTCCATCTGTACCGGTTCGGAGCACTTTTGGTTATATTGAAGAAAGCGCTGATCAAGCCGGGCTCCCTAGTCTTCCGGCGCGTTAGGACATTTATTCGCGCCACGGCTCGCTGCCCGATTGGTATGATGAGCTTCAAGTTTATCCAGTTTGGCAGTGCCAACCAAGTTCTGCGAGAATGACCGCGTCGCCTAGCAGAAAGTATTTAACGCAGCCTAAAAACAGTACACTAGAAGTGCCACAAAGAGTGCTGTCTGGTTTCAGTTTACGGTGACACCTGGAAAAAAGCGCCAAAAAGGAACAGTAAAACGTATAACAATTTATTGAAGGGAACGAACTCTCCGAAGTAGGTGCGCACCTTATTACCAATAACAATACGTTCGTTTGGTGAAATAACGTTTGTCGTTCTACCAAACAATGTGAAGACGTTTATCCTTGATAGCATCTCAAACATTCAATAAATGCGGTAACCGCAGGATGGCATTTGGTCTCAGATTCCTGAAATGGTACACGGCTAAAAGGCCTGAGCCCAAATGTTCTTAGGTCTCATAATTATCCTGTCATATGGATATCGCCGGTGGTCTGAAAGATAGTTTGCTGCAAACGGCCTTTCAGACGTACCCCTCGGTAAGTAACATCGGTTTCCGAACTGTATCTTACCTATAAGCTTCTAGTGACCTGGATCGTTTCGAGAAAATGACTATTTTCTGGACACCATTTTGGATCTATTTTCTCCACGATCTTTTCCGACTTTTGACATCGACCTCATTGTGTTCTCCGGTTGCGTACGTTTTACTGGACTGACTTTTCCGAGGTTTCCGTCGACCTCATTTTAAATCACTTTCACTTTCGGTCGTTCGCCGATTGTGCACGCTCGCGGTTCGCCTTCTGCATGGCCGTCGCGTTTCCTTTCGTTTTCCGTTTTGTGTATCCCTTGTGTTGGTACTGTTTCGGTGCCACGATATATAGAATACATGTTGCATCTGCAAACCGACTCGCGTCGTCTCTATTCGTTCGATAGAGGGGATATCGTTGGTATTTCGCTGCTAGACCCAATAGGAGACACGTTCACCAGCCGCTTTCTAATGTCTTCTATAAGCTTACTGATAATGGATAATGGTAATGTTTTGTTTCGGATGACCCCGAGGCACGCCGCAACGCAAGATAAGACGATATAATTGGAGGCAGAGTCCGAATTCTAAGAGGGCGATTCGGGTGTGTGCACTCGAAAGTATTCAGGTTACTCTTTTTGGTGGCGCCCGGCAAATTCGAACTTAAAGTCGGATAGTCAAGCCGGTCCGGTCAAGCTGGAGCTGATTGGATGTAGTAGATTCTTACTCAAATACTACGAAAAGAGAGACTGTGCAACGAAGGGATCAAATAAAACTGACGTAAATTTTGTTCACTTTGAGAGAAACGAAGTTTCCAAGGGAGACGTGAGCCAGCCACAGCGCTTCGCCGAGTATGGAACGGCTTTGGATTGGAAATCGGACGATGAAAGGGATGAACTTGCGGACAGAGAACGAGAAAAATCCTTCAAAGAATACCTTTGCAACGTTTAACGACCAAATATCGGCTGAGTCAGTTAAGTACCCAAAGGAGGATTCATCTGTAGAAAGCGATTGCCGAAGTTGTAGTGAAGGAAGTGGCTGGATGGAAACAGGTAACCGATGGGCAGAATGTTTACTTTCAGAAAGGCGGAACGTAATGCATCAACATGGAAATAGGGACTGGACGACAAATAAATGACTGGTGCGTAGCCAAAGTAGTAGGAGAAATGCCGCTGGAAAGGGAGATCATTGGTCGAATGACAAGTAAGTATTTGCACACTGCTTAGCTTTATGTAAGTGCTGAAAAGGGTGACAAGAGAGTTGCAAGGATTGGAAATGTCTGAGAGGGTTTACCAAGATAGAACACTGGATATGAAAAGCATCAAACAACCGATGAATACGTTTTCGAAATTGGGCGGTGAATTATTGACAGGTAAAATACTATCTGTTGATGTTCTTTGTAGAAGTCGGATCATGTGATGACGAAAGATCAAAGCGCTGCGATACAGATGTCTCTCAAATGTGAATATATAGAGAAGGCATGAACTGTTGCAAGGTGAGGGTATTGCTACGTTGCAGCCGTGTGTGGGTGAATCGTAGAACTGGTGGCAAGTGAGCGAACTATCCCAATATCGTCGACTGTTGGAATGCTCTGGATACAAATGTTTCTCAGGGAAATATACTGTTTGGACATTGCGGAGCGGAAATGTATGGCAACATAAAGCCTTACTTTTTTCAAATATATCGGTAAAAGGTGTGAAAATTGAGTGTTTTGTCTTGGGGATTGGTTAAGTTTGCTATTGGGACAGGTGGGTGGTTTGGCACAAATCTTCGGGAAAAATGATCATGAACGTCAAGTCGATTATGGTAACGGTCTTTTAAACACGCAATAAATATATGCTAAGGGAAGTAGATTTTGCCAGTCGTAAGAAGCGTTCAGTTAAAATGGCAAGAATGGAGACGAGTACGAAGAAAACAGGTGATGACTGGGGCAGATACTGGCATACTTGCGGCATTTCGGTTGTATAAATGGGGTATTTTATTTGCCGCCAACCTGGTCAAGAGTGAACTGGCACGAAAGAAACGGGCTGTCGTGGCACGGTACATATTTGGCGAGCATTTTGTTTCAATGTATTGATTCGAGTACCCGATACTCAGCAAGGGCACTAACCGGGATTTTGGTGGAAAATTTCTGAGGGGCAGGCATGAAATCAGAAACATCACAGAACCACAACCATTCTCAGCAAACCTGTTAGAATCTAAGGCGAAACCGAAGTTGAAGACGACGTAGAGCATCATCAGGCGCAATCACAAGAATCAAGGTGCGTCCTATCCAAAAATGACAAACAATTTCGTCGGTCAGCTAGCTTAGGGAGTCGACTCACTCACTTAGGACAAAATTGTTGAGCTTGAGTGATTGAATCACTGAAAGCTCCATCCACTTCCACCGCAGGCCAGGCTACCTGGAAAAAAGGAGCCTCGTCGTAATCTCAGATCACAACAAAAGAAAAGAAAATGGTTTATTAGGGCAGAAGACGAATATATGAAAAATATAGCAGGAGAGTAAAGTTGAAAAGAAAAAAAAACAAATAGAAAAACGGGTAGAGAGAAAGGGACAGAAACAAGATAAAAACAGACAGTTTGATAGGAAGCTGGTAGGCCTTACCTTCTGCAAGCCATCAGGTTTTTGCCACACTAATTGCCATCGACGCCTCTTGACTTATCATCAAGCATTCAAGATGGTTCGATACTTCATATAGAAAGCAATGCAGACTGAACAACTGGAGGGAATCTTTCGGACGGCTCCACCAGATTAGCAAACAAGGCAATGGAAGAACGGCTTCAGTGTGGCAGTTGGCTAACCCTGAACGGCAGACAGCACTGTATCCGCCGGGGTGAACCCAGTGAGGGCTACTTGCCCCTCAGTTATTGCTTCTGGTAGGGCCTGTTCAGTATTTACCACTGTGCGACGTCTTTGAAACGTGGAACCACCTTAAGTGAGGGACACTAACAGAAACACATACGCAGTATACGGTGAACACGAAAAATTGAGGTGTGTTTGCTGTAGATGTAGGATCGGGGACAAGTTCAACGATAAACAGGCGCATTCTGCGACCGAGCTACTAAAAGGACATCCAGGAACAAGGCCGTCAATACTGCGAGGTTAGGCTTAATCAGGATGTGAGTTAGGAAAAAGAGGGAAACCAGCGTGAGTGGGACACTATATTCAGCCGGGGGGACAGATTTTCAAAAGCTTTGCATGTGCTACTCAGAGAGGTTCACTACAACGATTCCATCTCGGAACCATCCGATGAAGTGGGCTTTTTGGTGAGAAATCACGGGAAACAACGATAAAATTGCATAACTAGGACCTGGAATGGGAGCTGTGGAAGGCGCAGATCAGCATCTCACAAATACACCACAGCAACTGGTAAAATTGGCGACATAGTCCCGCGAAAAACGGAAATATTTTGTCAAGGGGTCCTGGATCCAGCAATAGAAGACAGCGGACAAAGGGAGCTTGCCATAAACTACCCCACAGCGGACTTTCCAAGGATGGTAAACTTGCCGAGGCACTCGGTAATCAGGCTAACCTTTCGGCCTGGAAGTTGGCAGTGGGAAGGCTGGACTTGCTCCAGACCACCGCTCGTAGGAGTTAGAAATCCAAGGCTTCTCGAGAGGTTTCTGGCGAGAGCGGGTAGAGTGAGGAAATTGTCTCAGTATATAATGATGGCGGAGCCGGATGACCATCCCAACTATGAAAGTAGACCGCCATTTGTAGGCACGGAAGGGGAAGTGCCAGTATCTCAAGTACACCACCACGCACAACTCTGAAGTGAACTGACGAAGTGAGAGTCGACGGATTTTACCAAGCCAGCGGGGAAAGGCTTTGTGGTATTTATTTTAATAATTCAACGATCCAGGAGGATACAACAGCGTCACCATCAAAAAATGGAGGGTGCTCTGGACTGGAAACTGAGCATTACATTGTCTCCTCTGCCATTAGAGCCAGTAGGAGGATGGCGGCCATGCCAGCTGCTTGCACGGATTCAGCTAGCGTAGTAAATAAATGGAGTGAGCTTCGGAAGCGTATGCACTTAAAGTACGTCGTTGGGGTCTTTTTCCCGTGACTGCGACCTGACAAGAGGCTAGATAACCTGGCCTTGGAGAACTTTTCCGTAACCAGGGTAGGGAGGGAGGACGGATCAGCCGGCGCAGAAGACATGATACTAATATCGGGCCAATGTAAGCGCACGGACGGGTGAAGGCTAAAAAACGAAAAGTGCTGGTAATCGACGTCATAGCCTAATCAAAAGAGTGTACCTGAGCCTTACCTTGCGCATACAGGAGACCATCGTCGGAAGGATACGAAGAAGAGCAGCTGCTTCAGTTTTCGAAAGCCACCACAGCCCCTAAGAACGAAATTTTCATCTTGGAGACTTCAGTGCTCCAGAGGTTGATTGGTCAACGGAGATAGCCCCAGTGGGATTTGGGTGCGAAGCCAGTAAACCTAATGACCGAGGAAGCTGTCGTGCAGCATGTCGACAAAGAAACTAGGCGGAGGTGAGGGCGGGTGGCTTCAACACTGTACCTCGTGATATAAAGGTGCCCAAATGTTACGGCCGTCGTGAGCACGAAAGCTTCAGTGGGTAAGCGTGACCGTGCCGTGACTGGCGGAAGGCACAGTTTTGAGGGTATGCTGGGTCCGGCGAGAATGCGGTGAACGTTTTGAAGGTAGACAAACATGACCTGATGAGGGCCCTACTGCTGATGAGGGCCAAGGTGCCCTCCCTTCAAACTGTGCACTGTCCAAGCGGCTCTCTTTCCGCCTTCCACTTTTAATGCCTCAATTCTCCAAGAGGGTGATGCCCTCGTATTATGGACTCCGAACCAGGATGGTCTCATCCGTTGACCGGAGGATGTTACGATTAAGCCTCTACCACTGCGCTTCGAAAGAGCATTCACCCGATTATACTCCGCGGATCAGCAGTAGGGCCCTCATCAGGTCATGTTTGTCTACCTTCAAAACTTCCACCGCCGTCTCGCCGGACAACGCATACCCACAAAAATGTGCCTTCCGCCAATCGCGGCACGATCACGCTTACCCACCGAAGCATTCGTGCTCACGATGGCCGTAACGTTTGGGCACCTTTATATCACGAGGTACAGTGATGAAGCCTGTAAGTACCCGTACGTTTCCGACTTTTTCCATGATTTTCAACGTCCCTTGGTGCGACACTCCTTTGTTGTACCGACGTTTTAATGTAAAACACACACACCGTTTGGTCGTCAACACCGCGCAATACAAAAAGGCTGTAAATAAATCCTTCATTCTGGCACGGTCTCATCTTCTGGTTTGGAGTGTCTTGGAATTATATATATTATATAACTGTGCGAAGCAAAACATTTTAGAAGCTTCAACGGTGTCTCTTGGCTCTTCGCTCAATACCATCTTGTTCTGTTCAACGGATGGCTGTCAGACCGAACTGAACGAAGGACATTGGCGGATATTGACTCTTCGGCACTCATCTCCTGATCACAAGAACATTGAGCAACTGTGAGTTTGGGTCACACTCTTTGTTTCATTTTAATTCCTAATGTACATACCCCTTTGGCCTTTTTATCACCGCACGCTCCTCCACCCATCTTAGTTTGCTAGTGTCGTCTTAGATATTGTTGACATTCATTTAGTGTAACGCATAGACAGAGTAGTACGCTGCAAAATTGGTTGGCCCAGGTTGTTTTTCCATCCTTTGACACTAGCTTCATTCTTTTGGTCCAAGTTCTACACGATTCACCATGTCTGACAGCGAATCTATTGACATCCACGCGGTTGCTCTGAAACTGCCCGTTTTTGCCCCGACCAACCCTCGAGTGTGGTTTCGACAAATAGAAGCCGTATTTGCCACTCGACGTATAACCGGTGAGCGCGTGAAGTACTCCCACGTTGTCCAAGCACTTCCCTTTGACATCGCTGTTGACGTGGAAGATCTTTATCCCATTCCACCAGAAGCTCCTTACACGAAGCTTAAGGAAGCAGCCATTCAGCGTACCGGAAAATGGGCCGGAAAAATGCGCCGTGAACTGTTCACGTCGGTGGAGCTCGGAGACCAAACTCCGTCCCAGCTTATGCACCACATGCGGTCGCTACTGGCTGGACGGCAAAGGGACGACGCCATTTCCAGGGAGATATGGGTTGATAAACTTCCTCTCCCGATGCAGCAGGTCCTGTCAATGCTGGAGCCCACTACTCCTCTTGACAAAGTTGCACAGCACGCCAACAGAATAATGGAATGCTACCCGGCTGGTCGACCCTGTGTTCACATGACACCAGCCGCCGAAACCACTCCGACACACGAATCTCCTATGGCATTACCAGTTCCTGCCCCAGATCGCCTTGGCAACGTTTCTCGCAGTCCTGATTCCCCATCCCATCACTCGCATATCGATAAGGACATTACGGACCTATAATAAACCGTTCGCATGTTGTGCAATCAGGTCAGTGCAATGTGCAACGCATTTACTACTCATCGATCTGTGTCCGCCGAAGTACCTCATCGACCTAGATCACGGTCCAGAAACCGCCGGTTACAAACCTGGTGTTGGTACCACCGCACATTCGGCTCCAAGGCACGCCGCTGTGATCCTCCATGTTCATTCCGCACTTACACCCCACAGTCAAACGACCAGGCCAGCCAGTAACGGCGACGACTAGGGCTGGCCCTCCACATGAAAGTCGCCTATTTTATATCGTTGACCGATCCAGTGGTGTTCGATTCCTCATTGATACCGGCGCCGAGATCAGTGTAATCCATGGTTCCAAAATCATCTGGTGATTGGATACCCTGTGGAGACTACCGTGCTCTCAACAACATCACCGTCCCCGACAGGTACCCGATCCCACACATTCATGATTTTGCACAGAATCTCTCTGGGAAGGCAGTCTTTTCCAAGGTTGACCTCGTAAAGGCATTTCACCAAATCCCCGTGGCCGAAGAAGACATTCCCAAGACGGCTATCACCAAGCCTTTTGGCCTGTTCGAGTTCATTCGCAAGCCATTTGGGTTGAGAAACGCTGCTCAGAGGTTCAAACAATTTGTCGATGAAGTGCTCCGAGGTCTACTCTTCGCGTTTGGCCACATCGACGACATCTTAATTGCCAGCGCCTCTCCATCAGAGCATGCCAGCCACTTGCGTCAACTCTTTCAACGTTTCCAACAATACGGACTCCAGCTGAACCCTAGTAAATGCGTGTTCGGCGTTCCGTCCCTCGACTTTCTCGATCACCATATCGATCAAAACGGTTTGACACCCCTCCAAGATAAGGTGCGCAGCATCCGGTCATTTCCTGCACCTCAAACGATCACGCAGTTACGACGTTTCTTGGGAATTTTGAACTACTACCGTCGCTTCATTCCCCATTGTGCGACCATCTTTTCACCTTTGACCGATCTTCTCAAGTCCAACGTCAAGACGATCGATTTCACTCCCGAGGCCGAGACGGCTTTCACAGAAGCCAAAAAAGCTCTCGCAGACGCCACCATGCTGCACCATCCACATTCGGATCCAAATACTGAGTTAGTTCTAACGACTGATGCATCAAATACTGCAGTCGGTGCAGTGCTCCACCAAATAGTGGACAACCAATTACAGCCCTTAGCGTTCTTCTCGCAAAATCTCCAGGCGGCACAGACAAAATACAGCACGTTTTCTCGTGAACTTCTGGCCATTTACTTGTCCATCCGTCATTTCCGTCATCTTTTGGAAGGACGACAATTTCGTGTGCACACTGACCACAAACCCCTGAGACGCGCACTTCATGCCAAGCCTGACAGACATTCACCCAGAGATGTCCGCTATTTGGATTATATTTCACAGTTCACAACAGACATCCGCTACGTGCGTGGAGTTGATAATGTTGTGGCTGATGCATTATCCAGACCTGACATCAACACAGTGCAGACAAAATTTGATCTTACGGAACTGGCAAACCTCCAGCATGATGATCCATCCTTGCTCGAACTGCGCACATCCACCACACTCCAGCTCAAGGATTCTGCTCTATCTTCAGCCGATGGTACAGTTCTATGTGACTGGTCTACAGATAACCCCCGTCCTATCGTTCCAACTTCCTACAGGAAGATCGTTTTCGATCATTTTCATTCTCGTTCCCATCCTGGTAACCGTGCATCTCGCAAACTCATTTCTGCCAGATTTGTTTGGCCCAGTATGAATTCTGACATTGCATTGTGGACCAAACAGTGTTTACAATGTCAGAGAGACAAAGTCCACCGCCACAATTTTTCTCCTCCCAGTACATTCATCGTTCCCGACGTCCTTTTCACACATATTCACGCCGATCTTGTTGGTCCATTACCACCATCAAGTGGACATACCCACTTATTAACCGTTGTTGATCGTTTCACACGCTGGCCGGTGGCAGTACCCATTTCCGACACCTCGGCAAAAATTATTGTGAAAGTACCACTCCAGCACTGGATTGCTACATTTGGTGTACCGTCTACCGTCACCACAGACCGTGGCAGCCAATTCCAGTCGACTTTGTTTCGTGAGTTTACTAAAATGCTTGGCTGTAAACACATCACAACAACTGCATACCATCCTTCGTCCAATGGCATGGTAGAGCGCCTACACCGTCAACTAAAAGCAGCACTGATATCACAGCCAAACCCCAACAACTGGAGCGACAACCTGCCACTAGTTCTCTTAGGTCTGCGGTCATCAGTCAAAGACGACCTCCACAGCACGTCGGCTGAACTCGTTTTCGGTACCACCATATGCCTTCCAGGTGAGTATGTTCAACCCAGCACCGATGCCAGTCCTAACCCATCCCAATTTGTCCAACAACTCAAAGACCGTATGTCACATCCACGTCCAATACCCACTCGCTCGTCATTCACACACGTTTTTGTACATAATGACCTATATACGTCACCTTTCGTTTTTATTCGTAACGATTCTATTCGGAAACCACTCACACCACCGTATGACGATCCATTTAAGGTACTTAGTCGCACAGATAAATATTTAGTGGTTCAAAAGCCGATAAGCCAGACACAGTTTCCATTGACAGACTGAAACCCGCGTATTTTGATACACCTCCATCACCAGCAACACCGACACCATCACCATCCACAGACACACCACCGAAAATTCCTGTTGATGATTTAAACTCTATCATCACACCAGACACTACACCACACTCGACAGCACTACCACAGCAAAAACCTCCCCTGGTAACCCGCCGTTCCGGCAGAAACGTTCGATATCCTGTCAGATTTCAAGACTTTGTTAGTTGACGTTTTATTTCGCCAAACGTTTCCGCTTTCTATTTTTCTATTGAGCGTTTATTTTTTACAACGAACGCTCTGGCGGGGGAGTTGTGTAGGTACCAGTACATTTCCGACTTTTTCCATGATTTTCAACGTCCCTTGGTGCGACACTCCTTTGTTGTACCGACGTTTTAATGTAAAACACACACACCGTTTGGTCGTCAACACCGCGCAATACAAAAAGGCTGTAAATAAATCCTTCATTCTGGCACGGTCTCATCTTCTGGTTTGGAGTGTCTTGGAATTATATATATTATATAACTGTGCGAAGCAAAACATTTTAGAAGCTTCAACGGTGTCTCTTGGCTCTTCGCTCAATACCATCTTGTTCTGTTCAACGGATGGCTGTCAGACCGAACTGAACGAAGGACATTGGCGGATATTGACTCTTCGGCACTCATCTCCTGATCACAAGAACATTGAGCAACCGTGAGTTTGGGTCACACTCTTTGTTTCAATTTAATTCCTAATGTACATACCCCTTTGGCCTTTTTATCACCGCACGCTCCTCCACCCATCTTAGTTTGCTAGTGTCGTCTCAGATATTGTTGACATTCATTTAGTGTAACGCATAGACAGAGTAGTACGCTACGAGCCACCCGCCCTCACCTCCGCCTAGTTTCTTTGTCGACATGCTGCACGACAGCTTCCTCGGTCATTAGGTTTACTGGCTTCGCACCCAAATCCCACTGGGGCTATCTCCGTTGACCAATCAACCTCTGGAGCACTGAAGTCTCCAAGATGAAAATTTCGTTCTTAGGGGCTGTGGTGGCTTTCGAAAACTGAAGCAGCTGCTCTTCTTCGTATCCTTCCGACGATGGTCTCCTGTATGCGCAAGGTAAGGCTCAGGTACACTCTTTTGATTAGGCTATGACGTCGATTACCAGCACTTTTCGTTTTTTAGCCTTCACCCGTCCGTGCGCTTACATTGGCCCGATATTAGTATCATGTCTTCTGCGCCGGCTGATCCGTCCTCCCTCCCTACCCTGGTTACGGAAAAGTTCTCCAAGGCCAGGTTATCTAGCCTCTTGTCAGGTCGCAGTCACGGGAAAAAGACCCCAACGACGTACTTTAAGTGCATACGCTTCCGAAGCTCACTCCATTTATTTACTACGCTAGCTGAATCCGTGCAAGCAGCTGGCATGGCCGCCATCCTCCTACTGGCTCTAATGGCAGAGGAGACAATGTAATGCTCAGTTTCCAGTCCAGAGCACCCTCCATTTTTTGATGGTGACGCTGTTGTATCCTCCTGGATCGTTGAATTATTAAAATAAATACCACAAAGCCTTTCCCCGCTGGCTTGGTAAAATCCGTCGACTCTCACTTCGTCAGTTCACTTCAGAGTTGTGCGTGGTGGTGTACTTGAGATACTGGCACTTCCCCTTCCGTGCCTACAAATGGCGGTCTACTTTCATAGTTGGGATGGTCATCCGGCTCCGCCATCATTATATACTGAGACAATTTCCTCACTCTACCCGCTCTCGCCAGAAACCTCTCGAGAAGCCTTGGATTTCTAACTCCTACGAGCGGTGGTCTGGAGCAAGTCCAGCCTTCCCACTGCCAACTTCCAGGCCGAAAGGTTAGCCTGATTACCGAGTGCCTCGGCAAGTTTACCATCCTTGGAAAGTCCGCTGTGGGGTAGTTTATGGCAAGCTCCCTTTGTCCGCTGTCTTCTATTGCTGGATCCAGGACCCCTTGACAAAATATTTCCGTTTTTCGCGGGACTATGTCACCAATTTTACCAGTTGCTGTGGTGTATTTGTGAGATGCTGATCTGCGCCTTCCACAGCTCCCATTCCAGGTCCTAGTTATGCAATTTTATCGTTGTTTCCCGTGATTTCTCACCAAAAAGCCCACTTCATCGGATGGTTCCGAGATGGAATCGTTGTAGTGAACCTCTCTGAGTAGCACATGCAAAGCTTTTGAAAATCTGTCCCCCCGGCTGAATATAGTGTCCCACTCACGCTGGTTTCCCTCTTTTTCCTAACTCACATCCTGATTAAGCCTAACCTCGCAGTATCGACGGCCTTGTTCCTGGATGTCCTTTTAGTAGCTCGGTCGCAGAATGCGCCTGTTTATCGTTGGACTTGTCCCCGATCCTACATCTACAGCAAACACACCTCAATTTTTCGTGTTCACCGTATACTGCGTATGTGTTTCTGTTAGTGTCCCTCACTTAAGGTGGTTCCACGTTTCAAAGACGTCGCACAGTGGTAAATACTGAACAGGCCCTACCAGAAGCAATAACTGAGGGGCAAGTAGCCCTCACTGGGTTCACCCCGGCGGATACAGTGCTGTCTGCCGTTCAGGGTTAGCCAACTGCCACACTGAAGCCGTTCTTCCATTGCCTTGTTTGCTAATTTGGTGGAGCCGTCCGAAAGATTCCCTCCAGTTGTTCAGTCTGCATTGCTTTCTATATGAAGTATCGAACCATCTTGAATGCTTGATGATAAGTCAAGAGGCGTCGATGGCAATTAGTGTGGCAAAAACCTGATGGCTTGCAGAAGGTAAGGCCTACCAGCTTCCTATCAAACTGTCTGTTTTTATCTTGTTTCTGTCCCTTTCTCTCTACCCGTTTTTCTATTTGTTTTTTTTTCTTTTCAACTTTACTCTCCTGCTATATTTTTCATATATTCGTCTTCTGCCCTAATAAACCATTTTCTTTTCTTTTGTTGTGATCTGAGATTACGACGAGGCTCCTTTTTTCCAGGTAGCCTGGCCTGCGGTGGAAGTGGATGGAGCTTTCAGTGATTCAATCACTCAAGCTCAACAATTTTGTCCTAAGTGAGTGAGTCGACTCCCTAAGCTAGCTGACCGACGAAATTGTTTGTCATTTTTGGATAGGACGCACCTTGATTCTTGTGATTGCGCCTGATGATGCTCTACGTCGTCTTCAACTTCGGTTTCGCCTTAGATTCTAACAGGTTTGCTGAGAATGGTTGTGGTTCTGTGATGTTTCTGATTTCATGCCTGCCCCTCAGAAATTTTCCACCAAAATCCCGGTTAGTGCCCTTGCTGAGTATCGGGTACTCGAATCAATACATTGAAACAAAATGCTCGCCAAATATGTACCGTGCCACGACAGCCCGTTTCTTTCGTGCCAGTTCACTCTTGACCAGGTTGGCGGCAAATAAAATACCCCATTTATACAACCGAAATGCCGCAAGTATGCCAGTATCTGCCCCAGTCATCACCTGTTTTCTTCGTACTCGTCTCCATTCTTGCCATTTTAACTGAACGCTTCTTACGACTGGCAAAATCTACTTCCCTTAGCATATATTTATTGCGTGTTTAAAAGACCGTTACCATAATCGACTTGACGTTCATGATCATTTTTCCCGAAGATTTGTGCCAAACCACCCACCTGTCCCAATAGCAAACTTAACCAATCCCCAAGACAAAACACTCAATTTTCACACCTTTTACCGATATATTTGAAAAAAGTAAGGCTTTATGTTGCCATACATTTCCGCTCCGCAATGTCCAAACAGTATATTTCCCTGAGAAACATTTGTATCCAGAGCATTTCAACAGTCGACGATATTGGGATAGTTCGCTCACTTGCCACCAGTTCTACGATTCACCCACACACGGCTGCAACGTAGCAATACCCTCACCTTGCAACAGTTCATGCCTTCTCTATATATTCACATTTGAGAGACATCTGTATCGCAGCGCTTTGATCTTTCGTCATCACATGATCCGACTTCTACAAAGAACATCAACAGATAGTATTTTACCTGTCAATAATTCACCGCCCAATTTCGAAAACGTATTCATCGGTTGTTTGATGCTTTTCATATCCAGTGTTCTATCTTGGTAAACCCTCTCAGACATTTCCAATCCTTGCAACTCTCTTGTCACCCTTTTCAGCACTTACATAAAGCTAAGCAGTGTGCAAATACTTACTTGTCATTCGACCAATGATCTCCCTTTCCAGCGGCATTTCTCCTACTACTTTGGCTACGCACCAGTCATTTATTTGTCGTCCAGTCCCTATTTCCATGTTGATGCATTACGTTCCGCCTTTCTGAAAGTAAACATTCTGCCCATCGGTTACCTGTTTCCATCCAGCCACTTCCTTCACTACAACTTCGGCAATCGCTTTCTACAGATGAATCCTCCTTTGGGTACTTAACTGACTCAGCCGATATTTGGTCGTTAAACGTTGCAAAGGTATTCTTTGAAGGATTTTTCTCGTTCTCTGTCCGCAAGTTCATCCCTTTCATCGTCCGATTTCCAATCCAAAGCCGTTCCATACTCGGCGAAGCGCTGTGGCTGGCTCACGTCTCCCTTGGAAACTTCGTTTCTCTCAAAGTGAACAAAATTTACGTCAGTTTTATTTGATCCCTTCGTTGCACAGTCTCTCTTTTCGTAGTATTTGAGTAAGAATCTACTACATCCAATCAGCTCCAGCTTGACCGGACCGGCTTGACTATCCGACTTTAAGTTCGAATTTGCCGGGCGCCACCAAAAAGAGTAACCTGAATACTTTCGAGTGCACACACCCGAATCGCCCTCTTAGAATTCGGACTCTGCCTCCAATTATATCGTCTTATCTTGCGTTGCGGCGTGCCTCGGGGTCATCCGAAACAAAACATTACCATTATCCATTATCAGTAAGCTTATAGAAGACATTAGAAAGCGGCTGGTGAACGTGTCTCCTATTGGGTCTAGCAGCGAAATACCAACGATATCCCCTCTATCGAACGAATAGAGACGACGCGAGTCGGTTTGCAGATGCAACATGTATTCTATATATCGTGGCACCGAAACAGTACCAACACAAGGGATACACAAAACGGAAAACGAAAGGAAACGCGACGGCCATGCAGAAGGCGAACCGCGAGCGTGCACAATCGGCGAACGACCGAAAGTGAAAGTGATTTAAAATGAGGTCGACGGAAACCTCGGAAAAGTCAGTCCAGTAAAACGTACGCAACCGGAGAACACAATGAGGTCGATGTCAAAAGTCGGAAAAGATCGTGGAGAAAATAGATCCAAAATGGTGTCCAGAAAATAGTCATTTTCTCCATACGATCGAGGTCACTGCAGCAGCCTCCCGCTAGAAAGCACGGAAAGCTTTCGAAAAATGTTAAGGAGGAGAAGGCCTACAAACTATATTCGGGCGCATGAATGCGTGCAAAATACGTGGATGCAGCTGTACTGTAGGATGCTGACGGGCAGAACCCGTGGTATGCAGGAGCCGTAGGGTGATGGTCGAAAGTAAACGAGATTCGTTGCCAATGACATCGGTTGCGTGAATCGTCATCCAGGTGTACCGCACCAATAACGTCCAGCGTCGGGTAACCGTTAACCAATATGATATCCGGAAGCCAAATCGGTAAGTTCGTAAATGGCAAGGAACGAGAGCGACGGGGCCGATCCAGAATGCAAACGTTGGTGCAAAATTCTCCAGATTTCGTGGGACCAGCGAAGAGTACCATATGGCGAGGTTCCATGAAACGAAAAGAAACAAAAGACTGGTGTAGCAGCCGCAATGGACTTGACCAGAATACAGTAATTACTAATGAGTTATGTTAAATCATGTCGAAACGATAAACACGAAAGTTATTACTGCAAAGTACAATGGTTAAGATCGTGTCTGACCTAGTCGCCAAAACGTGCTGGGCAAACATGCCTCCGACCGGAACGTGAGACGGCAGCCTCATTCGCGGACGGGTACGTAGGCCTGCTCTGCTGACTTGAACGTGAGACAGTATTTTCATTCGAAGAAGTAGCTGGGCCAACGGAATGCTGACCTGAACATGAGACGATAGCCTCATTCGAAGTCGTAGCAGGCAACGCTACCTGCAGACCTTGACGTGACACGGAGGTGTCGTCAACGGGCAGTGCAGGGTTAACATCGAATCTCATGTCAGCGGGCGACACGCTGTCATCAAAGTACGCGGCTTTGAGACGATCGATGCTAACTGTATCGACGCGACCGTGTCGATCAACCTTAAAGGTCTTTTCGTAACGAGAAATCACGCGAAATGGACCTTCGTAAGGCTGTTGTAATGGTTTCCGTACCGAATCAACAAGAATGAATACATGCGAAAAAGTTTCGAGTTCGGTGGGAACAAAACCTGTCGTCGCTGCATTCGAGTCTGCGCCGGAGCGAGATTTTGCATGTACATAAACAAACGGTGAACGTAAGTCTGTACGGCAAGTGAGTCTGTACTCCGTGGCGTAAAGAATTCCCCAAGCAGTCGTAATGTCGTGCCGTAGACAGGTTCTGCGGCGGAACATTGGATATCTGCCTTTATGCAAGTCCTCATACCAAGCAGAACTAGCGGTAACGTTTCGTACCAGTCGGGGCTCTCGTGTGCTCTAAGAGCCGCTTTGAGTTGGCGATGAAAACGCTCGACTAAACCATTCGATGCCGGATGGTACGCGGTCGTGCGAATGCGTTCCGTGCCCAGCATGTAAGTTAATGGAGAGAACAGATCGGACTCAAATTGTTGCCCTCGATCGGTAGTGATTGTGGAAGGACAACCACATGAAGCTATCCATCGTTCTATCAGATGTCGAGCCACTGATTCGGCCGTGATGACAGAGATGGGAATAGCCTCGGGCCACCTCGTACATCTATCGATGCACGTTAGTAAATAGGTATACCCGTGTGATGGGGTCAATGGACCCACAATGTCTACGTGGATATGATCGAAGCGAGCATCAGGCGTAGCAAAAGTACTGATAGGCGAAGCTACGTGCCTATGCACTTTAGATCGTTCACATTGTAGACACTGTTTTGCCGACATACGAAAATCTTTATTCATGGACGGCCAGACGTATCGTGCATCTACTAATCGGAGACTGGCTGCGATGCCTGGATGTAAGAGTCCATGAAGGGTATCGAACACGGGAAGTCGATATGTAGAGGGTACGACTGGTCGAGGTATGCCAGTAGACGTGTCACGCAGTGTAGTCCTGGCACTGGTGGCCAGAGGTACGGACTGACACTGTAGCGACTATGACTGAGCTGCTTCCATACATGAAGAATCCTTTGCCTGTGCTGCAGCCATGGCAGGGATGTCTAGAATTGGAGATTTAATAGCATTAAGCAAAATAGGCGACAAAGCATCTGCAAGGCAGTTCGACTCACCTTCAACGTGCCGTAGGTCAGTCGTGAACTCAGAAATATAGTCTAAATGTCTGACTTCTCGTGGGGAGTAACGGCCAGACTTAGTATACAATGCGTACGTCAAAGGCTTATGGCCTGTAAAGAGGATGAGATGTTGACCCCAGACTGCATGGCGGAAGTGTTTAACGGCATTATATGCAGCCAGCAGTTCGCGACCAAGAGCGCTATATTTGGTTTCCGTGGGATTGAGGCGTCGAGAGAAGAACTCTAATGGCTGCCAGATCCCAGAAACAGATTGTTGCAGGACGGCTCTGATGGCAAAGTCGGATGCATCCACCGCCATGCTTAGCGTGGCGGACGGAAATGGGTGCATTAGGGGCGTGGTCCGAGCTAATGTCGCTTTAATCTCCGAGAATGCTACTCGTGCGGCATCCGTAAGCGACACTTACGTGGATTTCCTCGAAGTGGGTCAGTCAATGGAAGCAAACATTCAGCAGCATGGGGTATGAAACGACGATAGAAGTTAACTGACCCCCAAAATGCTTTGAGCTCCTTGATTAAGGATGGTACGGCGTAATCCAGAATAGCGCGTACTTTATCCTCGCAAGGCTTAGTACCCTCTCGAGTGATCTTGTGGCCGAGGAACACAAGTTCCGGTTTGCCAAGTTCACATTTATCAGGATTGACTACTATTCGATGTTCGGACAAACGTTGAAATAGTAGCGTCAAATGTTGGAAATGTTCATCTACGCTCGACGATGCGATTAGCAAGTCATCGATATAGACGTCAACAAATTCCAAGTCCCGTGTGATGCTATCGATAAACCTCTGGAATGTCTGAGCAGCATTTCGCAAACCAAAAGGCATACGTAGGAACTCAAAGAAACCAAAAGGAGTCGTGACAGCGGTTTTCTCGACATCTTCAGCGGCGACTGGGATCTGGTGATAGGCTCGCACCAAATCGATCTTAGAAAATACAGTCGTGCCGTGAAGTGATGCCGTGACGTCGTGTATGTGGGGTATCGGATAACTATCGTGACGGGTAACCGAATTCAGTGCGCGATAGTTGCCACATGGTAGCCAGCTAATGCCGTCTTTCTTAAGAACCATGTGTAGAGGTGAGGCCCATGGACTGTGAGAAGGACGGACAATACCTTTAGAAAGTAAAGTGTCAAACTCATATTTGGCGAAAGCCAATTTGTCCGGTGCCAGTCGGCGGGGTCGTGCCGTGACTGGTGGTCCGTTAGTGGCAATGTGGTGTGCCACACGATCGGTCACTATCTCCATCTCTTCAAATGGTTTGGTCAGTATAGGGAATTTAATAAACAAGGACTGAAAATCGTGCGGAATGTTAGAAGACAATCCCGTGATTCGATGTGCATCTGTTCGAGCTGCAAGACCAGTAAATTTAGTGTTTGACGAAAAATCGATAAACTGCAGCCTACTTGAATCAACAAGTAATTCATAGTGCTGCGGAAAATCGATTCCAGTATGCCTGTGGGAACATCCGCAAGAATGAACGTCCACAAATGCCGTCGTCGTGGTCCCAGGTTGACCGCAAGCTGTCTCGTGCCGTAGGTAGGAATGAAAAAACAATTCGCAGCTGACAACCGAAGCAAAGAAGCTCGTGGCTTGTCTTTACCGACCGACAAGACAGAAACTTGGGCCACAGTATCGACTAGGAACATAGCGTTAGTGCGCGAATCATGCACGTAAAATAAACGGCCAACCTGAGACTGATTGCCGGCAAGTACGGCCGCTTCTACTCGCCGGCAGAGGCGTTTCCCGCCGCCTATGAACACGGCTGTCCGCACCTACGGGCGGCTGGTCCGAAAACGCGGTGGAACCAACAAAACCGATGGTAGGATGATCTGGTTTGGACGAGGCGGGTAAAGTGGGATCACGGCGGACGTGGACAGTGGCGGGCGCCCGTCCGTGCCGTTGTTTACGTGGGCTACTGCGAGGATTCGGTATCTTAACTCTGTCCTTGAAGGACAGGCGGCACTGGCTGGATCGGGAGTGCCGAGGCCTCCCCGGCGATTCATCCAGGTCAACACCCCGAGGATAGCGCGATGTCGTGGCGATGAGGGGATTAGCCCCACTGCCGACACGTGGGACAATCTTGTCAGCCGTGGCAGCTGCTCTTTCCGAGGACGAGTCCTCGAGGAGAGCAGTTACGGTGGTCCGAACATGGAAGAGTAAAGAGTCCAGACACAGTTCCTTAACTATCTCCGAATCCTTATCGGCGGGCCCTGCCAAGGACCGGAGGTGAGCTAGGTGGCGGCTGAGTTTCGTATCCCCTATGGGGTACCGTGCCAGTAGCTGGCGTAACTGTTCCTCCCGAGAAGGAAGGCAATGTTGCAGTATGGCCTCCTTACCCCGATCGTACGGCTGCTCTTGAGGAGGTTTTAATACCAAATCCCTCACTGAGGCGATAACGTCGCCCGGGATTGCGTCTAATGCATAGGAAAATCGTTGGAGTTGGCCGAAAATCCTACGCGCCTCAAATTGCAGCTCTAAGGCTGCAAAACAAACCTCGGGATCATGTGGGATAAACTCCACAGGTTCAAAAGCAACCTCAGACAAAGTGAGATCTGGGTCGAGTTGCATCTCATCCTCTGACATGGCTACGTTGTGATAATATATCGTAAAAAATACATGTCTTGCAACAAAAAAAAGGACGTGAAACAGCAAAAAATCACAGACTCACCGGGCGGGCGAATAATCCAGGGGGTTCTGGAAGTTTCGGGCTCACTAATATAGAAGACATTCGAGAGCGGCAGGTGAACGTGTCTCCCATTGGGTCTAGCAGCGAAATACCAACGATATCCCCTCTATCGAACGAATAGAGACGACGCGAGTCGGTTTGCAGATGCAACATGTATTCTATATATCGTGGCACCGAAACAGTACCAACACAAGGGACACACAAAACGGAAAACGAAAGGAAACGCGACGGCCATGCAGAAGGCGAACCGCGAGCGTGCACAATCGGCGAACGACCGAAAGTGAAAGTGATTTAAAATGAGGTCGACGGAAACCTCGGAAAAGTCAGTCCAGTAAAACGTACGCAACCGGAGAACACAATGAGGTCGATGTCAAAAGTCGGAAAAGATCGTGGAGAAAATAGATCCAAAATGGTGTCCAGAAAATAGTCATTTTCTCGAAACGATCCAGGTCACTAGAAGCTTATGGGTAAGATACAGTTCGGAAACCGATGTTACTTACCGAGGGGCACGTCTGAAAGGCCGTTTGCAGCAAACTATCTTTCAGACCACCGGCGATATCCATATGACAGGATAATTATGAGACCTAAGAACATTTGGGCTCAGGCCTTTTAGCCGTGTACCATTTCAGGAATCTGAGACCAAATGCCATCCTGCGGTTACCGCATTTATTGAATGTTTGAGATGCTATCAAGGATAAACGTCTTCACATTGTTTGGTAGAACGACAAACGTTATTTCACCAAACGAACGTATTGTTATTGGTAATAAGGTGCGCACCTACTTCGGAGAGTTCGTTCCCTTCAATAAATTGTTATACGTTTTACTGTTCCTTTTTGGCGCTTTTTTCCAGGTGTCACCGTAAACTGAAACCAGACAGCACTCTTTGTGGCACTTCTAGTGTACTGTTTTTAGGCTGCGTTAAATACTTTCTGCTAGGCGACGCGGTCAATCTCGCAGAACTTGGTTGGCACTGCCAAACTGGATAAACTTGAAGCTCATCATACCAATCGGGCAGCGAGCCGTGGCGCGAATAAATGTCCTAACGCGCCGGAAGACTAGGGAGCCCGGCTTGATCAGCGCTTTCTTCAGTATAACCAAAAGTGCTCCGAACCGGTACAGATGGAGTCTAATCTGCATATCATGCACGCATCCTCAAAGGGATATATGCTCACGGTTTCGAGCTCTCGAACCAGTGCTTACGCATACTTCAAGGTGAGTTATAAGAAGGGACAAGACCGTGAAGCTGGAAGGAACAAGAGAGAGCAAACTCAATCAGCATCTCGACAAAACAACAGAAAACCATTGGGAATATAAACCTGATCCTAAATGTAAAGGAAGCAAGGAAGCAGCCTGTTCCAAATTGTGGGAAAAGCCCAATGGCAGACGTGGACTCGCTGAACGGGCAGGTAAAGCGTCCGGTTGGCGCAATGCTATGCATCGTGTAAGGCATAGAGGTAGATATACGGCATTGGTAACCCACTATATGCCTGGCTAGAATCGTTACTGTCCTCGCGCAGTCAAGTGGTGAGCTTTGATGGCAAAATTTCCACACCCAGACCCGTGACCAGTGGTGTGGTCCAAGGTAGTGTACTGGGCCAGCTGTTGTCCCTCATGTACAAAAATGATATCTTTAGCGTGGTTCGCCATGGAACCCCGCTTTCATTTGCTGATGATGTAAAGTTGTTATACCTCTTCGACTATAACTCATTGGGTAATACGATAGCAAAAATATCGGAGGAATCACGGATGCTCAATTCGTGGTGTATGCACCGTACATGCGTGGAAGTCCTCCCTAGCCGTTGTCATATACTTGCATTGCTGAGACTATGCTCTTTATTTTAGTGACCCCCGAACAAGCATAATATGCACCAATCAATACACTCCAACATTTGTCTATATTTTGCTCACGTGAAATGGCATAATTTTGCTTCGAACGTGGACTGCCGTGACGGTGGTACCTGACACTGACCTTTGTTGAACTCCGGTCCTCATTGCTAGACGTTGCGGGCGTACAGTTGAGGCCTGTACACATTTATATGCGTATAACTTGTTAACCCAGTACCGTAGAAACTACGAATCTATCTGGTTCTGGTTTTGGGATTCGTTTCGAATTGGCCACGCGTTACTCACTATCGGAATAACCGTTACGGTGTACCGATTGGGTAATGAAGTTCTCGGCGGACAAAAGCTGTATTCTTACGTAAAATTGTCGTGTCCCTCCCGGAATATTTGGTATAGTCGGCCATCTGATCTCCAAAAAATCATCAGTACATGACCTGGGCATATATTACTCCTGTTTGTTCAGCTTCTCGGAGCAGACAGCACTCAAATTGCTAGTTCCCGCTGGATATTAGGACCGGTTCACAAAACATTCCGTTTGTGTGAAAGTAAACTCAGTGTCTAAACAACACACGTTAGACCATTGCAAGAGTATAGTTTAATAGTTGGCTCCAAAATACGCCAGATTGACAGGATCGCCGTTGAAAATGTTCAGCGCAACCTTTGCTAAACAAATGGTTGGCTATTCGTCTAGTCTCAACTATAAACAGCGCTGTGACCTGCTACACCTCGAACCTATTTGGCTCCGGCGGAAAAAGAACTACCTGTCATTTTTCCACTCACTATTGAAATATAGATCCTGCAAAGCCTCCTCTGCGGTACAAGACCCATTAGGCCTAGGGTATTCCTTACGACATAGCCGTCAGTCCGTCATTGTGCCGTCCTGGAGAACCAGCCTACGGTCCAATATTTTACAGTTAAATATTTGCAAACGTGGAACGAACTTCCACCAAGTGTCGGTGCGATAGGCCACCTGTCGAGATTTAAAGAGGAATTAAGCGAACAGCTTGATGTCCTGACACTCGTATCAAATAGTGATGCATACACTTTGGTGGAGCGAGAGTGCGAAGTTTGTTTGGGTTACCGACACGTGGGTCTGAGTCAGGGGCCACGAGACCTACGTACCACACAAGGTGCCGTATGTACCACTCACGTTTTATCAGTTTTTCGTGCACAACCTTTTGTTTTGCTAAGTCGAACCATCCACCAAGTAGTTCCAATTTTTGGATACGAGGTTACTCTTTATCACTGACCGTTGATTCCCAGCTGGGAGCATCCCAGACTGCTTTTTTCTATTTTTATCTTTCCAGACAACCACTGATGTGTAATTTCCCTTCAATGGCTCGGCATAATACCTGGCCTACATTTCTCGCTGAAAATTCTATACCTACCCGTCATTCCGTCACTGCCACATTGGCACTGCTCTTCAAGACCCCTGGCAACTTGGTCGCAAGCTCCTGGACTATTCGATCTCTACAGCTATTTGACAACGCCAATATCACTCAAGCGACGCCCGCCGTTGCGGGGCACGGTCAGATCCACCGCTTTGGCCGGCGCACGTCGGGCGTGCAGGACGTCTGCAAAGATGTGCGGGCGCAGATAGGATGACGGATTGTACCTCCTATCACTAGAACCGGTTTTCAGGTTGGGTGCCCAGCGCACGGTCAGCCCCACCCACCAGCACCGGTTGCGGCAAAATAGAATATTTATACACCCAAAATGCTGCAAGTATGTCACTATCTCCCCCAGTTATCGCCTATTTTTCATCGTACTCGTCTCCATCGTCACCATCTTAACTTACCGCTTCTTACGACCGGCAAAATTCACTTCCCTTAGCACATAATTATCGCGGGGTTAAAGGACCGTTTCCGTACTCGGCTTACCGTTCATGATCCTTTTTCCCGTGGATTCGTGCCAAACCACCCGCTTATCTCATTCGCAAACTTAACCAATCCCCAAGATAAAACTCACCCTTTTTTATCACATCGACCGATATATTTGAAAAAGGTCACATTTAATGTTGCCATACACTTCCGATCCGCTATGTCCAAACAGTATATTCCACTGAGGAATATTTGTCTCCAGAGCATCCCAACAGTCGACGATACTGAGAAAGTTCGCTCCCTCTATCAGTCTGTCTGTTCGCCCACACGGCTGTAGCATTGCAATATCCTCACGTTGCAACAATTCATGCCCTCCCTATATATTCACATCTGAGAGGCATCTGTATCGCAGCGTTTTGATCTTTCGCCATCACATGATCCACTTTTTACAAAGAATACCAACAGATAGTATTTTACCTGCCAACTACTTCACCGCCCAACTTTGCAAACGTATTCATCGGTTGTTCGGTGGCTTTTCGTATTCATTGGCCTATCTTGGTAAGTCTTCTCGGACAATTTTAATCCTTGCAACTTTCTGGTCATCATGTTCGGCCCCTAGATAACGGTAATCATTACGTAAATACTTACTTGTCATTTAACTACTCATCTCCTTTGCAAACCGTGTGTCTGCAAATATCATGGCTACGCATCGCAAATTGATTTTTCGCCCAGTTCCCATTTCCATTTTGGTGCACCACGTTCCACCTTTCTAGAAGTAAACAATGTGAGCAACGATTATACATTTACGTCCGGCCACTTTTTTCACCATACCTAGGAAATCTCTCTCTACAAATGAGTCCTTCGCCGGGTATTTAACTGACTCGGCCGATATTCGGTCGCTGAACGTTACAAGGGTAATCTTCGAAAGATTTTTCTTGTTTTTTGTCCGCAAATTCATTCCTTTCATCGTCCGATTTCCAATCCAAAGTCGTTTCCTACTCCGCGGAGCGCTATAGATGATTAACGTCTCCCTTGAAAACTGTTTTCTCCTCAGGGTGAACAAAACTTCCGTCAATTCTGTTTGATTCTCCCGTTGCACAGTCTCTCTTTTTGTAGCATTTGAGTAAGAGTCTACTACTTACGACCAGCTCCACTCTGAATCGGCCGGCTTGGCCACCCGACCATGAGTTCAAGTTTGCTGAGCGCCACCTTAAAGAGTAACTCGAATACTTTCCTCTGTATGGCATCGAATGCACGTACCTGAATCATCCTCTTGGAATTCGGACTCTGCGTCCAACTTTAACGTTTGACCTTGCGCTGCAGCATACCTCGGGGTTGCCCGAAATAAATCATTTTGATTATCATTACCATTACCATTAGTGCAAGACAGGAACAGAGAACTACTATACGGTAACCTTGGAGGAAATACCGTAAACGACTGTAGAATCAGAAAGGAAAAAGCCGTCGGTATCCGAATAAAATTCTTTTAGTGGCTGATTTACTTCCTCTGACACCAACAGTTAAGTTCCATGGAATAGGAATACGGCACAAAAAGAGACCGGCGCCTCCACGACTCCTCTTATTTGTTTTACGCAGCTTCTACCGGAGGGGTTTGCTGCTATCCACAGTGGGGCCGTTGACATTACCACTACCGGGAGAGTAAGGATTACACCTGATGGTCCGTCATTGGTCACACCGGATAACGCCATCCTCCGGTCGACTGGGGTTATGGCGTCACTTTTGCTGCTCCCATCCAATTTTGTTCCACGTCTCCGTGCAGAATTTTGTTCTTCATTCCACGGGACGGTTACTGCAAGTGCAGTCCCAACTTTATCTCTGAATCTCGTAGTTCTTACCTCTCCAAAGTTCCACCTTCCATCTTTCCGTCTTACTTGCCATAGCCTCAGCATAATGTAATTAGTCTACCTATCAACTATCATTTGGGTTCATTTATTCCGCCATTTCCTGTAGTACTTGATTCTTCGGTAGGGTTTCCATGGTTAAATCCTTATCCAACCACGAAAACTCGCAAGCTTCACTCCTTCACAGTATATAAACTTCTCTGTCCCTTGTACCATGGCGCTATCAGAGTCATTAACTCTATGCCTTTTTACATCCTTCCACTCACCGTGCGTCCATTTCACAATCTTATGGCTTTTATTACTTCCTCGGCAAACATGGACAGGAAGTCCAGTCTCAGTTCCCTTACATGAAGTGGCTCACTAGCTGAACTCAGCCCACAGTTATGTTGACACTCATTCGAATCCCAACAAAATTTCTTGCCTCTAATGCTGTTTCACATCTTCACGCAGGATCTCGGTTTTTATTCTACAGGGTGATATCTCCAAGTCTAGTGTCAAACTAATCTTTGAATTCAATAGAATAGTAGGAGAAAAGATTTGTATAACATAATTCATCATGCAGCTCCAACGCTCAACTCACCACTGGAAACCGTGGAAGCACAATTCAGCCGTTTCATCCTTGTTGGGAATCATCAGCAATGCGTATCCACCGAGCCCCCACAGGGACTTGAACCCGGGGTGAACGGCTGCGAATCGGAAACCTTAACCACAAGGCTACACGGGCTGACTCTTACCGGTTTGTTGAACATCTACACTATATGATATTGCACCCTTCCTGAATCTCGTAACTCTCGACTCTCCAAACTTTCACCATTAAGCTTTTCCGCTTTACGGGCCACAGCCTCAACACAACCATAAGTAGCCTACATATCCGCCACCAGTTGGGTTCATTTATTCCACCATTTTTATAGCATTCTTCCATCTAGTCAACATTCACCTAATATGGCAACTATATCTAGGCCTAGGACTTCCTTCTTGTCCGCCCCGTGTTGGAGGAAACTCAGCTCCAATTCTTATCCCTGATCTGATTCATAACAACTTCGTTTTACTCGGTCCAAACTGGTCTCACTCTTCTTCTCCTATTTTTCCCTGGCATTTCAACCCAGAATCCCATTCGGACGTCCACCATTCATTTCCAAATCGTCTTTATCCTTCTTCATAGTTTTCGCCAATTTTGCATTCCTGTCCTCACTCATCCACTCGTAGCCTGCATTCTTTCAGAAGTAGTTCCGGTTTCTAAACACCGCAGGTCTTTATTACCGCTGACCGTTGATTCTCAGCTGGGAACATCCCAGAAAGCTTTGTTCTATTTTTATTTTTCCAGACAACGACTGATGTGTATCTTCCCTTTGATGGCTTGGAGTGATCTGCCGACAACACCGGCAAAATATCTGGCCAAATATTTAGGCCGCAAAAACGACGCCTGCCCGTCATTCAGTCAATCCTTCATCAGTCCTGCTCCCCAGAATCACTCGCAACCTGGTTGCAAGCTGCTGGACCATTCGATCTCTACATCTATGTGACAACGCCTTATCACTCCTGTGAATCCCACCGGTGCTGCGAACAGTCGGATCCACCACTTCGGCCAGTGCTCATTGGGCACACAGGACGTCTGCAACGATGTGCGGAAGCAGCTAGGTCGGTGGATCGCACCTCCTGTCACCCGAGATAGGTTTCAGCTCTGGTGCCCATGCCACGTTCAGCCCCACCCAGTGGCACGGGGTGCGAAAAAACTCTACTTATATACCAGAAATCCTACAAATATGCAACTATCTTCTCTAGCTATTACATATTTTCCATGGCGCTCGCCTTTATTTTCGCAATCTCAACTAACCGGTTCTTAGGCCCGTCGAGGGTGGCTTTCGCCGGAGCATAATTACCGCATATTTAAAAGACCAATACCATTCCCGGCTCACCGTTCGTGGTCTGTTTTCCCGAGGACAAGTACCAAACCACCCATCTGTCTCATTCGCAAACTTAACCAATTCCAAAGATGAAACTCACTCAATTTTTATATCTTTTGCCGATATATTTGAAAACGATAACATTTGTTGTTGCAATACACTTCCGTTCCACAATCTCCAAACAGTAAATTTCACTGAGAAATATTTGCCTCCAGAGTATCCCATCAGTCGACGATAGTGAGACGGTTCGCTATCTGTATCAGTCCCACTGTTTGCCCACGCATGGCTGTTGCATTGCCACATCATCATCCTGGAAAGCGTCATGTTCTCCCCATGTACGTAAATCCGAGAGACACCTGTATCGCAGCGTTTTGCTTTGTGGCCATGGCATGATCCATGCTTTACAAAGAACGTCAACAGATAGCATTTTACCCGTCAATTACTTCTTCTTTCCTGCAGTCTGTGAGTTTCTGCCACTGTCGTGGCTATGCATCACCCTTTTATTTTTCGCCTAGATCCCATTTCCATGCTGGTGCACCATATTCCGCTCTCCTGCAAGTAGATGATCCGCTCAAAGGTTGCCTGTTTCTATCCGGGTGATTATTCCTCCATCACTCTAGCGACCCCTCTGCGGATGTGCTGTCCATTTAGTTTATCATTAGTTCCACCCATTCCCAGCCGCTGAGTTTGGCAACGGTATTCATCGGTTGTTTGATGCTTTTCATATCCAGTGTTCTATCTTGGTAAACCCTCTCAGACATTTCCAATCCTTGCAACTCTCTTGTCACCCTTTTCAGCACTTACATAAAGCTAAGCAGTGTGCAAATACTTGCTTGTCATTCGACCAATGATCCCCCTTTCCAGCGGCATTTCTCCTACTACTTTGGCTACGCACCAGTCATTTATTTGTCGTCCAGTCCCTATTTCCATGTTGATGCATTACGTTCCGCCTTTCTGAAATTAAACATTCTGCCCATCGGTTACCTGTTTCCATCCAGCCACTTCCTTCACTACAACTTCGGCAATCGCTTTCTACAGATGAATCCTCCTTTGAGTATTTAGCTTACTCGGCTGCTTTTCGGTCGCTCAACGTTATGATTGTTATCTTCGATGGATTCTTCTTGTCATGCATCCGCCGTTTCTCTCCCTTTCATTATCTGATTTCTAATTCTGTTATTATGCTCACCGCGAATCCCTATTTATGGTTCACTTCCCCCTGGAGGCTTCTTTTTCTTCAAGGTAAATAAAATTTCCGTCAGTCCTAATTGATTCTCCCGTTGTTCAGTTCTCCTTTTGTACTATTTGCGTGCAAGTCTGCTACTTCCAGCCGATCTCACCCAGACCCGGCCGGCCTGGCCGCCGGACTTTGGGTTCAAATATTCCGGACTCTACAGTAAAGAGTAAACTAAATACTTTCTACTACACTATGTCGGACGCGCATATCAGTAGCATCCTCCTGAAATTCGGATTCCGCTTTCAATTGTACCGTATGATCTCGCGCTGCAGCACGCCCTGGGGTTATCCAAAATAAACTATCACTAATAATATTATCGTTATTATTATATCCAACCTGAAGTGCCTGGCTCTCCACATTGCATATTTAGGAAAAATCTCTTCTCGGCTTGTCAGCCATCAGAGCCCACGGCGTAAATCAAATTCCCAAGGCGGCTTTAAATGCCGGTCAAAAAGTCAAGAGTCAAAGTAGTTCAGAGTAATAAAAGGCCAGGAATTTACAGGACATCAAGTGGAGTTAGTATTGGGGAAACGCTGCAAGCAAAGCTTCCGATCCCCCGTGAGTTGCCTTTAAGTCTACTCCAATGCAGCCAACAAAGGCTAAGCTGCCAGAGGGAAAGCTGAGAGAACCAGCTATACTGCGGTGGTAGCAAGGTCCATTCATTTCACCGGCAGGACGACCCACAGGGAACCGACATCTGCCCGACATCGAATCGACAGGTTGGATCGAAACAGCCACAAAAACTAGCGCTTCACTTAATATCAGAGATGAACGAGCACGGGCGCCTGCAGAGACGAAGAATAAGGTGTCCCCTCGAAGATCGTTTGGGGATACCTCAGGTGTGAAGTTCGCAATAGGGCCAGTAGCCCTGACCAGAAAATCATCAATCTAGAAGAAAATTTCCTTCAGGTTCCTAGGGAAACCGGAGAGCTGAAGACTAGGATCACAGGGTTCGTAGGAGTTGAACTGATGAAAAATTGAATAAAACCAGGTAATAAAAATATGGCTTCAAAGATATTCTGCCTATAGACAGGCTAGAACAGAGGAAATACAAGTGGGCGGAACAGCAGTGCTGACAAGAACCGACGTGGGCCACTCGGAGGCAAAGTTCAACTTTACATTTGGTACCGTGCTGGCAAAGACCTGCCTTATGAGGATCGAGGCAAAGACCGTGTGCTTTACCCGCATTTACGGGGTTTTTCTAGCCACAGGGGAGTAAGGTGTTGGGCTTTCATAGAGGTTGGATGACCCGTTGGTGGAGTCAGCTCTCGTCTTGTTAGGGCGCCTTAGCCTTCCAAAAATCAACTGGGAAAACGAAGTCACGCCCACAGTGTAAACGGCCGACAAGTTCATCCAGTGGATCCAGTCGCATGCAGCTACCCAGCATGTGACGCAGGCTACCAGGCACAGAAGGGATCAACAACCATCCTCCTCCAACTTAGTCACACAGCGGTACATGCATGATGGTAACGGAATTAAGTTGGAAGAGCCACTGGGCAAGAGAGCTCTTGCAGCCCTGAGTGCTACAATGAGGCTCAGAAAAGTACCGGAGGGAGTGGCTTTACGTCGGCTCTTCTGCAGGGTACTGTAGACTAAGTAAAATGGGCGGCGGGAGAAATTCAGTAGACGCCGAGCCTGATTTCTACTAAAACGTTAAGCATAATCTCAGTTGGAACATTCCAAAGACTGCCGCCTTCCTGACCTGTTTCAGAACATGCCGGTTACCTGGGTAGCCGTCGCCCTCCCTACGTTACCCGTGGATTACCGTAGGGGCCAAACGACTTCAGCAATCGCAATGCCCATGGTTTAAACCCATACTCACGGCTGCTGGCGCTATATGAGGCACCTTACATGGCTGAACAGTGGTCACAGTCCCAAAACCAGGGTTACCTTCCACCATGGTAGCCTTACCGGACCCCACGGTAGATCTCTGATACCAGCCGTTACCACCCACTCCCCCAAAGTCTACGTCCCGTACTCCATACAAACAGTTTAATTCTTTCTGCGTTGCAATACCGAAGAAAATGGCCAGAATCCAATAACTTTTCCTTGAGTTCCCAACCTACCCTCCCCATTTCGTCAACCTAGCCCCCTTTTGCTTGCTACCTTCATCATTAGCTACCGTCAATCAGTGGCAGCCCAGCTCTTTATGAAACAAAATACCGACCAACTGTAACCAATCAGAACTTCATTGTTCGTTCTTTTATCAAATAAACACAGAATCTTATCTCCATGTCCTTCCAACTTCTGCTTTTCATTCGTTTTTGGCCTTCCACTAGTGGCCGCTGTCTTCCTCGCTCCACACCACCTCTGCGTACCTGCCAGGTGGCCTCAGCAGCATTTGCCTCCAATAGACTGTTTCTTCGACGGCTGATTTTTGAAATTCACTTTTCTGCCACCATTCACAGCTCACGCTCTTCAAAATTACACTGCTTTCGAGGTAAAGCCTTCGCCTCAAAGCGGAACTCCTAATGGCACCGAAAGTAACTTTACAAAAAGACCCATTTGGTTATCACATCCGACTCACCCGCATGATTGAGGGGCGGTGGCACGGTGGCAAGAGAACTGGCCTGCGAAGAACTGGAGGAGGCAGAGGAAATATGTGGATACATGTATATATATGTATGTGTATATGTATATGTATATATATATATACATGTGTCAGAGCAGGAGCAAATAGCAGTGGAGAGAAGAAACACTGACGTAGCAGTGCCTGGAAGCGACAGGTAGGGTTGGGTCAAATTGTACTGAATTAGCTTGGATAAACTCCGACGAATTTGTTTATGACAGGTGAACATGGGGGATCAAAAGCAAAATGGGATCAACTCTGGAAGTACAGAAGTGGTGACTGTGAGCAAAAGTTGATAAACGAGGAAATATGAAGGAAAGGATCGACGGACACAAGTAAGAGTGAATCTAACAGTGCGATTATTGTAGGTGTGACGTGAGGCGACCGTCGAAAGTGGGTGAAGATTTGATAAATGGAAGTACACTACGTAGCAAGAAGATGTCCGTGAAGATGGCTGGAGAATGCAGAGCGAATGGAAATACGGGGTGTTTGAAGAGGTGTAAAAGATCTCTAGGGAAAGGCAATTTAGGGGTTAGAAGAACGGTGGTGCTAAGATGCCTCAGTTGTAATAGCAGATGACATGGAATAGAAATAAGGGAGTGGAGGATCAGGAAGATCGGGTACTGGCAGATCATGTGGTTTGAAACTGTAGGTGACAATGATGGCTTTACGATGACTTTACACTAGGTGAAAAGCGGAGAAGCAGCGCTGTCTGAAAGGCACAAAGAAGATGCCTGTGGCCAGCAGTGAACGAAGCAAACGAGAGTGTTGACCAAATAAAACCGGGTAAGTGATACTCAGTCGGATCATTTCAATGTAGATGACACAGGATGAAGGCCGAGAAGAAGAAAAGAACCCGGGCGGGAGATTCTGTGATGGAACGAAAATGCACAAAAATAGTTGTGCTTTGGATTTGACAGAGTGGAATTGAAGAGTTGCGTGCTTGCAGGCGATTGCACGAATGGACTGAGCCTAAAGTTGCTAGTCGGTACGCTGCCTGAGAGTAAGATTCACGACGGAATTAAGGATTCAGGCATGGAAAATATGGAGGTGGTAAGAAGATAATGAATTTGCTCGTAAAAGAATGCAAAGTTTGGAACGGCAAGTGCTTACATGGTGGTTGGTCATTGTTACGAATGTGTCTGGTGCACAATGGTAATATGTAAAAGGTGGACAGAAAAAGATATCGCAAAATGGTAGCCAGTGAGGTATGCCATCAGTGAGCTTTATAAGTATATGGAGGTACCAAGTGGATACCGATTAGGAGCCGATAGGGGCGGAATGGATGGAAAAGAACATATTTCGGGCTTAGGCAGAGCAAAAGGGATACGGCGGGAGTGACTACACAAAGTAATGGTTGACATTGTGAAAAATGGTAGGAACAAAAACAGAATTGATAGGTGTGCATACAGGGGTAGAACGACACGGAAGAGAAGTGATAAGCGTGCCGAAAAGAACGATAGATGAGCGAACTGTGGCGAAAGAACGGTAGAAGCCTGCGGCTTGCAACAGTTTGTGATGAATGCGGTAGTCCGAGGATAGTTAGGGCATTCGATCCGCAACTGATGCTAATGGGTGAGACTGGTCATGCGCTAGACACCCAACCAGAAAAACACTTCGTGAAGTGAACACAGAAGGTGTGGCCCACCTGCATAATTGCCCTCGCACACCGTTGCAGGTGGCCTGCAGGCCCAACGCACCCCGCCAAAGCGGGGTATCTGACCGCTACGCACCTTTGGGATTGGAGTGAGTGTGCATTCATGGCTGTACAGAGGGCTGAGATACCTCTACAAGGGTATATTTTCCAGGATCAATTAGTCAGGTTGTGGCAACTTGGAAAACAGAGCCAACGGGAACAGCGAGTGGTAAACGGCCATACAGCATTATTACCCAGGCGCACCAGCCAGAAAGGTGGTCAGTGTGGTGGCCGAGGTGTTTGACCTACATTGAGGATAACTGGAAAGGGAAACGAGATAAAGAGACGCAGTCTGGGTATAGCCCAGCTGAGGATCAACGGTTAACGGAAAGAAGAACAAAAGAGAGGCTCAGGCTCATCGATGCAGCGGTTCCCTAAGGCAAATTGAGGCTATGGAACGTGAGACCAAAAATGGAAGCCCATAAGTAGGAGCTAGAAGCCTCAATGAGGAGGTTAATACCCCACCTGGAGTAGTCGTTCAGCAGAAAAAAAGACTAAGTTCTGCACGAAATTACGGAAAAAGCCTAGCTGGGGCATAGAGTGGGGCAGAATTGGTGACATCACAACTGGATTTTCAGTTCAATTAGTGAGTCACGCTATGTGAGCGAAATGAGACTAGATTTTCCAGTCTAAAATCGCAGAGGCAGTAATGGAAGTATATGTGGAGGTACCTGGTGTGGAAAAGAGGCAACTTAAGCTAAGAGATATCGAGGATCCTTGGGTTACATACCATGCCTGTGCTCATAAATACAGGAGAGTAATTAGCATATATATACATGTATATAGTTATATATATATACATATATATATGCATACATGTATATATATATATACATATGTTATACATGTGTATATGTGTATATAGCGGACCAGGGTGTAATTACTAATGCAGTTCCTATGGCGTAGTTGAGGTTGGTTTCAGGGCCGCAGATTTGATATAAATAAATAAAGGCAATAAATCGCACAGCGAACCAGGCATATTGACAGACTGTGGGAAGTATTACGGTGGCCTCTCTAAAAATGCGAACTCATCTGGAAAGACTCGCTTCGAGAAAGCAGAGCAGTGGACTTAAAGTCGAAGCATTTCTCGTAGGCTTGACTTCCGGCTATGTGAACGTTGAAAAAGCCCAAAACGGTTGAGACAGAAAGGAATTTATAAATAGAATGTACGAACGCATACTTTGATTGAGGAGAGCTGATGAGCAAAGGAAGTTTATTCCAGATTCCGGAGTACTTGAAGAGAAAGAACTTAGAGCGTAGAGAAGTCCTTGCGGAGGGTGTGGTAATAGCATACTGTCTATTGAGGAGTAAGTATCCAATACCCAGGGAAAAACAATTAATTGGAGGAAAAAGGTTGCCTAGTCAATAGTTTATACAGAAATACCAGGTTCATCCTGATGCAACGAAGCCACAATGGTTTGATTTTGAGAGATAACCATCGCTCCCTGTGGTTTAAGTTTGATGACCAGCCGATAGGCTGCTTTGTGAATCTTCTCTTAATACATTCGATGATAATCCTGTCGGATTTTTGCATACTCAAAAAGGTTAAGGGACAGTATTCGAGAAGGGGCCTGGCATGCACTTAGTACATGTAAAGAATGCTCGCCCTAAGCTGGAAGGATCTGAACAGAAGACCAAGACGCTTCTGAGCCTTCACCTTTTGGAAGACAGCATGTTCGGAGAAAATGAAAGGACAGAATAACTTAAGCCAAGGTCCTTTACTAAGAGCTGGCTGTCGGTTGGTGAACCGCCGATGCATAAAGAACCAGGAGGAACCTCGCATTTGTGAGTAAGAAAAATACATCTATCGACGGAGAATTTCATCGCTCAGGTTGAGCACCCTTCATCAAGATTGGCTTAGTCGGCGAAGGTTTTAGGAAGAGTGGTATTGAGGTTGCCAGGCGAAAAGGTGTAGATTATCTTGAGGGCTTCCGCAAACAAGGACAGCAAGCCACTAGGTATTGTTGGGAACATACCATACATATACAGGGAGAAAAGAATGGGGGTCTAAAACGCTGCCCTGAATAGCACCGCTAGTAACAGGCCCAGGGTTGGGGGTGTGCCAGTTATTCAAGACAAGCTTCGAACAGTGGGATAAGCAGGATGAGAACCAAGAAAGTAGCGGATCGACAATGCCAAATGATCTTGGCTTTGTTAAAAGGTGGGGGTGAGGTACACCATCAAGTGCCTCAGATAGGTCAAGATAAAGAAAAACAAAAGATTTCCCACTTTCAGCAGAGTCAGTGACAAGATTCAGAAAATCGTACTGACAAGTCATGCGGGGCCGTGAATGGAGGAATCTATTTTGGTTTTCACTATTAAGGTTGAGGCCTAATAAATAGTTGATGATGTGATCTTTTACTATTTTTCCCATTATTCTGGATAAAAAGGGGACATGGTTTATGGGGCTATAATTGGATATCTCAGGTAAAGATCCCTTCTTATGAATGAGAATGATTGCCGAGCGCTTCCAATTAGCAGGCACGATGCCACTATTAAGTGAAAGAGTGAAAAGGTTAAGCAGCCACAGGGTAGAACCGGTCCGCCATTGACAAGAGCCACTGGTGGTAGGCCGCCGCGGCGTAATCGAGGGGAGAGTTTGCTATTGGGTAGTAGCATAGAAATGCCCCTGGCATCGAAGGGTATCGTAGAACGGACAGAGTCAGCAAGTGGCAAAGATAGGGGAGGGGCGATGACAGCAGATGCAGCCATGGCTGAGGCAAGGAATGTACTGAGGGCTTCGGCTATCCAAGGTGGAGAGGTGATAGATGAGTTAATATCCGGAATCAGAAGTTGGAAGTCGGTCTTAATATCAGAGTTTCTAGACTTATGCAACGTGGAAAGAAGTTTTGACTTGTTGGGATGACTCAAAGCCTTAGCTTCTTGGTCACGAAGCCGCGTATTATCTTATCGTTGAATGGGTGCGGACAGGTGGTTTGAACGAATAAAAATTGAAAAGCCGTTGGAATTATGTAGTTTTCTGAGAAGTTTATGGTACCCCTTATGGAGTGGCGAGACAGGGGACCTCTTTTTAGATACATCCTGGGAAGTATCAGACAAGATTTTTGGACAGTCGGAAAAGAAAGAGTAGGAAATATCCGCGGCAAGCTGCGGATCACGGGTGAAGAAATACTCACCCCAGTCCTTTTGGCGAATGAGCGTGACTAACTAGGCCCCATTTCTGCATAGGAATTTATTGTTGGAGGGGCTTGCGGGATTGGATGAGCCACTAAGAGGCTGATGGAAGATAATCATTTTGTGGTCACTGCCGAGTAAATTTTGTGTAAGGGACACGTCGACGGGAGGCCTGTTATGAGTAAATACCAGATCTAGTACGTTTCCTTTTCTGGTAGGTTCGACAACGTGTTGTGTCCAGCCACCAAGATGAACGCTATTGATCAGGTGCATAAGATTGGGAGGAGCGGAGAGAGAGGGCCAACAAATTTGCGGGGGGATTGAAGTCACCAGACACAAGCTTGGTTCCAGAAGAAAGGAAAGAGAGGTATTCAAAAGACCTAGGGAGAAGTGGAAACTAGAAACTGAGGGAATTTTGGTGAGCGCTACAAGCAGCCAATGTAAAGAACAGTGTTTTTGAGGTTGATAATAAACCAGAGAGAATCATGGATAGAATCGGGGGCTGCATATAAAATAGGGGTCATGGTGTAGATTTTGTTGACATAGGCTGGGCACCCACCACACCACTTCGGTCTGTTGGTCCTTGAAAGACAGTACCCTACCAAAGATATTAGATCATTGGGAGTGCTCCCAGGCAGCCATAATTCCGTTAGTAAGATAATGTCGTAATTATTTGTGTGGACAGGTCTTCTTAGGTGCGGGAGTTTGCCAAGAATAGAACGCTAGTTGAACAAAGCTAAAGATACACCATTTGTGGGAGGCAGTATAGGCACAACATGGGGTAGTTTAAGTTGGAGGGAGGCGAGCTATCGCGATGGGAAAGAGTGGAGATCAGGGCCAAAAGGGAATACGTCGATGTTGAGGCTAGTAAAGGTTCGGAAGGGGTGACTTCCGGCCAAGCTGGAGTAAATGTTGCACTGCAAGGGACTGCTGATGGGTAGAACAACCGGACATCAACGGAGGGGTAAGTGCCTGGGTAAAGAGAAAAACCTTTGGGATTTGGCGGGTCGATATCAGACAGGGGTGATTAGGAACACTTGAGAAATACCGGCTGGGGAGAACTGAGTATTGACTAAAGCGAAGTGCAGAGGATAGGGTTGGAAATGTGCGAGGAACAGGGGTGTATGTTGGTAGATTAAGCTGCACTATATGGGAGAGGTGAGGCAAGTTGGATGGAACGCCAAATATGGAGCAGTTAGTATCGGGAGCATTATAGATAGTTGTCAGTGAAGAGTACGACGTGAGGCAGAGAGGGGGGCACGTGGAGGCCGTATTTCATTATTGGCCGGCAGTGAAGGCGGTGAATTTGTAGGGACCACCAATGCATTTGAGCAGGGGATATTTTTTAAGCTCGAAACCGGATTTGGTGAGTTGGGGCGAGTTGATTTAGGAGGAGACAGTTTAATAAAGGAGGGGTTCGGGAGAAGGGCGGGGAAGACATGTAGACCTATTCCTCTGGACGGTCTGTGGTTTATCACGTGAGGGAACAGAGAGCAAAATAGAGTTGAGGGTGTACCCAACATGCGATAAAGTCGGAGAGAGATGCAATAGTTGGAGTCTTTTATTGTGTGGCAGTAACAGGAGAGAGACGGAAATGCCTCGATCGACAGTGATGGGATCAGCTTTTGAAGGGTTCAGTGAAGGAGCAGATGAGGAGGCAGCGGGCAGTTGTGAAAAAGCGAAAGGCGAGTGTAAAGATAGAGTAATTAGGTCCTGAGAAGAAGCGATGGAGCGATCATCTGTCTGTGTCGAAGACTCAGGAATATCAGGCGTCCTTTTCGTGGGGAAAGTCGAGAGGGCTCTAGTAATTTCCCTTTAAAGAGGGGTTTTATCTTTGGTTATTTTTGTGCTTTTATAAGAGGGAATCAGAGGCTATAGTGTTACGCATTTTATCGAACTGTTGGGCAGATAGACCATTTACAAATAGCATACGGATTGGACAGTGAAAGCGCCGAACACGTTTAAGCGACCTTGATATTTGACAGGAAGGGTGGGCAGCACCGCTTGCATTCAACAACGTATGCTTGACTTTCTAAAGGGGTATTCTATCTGGGACAATAAACAAGACTGCAGTACGAGAGTTCTCACACTTATGAGAACTTCGGGCGCAACAGAGTCGATGATGCGGCCGGCCACCGTCAGGTTTTGCAAGGTAGAATGCTCGATGCTTTCAGTGATGCACAGTAGGGGGGCGAGTTTAGATACCTCGTCTTCTAACTTCAGAAGCTAGCACTTTATATCTGGAAAGCTTTGGTCTAAAACGGCTGTTCATTCCGCAGCCAAGCCTACAAAGTCCCAACAATCAACCGAACATTGTTTTGAGGCCACGGGAGTTAGAATAAGCCTATTTTTCCTAGTAACCGAAGTATGAGTGCGTGGGGTATTGTTGGAAGTCTTCTTCACTACACGTAGCATTTTGAAATATCTAAATACGCTGTGAATGGAGCGGATAACTCCACTGGTGATCGCTTCAGGTGATGATTTGTTGTCACCAGTTGGGACGATTTGTGAACAACTAGACCGGTATAAGCAGAGAAAAGAGTACTAAGGGTTGAATACGCAAAACGAGTGAACTTTGGACAGAGTGAGCATGAAGCACGCGATCAAGTACTTCGACCATGTCAAAAATATGAGAACGGCTGACGTCCCACGATCTATGAAATAAATGAGAACGGCTAAACAAGTCAAAAAGACATGAAACGGACAGAGGGCGGTAGCGAGAACACTAGTGATGTGAAGTTGATACGAGATGAGGACAAGATACTGGAATGCCACCAGCTCCCGATCTGCAGTGCAAAGTGGTTAGATGATCGTTGGAAAGCGAGTATGAATAGTGGAGGGGCGCCGATTATTTCGTTGAGCAGGGTTAATGGTAGAGGGATGGTCAATCCACCATCCGGTTCGTCTACGTATGACCAGCAGGGTCAATTCCAGGCAGTGTGAGAATTTTACTCTGACGGCAGTCAACCACTGTTCAGGTTTGATCGGCACGTGGCAGTGGCTGTTGAGTGAATTGAATTGAATTGAATTGAATATTTCTTGACCGTGGTCAATACACATGCACAAGGCAAGATCAGAGAATACAGCAGTACATGACAATGTGAGGTTTCACAGCTTCTAAATTTGTGAATCACACAGCAGCCGAAATACACCAGTAAAGCCATGTAGTGTTTTGGTGAACTGAAGTGGTAATGGCTGAAGCGGGAATCGCAAATCGGTTTCGAATTCGGTGAGGGTGGTGTGGATAGCTGGACAACCATGAGATTGCTGGTATAAGCAATTATTGGACGGTCACTAACGAGTGACCGGGCGGAATAGATGCCAAAGAACAAGACTAAAATTAAAGTACGCATTGGGCTATCAACGTGCAGCCAGAGATACCAGCGAAATATAGAACACTGATCCAGCAATGGGTAAATAATTTTGAGGAAAGCATGTGAAATAAATGCAAATGAGTCGAAGGTGATTGTATCTTGTCTCATGCGTGTGCTTGTGCGTGTATTTCACCCGGAATGGATAATCAGTCTCTATGCGGATGTGAATGCAACAGTCTGCTCCGAGTACACAAATACCCGCTGAGTAAGCCGGACCAACTCTTTCCCCATCCTTCAGCCATAAACCCATGCTAGCAACGCAATTTATACCGCTGTACCTCGCTCCCGGCTCGCTAACTTCGTTCTCAGCTCGGCGTGTGTTATTCTCTACCACTGGCGAGCAGCTTCCTATGGCGTGATGCTTCAATTCCGCACCCCAGTTTCACGCCCGAGGGTCTCTCCTTTTTTCTACATCCTGGTTTCCAGCTTGTGCTACAGTGGTGATCCCGCTGACCACTAAATTCCACAGAAGCCATACATCGCTGGACTACTGTGATTCCGCTGGATCTCATGCTCAGAAGTTGGAACCAGACACAATACCAGCAATGATAGGTCCCTTGCAGACACCTCACTACTTTGATTGTACAAGGCCCTGTGACCAACCAACAGAGTTCGGAGCGACCCCGGCGACGCGGTGCCTCATGGGCCCGTCTCTTCAGCCAAAGGGATGGCGTGAGCATTCTAGTGTCTCGCCGGGTAGTATGGGTCACCTATGATGACGCTTTATCTGGTTCGGTGTTTGTGCCCCTCTAAGTTACCCGAATACTTGGCCCACAAATACTAAAACCACATCGCAATAACTAGGGCGACGAAACTCCAAGTTAGGTCTTCCAGATGCTAGCACTCAGCACTGGGTTTCCATCTAACCAGCCGCGGTACACCGCTGGAGAGTGCACGGTTTAACACTCCAACTTGCAGTAGAATATCTGTTACTCGTTGCCTTAGATCCTGATTCAGTTGCGGAGTCTCCACAAGAAGGCCTGGCCAAAAGCTTCATTACTGCGTTCTTTTTCCAATCTAGTACTACCTCAGTGTAGTTCCGGGTTTCTTTGATGACATTTTCTAGAGATGAAGTCTGTGCTCCATTTGCTCCATTTGCGTGGATCGGCCCCAAATAAGGTCTGTCCGCCGACACACCCCTCTTAAATTTAGCCCTGACAGCTCAACACGTAGCCTTCTGTTCGGTTTTGCCCGGTCCACTTACCACCCGGCGGAGGGTGGTAAGCCTACAGGTGTCAGGGAGGACGTATAATCCTCGCTGCAGCCATCTTGCCCCGAGATATCAATGGTCTCACCGATCCGTTCGCCTAGGCTAGGGCATAATGTGGCTTCCCCGCATATGTAACCCCCCCCTGTCGGCAAGCTTTCGAGGCAGTTCTCGCCCGCGTGTCATGCGGCATTGGCACGCCCAGGTTGGGCGTTCATTGTTCTGGTAGGTCAACAGTGTTTCCTTTGCCACCTAGTTTCATGTCTCTTAAAACAGATTTGAGTGAATATCACACAAAATGCCCTCTTAGACATCCAAAAACCGATTTCCTTTTCAGCACAGGAATTTCGCCCTATTCTGGGACCTTCCAGGGGCCATCGATGTTGTGTGGGACTTGGACCGTTGGATGGGCTTGTAATCATGCTCTTTGCAAATACACCGAAATTACCGGTTACGGAGTGCTGTCTCCAGGAAAATGTCCGGTGGGAATCCACCGAAAAATAGGCAGGAAGCAAAGGTGGCCGAGAAGAAGCCGAGAGCATTTGGCTGTAGGCTCAGCAGCCACACTGGTACAAATGGGCTATCAGATTGACCACAATGTTCTGGTTTGAAGAATCTCCACACATCTCTGCTATGGGCAAGCTTCAGGCTTTCGTTGGGTAGATTTCTTGATTCTGCCAATCGAGGACTCCTTTAAGATATTCGCAGCACGAGCAGCGCTGTCGAATTCAACATGGCAGGCGGTAAAAGGCGGAGTGACACAGAGATCAGTCCCAGGCCTACTCATTTTCCTGGCTTATTTCACTGACCTACCAGCAGTTTACCAACCACCTTGCCTCACCTGTGTGGACCACTCTAAAACCACGAGCACGATCGCACAAATGCAGGTGAGCTTGTTCTTCAGGAAGGTATGAAGGCCCTAGAAAGATGGTCTGACTTGTGGTCCCTGCCAATCAGCACCGACAGTTGTGCACGTTTGCTCGTGGGGATGCCGCCCAGAGAAAGGGTTTGTTGTGCACCTGAGGTGCCCCTTCGACGTTCTCCCTTCAAAAGGATATGGAAATGATGGTGGCCTCATCAATAAATTGGGGAATAACGTCGACTGAGATTGTGCTTCCGAGTGAGGTATCCTTGGGCCGACTAGCCGGTCGTCCGTTATTCCCCCACACGACGCTTTCGATGTGCTGTATGCATTCCACGTACGACCTGGGCTGAAGCAGAGGGACCAGCTGTTTTCTCAGGTACTGCGGCAAAGGTGGAGACTTTCGAACGAGTGCAGAGGGGAGCAACTGGATCTGACGGGGGAATACGGTAGGTCGGCTAAGAAGCTCGGCTGAATATTACCAGGTTGTCTCTCATGGCATATGGCAGAGTCTAAGCGGTCTCGATCCTCGCCGGACTTATCATCCGAGGTGACTCTGAAATAGATTTAGGATCACAGCCCCCTTTTCGCTAACATGACCACACTCAGGGACACCCACTAACTCTGAGAGGCAGCGACCAATGGGCCCGACACGGGCGTGGCGTCCATCTCGAGGGGTGACCCGTCTACGGAAAGCGATGCCAGCCAAAGTGACGAGAAAGCCTAGTGACATACTGTTCAAGAGTATACTAGGTGTTCCTCTGAAGAGGCGCTTGCTTGTGTATCACGCCCCAGTCCACGATGCCTAGCTATGGTGACGAGGCTTTCATGGAATAGTTAACCCCGCCTCCACAGATAACGAAGTGGCAGATTAAGGGCCGCATGGAAAACCACCTGGCTGAATGCGTGCTAATTTTCAGCGGATAACGCGGGCTTGTCAAAAATAGCTCTTCCTTGTCGAAGTTGCTCTCTTTTTTGAACGAGGCAACAACCATAGTAGAGAGGGATGTACTAGTCGAGGCCTGCTATTTGGACCTCCATAAGGCCTCCGACTCCGTAAACCACCGGGTACTATTGCGCAGAATGAAAGCGCTGTGTACAACCAACCAGACACTGGGGTGCGCCCGGGCATGACTCACAAACGGAACTTACCACGTGAGGGTGGATGGGAGCAATTCCACGAAAGCCGCGGCAACCAGTGGGGTCTCAGTTGTCAGTATTTTGTCCATTTCTGTTATCATCCAAGAAAACCATTTATTGGAGGGCAAACAAAACCCAGACCACCTGTTTGCAAATGACCTGAGGCTGCTGATTCCGGAATTATATCACTTCAAGAGGACCTAAACAGGGTCCAGGCGTGGACCAATCCGTGGCAACTGCCGCTCAACATGGAGAGGGGTAGACATCCCACCCAGAACATCGACGAAGAATGAAAATATCCAGACCCACAAAGTTTACAAACAATGCAAAGCTTTACAAACAACACTAGCCTTGGATTTCTCATAAAAATTGCTGCCAGCTATCTCAGAAGTGTTCAAACATTTGGCCTAGGTCAGACTGACATTGCATCCTTTATTGCGCTGAGTGGAGCCAAGAGGAGCTTTCAATGGTGGTCCCTCCTGAGGGGATCAGTTGGGCCGAAGCTGCAGATCAAGGTCACCCAGACGTGAAATTCAGGTTGTCTCGTTTTCTTTTTTGCTTATATCACTGTTTAGACTTGTAAATGTGTTCACCCTAGAATATAAAACCTCATCCCTTGAAACCTTGACCTAGTAGTGTAAACAACTGCGGCGCACCAAAAAGCGGCGGCTGGTTATTTTCGCGAGTTAGAGTTATAGACTACATTGGTTATTCACTGCTTCAATTCCATTTGATAATATTCCACATGGCTTACCTAGCAAATCTCCCCTGATTCTCGCCACAATAAGATACATCTAGCTTTTTTACATCCCTCTCGTTATAACACAACTCCTAACTTTTTCTTGCTATTCATCCACCGGTGCGCCTTCTGAGGTTTCTGTCCCACCGTGCCTCCATTTATTTGTTTTTTCTGCCATAAGAGAGCACTCTCGTTCCACCTGGTCCATCGACTCCATATCCACAATGTTCCTCCCCGCACAACCTGCTGTTTTGATCTGAGCAACAGTTAAGTACCTACCGTATCCTGTGTGGGTTGCACCTGCGCACACCATGCAGCAAAATCTCTTCTATCTTACTATTCCTCATCGTCTCAAGTCTCCCAATCCCAACTATATATACAATGGGTCATATGGCTCACTCCTCGTACCGCATTGTCGCATAGATCTCGTCTAGACCTGTGCGCATATAGCACTCTCGTACACCCATAGTTTGCATAGACCTTCGGCTTGTCTCTATCTAGTTAACCGAGTTCCTGCCACCTATTTACCTCCGTCATATATTCTTACATATCATGCCGTACCGGTCTTTAACCAGCGCTCGGAAGATCAGTATCGTTAAAGCTGGCAAATCCAAACACACACAATCCCTCCCAAATCCAGGCCGTGCTCTGTCGCCCTCGTTAACATCGACGGTGGAGCTTCTAATAGTCCCCAAGTGGAGTTTCATCGACCTTGGACATTAATATATTCCCTGATAAAAACCCCCTCCAACGAAAAATAATTCGCTCGCTGAGAAGCAACACTGCCTTGCCCATGCAAGCTGACCCCACTGTAACCGACATGAAGGTTACCCAATGCCCCTCTGTCAAGAAGTCAAAGGCGAGCCCAGCGCCTCACTCTGTCTACCTGCAAACTGTCGACCTAGATATGTCTAACTTCCCACCCCCGGTTCCGCTTCCACACAAACGCCCTTTTCTACCATCTCCCCCAGTAGCCTCTACCTCCAGTAGCCCTCGCTCTCCGACCACAGGCCCCAAGCGGCACTCCACTTCAGTATTAAAGCCGCGCTCCCCCATCATGGCCTCAGAGCCAAAACAAGACCCTGGTACAACCACCAGCCCTCGCCGTACTACTCCCCATCAATCCTCCGAGCCGTTGATAAGTGCTATCAACCACCGCTCTCGCTCTAGCGACTCCATTAGCTAACCACCTGCTGCTAGCTCAGCCGCGACACTTCGTAATTATCCTCATTAATGCCCTTGCAATCCTCCCATGAGCCTACCTGGTACTCCTACCAGGTCCCCACTTGTTCTAATAATCACCCCACCCATTAGCCCCCACTCTCAATCGGCATCTGCTTTTATCGTACTCCCGGACCCTCCAGGTGGAAACCATTTGGGCCACCATCCAGATTCGTCTAGCGCCATCGTCCCTTCAAGTAGGAGTGGCCTCCAGGGCCTTGCCAGTGTCACTCACCCTTCCATTGCCTCGCATCCACTTTCACTGTCTTTCCTCCTCTCCGATCGAATGGGTCACACCAACCCTCCATCTCCGTTGCTACCCTATATCCCTCCCTGCCCCCAGACACCAACCCCCCATACTGTAGCCCCAGCATGCCTCCGCTGCTCTCCTCTGCTCCCCTCCACCAACCCCCATCTAACCCTGAAGTACCACGTACGTACCCTGGCAGATACTCCAGGTTCGTACCGGTATCCCGCCTCCTCTCTCCACCTCCCCGATTACCGGCTCCCTTGCCCCTCATGGGCCTCCAAATCTTTTCAAATTTCACCACTCTCCGCACCCCCACCCCACACTACGTCCCAGTTACTCCCCCACATACCTTCATCCCCACGCCAACCTACCGGCCCTATACTGACTCTGCCCAACAGGCGGGTTACCTGCAGTCAAGACCTCGTTTTTTCCTGACCGGTGCCCTCCACACCAGTGACCATATTGCTGATCGCCCTATGGACCATATTGATAAACTTTCACAGACCCATGTCACTGATCGCTCCCCACTCGATGTCATGTCCTTTAGTACCTTACACCATACACTCTTTCCTGTCCACCGCACTTCGGCAGATATTAATAACCTCTCACTTTGACATATCGTGCACCCTACCCCTGTATCACGTGACACCCCTCCGGCCCACATCAGCGATGTTTTTCACACCCACCGTATTGATCACCCACAGCGACCGGCGGTGCCTAATGCTAGCGCTTTGCCTACTTTCCGTCCCCCACCCAGCCCTGCCCACCCGCCCTCTTCCACTGACGCTCCATCCCCACTGAGACCCTACTCCTATCGCCACAGTAATCCCAATAGTCTTTCACCTGACATCCATGCTTTGCGCACACCGGCACTGAACTCATTCCTACTAGTTCTTATTAACGCTTGATCAATAATTAGAAAAATATGGCATCTGCGATCCCTGGCATTAACCTCAAACGCTGACATTATACTAGTAACTGAATCCAGGCTGTCAGACGATGTCTCGCCTGAACTTGTCCGCATGGCTGGGTACCAATGCTTCTCAAACACCCGCCAGTCCAGGCGTGGAGAGGGACTGTTTAGCCCTTGTCAAACGCACTATCCACGCTTTTGTTGGTGATCAACCATCTCTTCTTCTTATTGAGGATTCGTTATGGCTATCTATTCACGCCTGCGGCCAGAACCTCCTCCTTGGCTGCGTCTACGTCTCCCCGGGTCTGTAGTCTGCAAAAATTGACTCTGCCGTGGATGTCTTTAGTGCTGCGCTTGACTATCTTGCCGGTGCAAAATTTATTGCGGGTGACTTTAACCTTCCTCACATTTGCTAGTCCTCCTATGCCAGCCCTCCCGCCCTCTCCACCTTCTTTTCCTGTGTCCGTCTTGGTGGATGGACTCAACATGTCTCCCGCCCTACTAGGGGGAACAACGTCTTGGACCTAGTATTCTCCACTGATGTTCCTGATATGACCACCCAGATTACTGATCACTTCCCGGGCAGTGACCACCGTATTGTCAGGCGCAAGTTCAGCTGCTTCAGCTGCTCTCATCCGATGCAATCCTCTTCCCCTGTTCCGAACTCCTACCGTGCATGCAACTGACTCCTAGTACCAATGATAAACCGCTCCTTTAACTCGGACACCTGTTTTCTATCCTCCGATCCGTTCACTGTTGTGAACTCTCCCTACTCCAAACTCCTACACTGCTTAAGTACCGCCAACCCACGTGCCGATCCACGCCCCAAGTCCAGCAGCTCAAGCTTATCACTTTTAGAGCGTAAGCTGTCTAAGCTGCAACTTACCTTCGCTAGATCACACGACTTCACAATTCTTCCGCGCATAAACCAGCTACAGCTGAAGCTGCGTTGCATGGCCGATTCGCGTCTGAGAAGGCAAGAGGCCATCGCCCTAGCACACCTCAACAAAACTGGCTACCCTTTTAACCTGCTTAGTAAGAGGTCCAATCACCCCAATCATACCTCGCCCAAACTCCTCATCTGTGGCTCATCTACCGCTAGTACCCCAGCATCTATTTCTGGGGCCTTCAATGAGCATTTCTCTTCCTCCCTTATAAACTGTCCTGGTGTTCCCCCCCCTACAATCCATCCCTGCACCTCTGCCTCTCTCTCATCGATTCCCTTTACCCATCTTAAAATTGAATAATCAGTTTCCTCTATTTAACCCTCCTCGAAACCGGGACCAGATGAAATCTCACCGGCCCTCCTCCGCTTCGGTGGTCCTGACCTCCCTTTATTATTACTTAATGTACACACCACCTCCATGCTTCACAGCTTCGTCCCACCTAAATGGAAACCTTATGTTATAATTTAGCGCGTCAAAGATGGTGCACTACACGACCCAGACAACTATCGGCCCATTAATCACACCCCAGTAGTCTGTAAAATCATGGAGAGAATTATCAAAAAACATTGTCCAGTACCTCTTATTCAACAACTTGCGGAACCCTGGTCAGTCTAGTTTCTTGAACTCCCGTTCCTGCTCTTCCTGCCAGCTTGACTTTCTCAATGTCCCATCGTCTGCTGCAGACGCCGGCAACCCTGTAATCGTCCTGTACCTCGATATGTCTAAGGCTTTTGACCGTGTTCCCTATATGCGTCTGTTAGCCAAAATCCGGTCTCCTGGCTATCCTAGTATCTATCTTACAGATCACAAGCTGTGCCCGTTGATGGCCACTTATCTTCTACCAAACCCAAAACTATCGGCGTCATCCAAGGCAGTGTCTTGGGCCCATTACTATTCCTTATTTATGTAAATGACATCTCTATTCACCATGGTACCCCTTTCCTCTCTGCGGGTGATACACAAATAGTGTACTTCTTCCTCCCTAATGACTTATTCGTGACTCTGTGCAACACATCGCGTGACTTACCACCTCTCCAAACCTAGTGTGTCTCGTGGTTCATGAAATTCTCTGCAGAGAACCGCTTCCTCCTACCTTGCAGGTGACCTGTACCGCCTGGCCAAATTTATTTGAACGGCCTACCCATCCACGTACATCCCACGGTTACCGATCTTGGCGTACGCTACTCTTGCTCCTTTAATTTCTCAGAACAGGCATCGTTCGAAATCGTTAAAGATAAGCAAACCCTAGGCCTGATTAATCGGTGTTTCCTAATACCAGCCAGTCGCCTCTCCATGTATCTCTCACACGTGAGACCGCTCCTAGAATACTGTCTCATTACCTCTAGCCTTTCGCCACGTTCCTCTATTGTCTCCTGAGAACGTTCAGCGTACTTTCACCAAAAGGCTGTTGGTCGTATCCATAGCCCTAACATACCACCAGCGCTGCGAGCTCCTGCGAGTTGAGCCTCTGTGGATTCCTCGCATGAGGCTCAACCTGGTTTTCCTCTCTAAACCACTCTGCAACCAGGCCTACACCTCCCATCAGATCTCACTCGCTGCGCCCTGCTCTTGCCCCGTTCGAAGTCGTGCCTTTTCTCTCCCCGTCCCTCAGTCTAATCTCAGTCTGAAGCCTCGATTCTTCCTGTCAACCTATTCCAAAATCTGGAATAAGCTCCCCTTAGCTTACGCAGTGCCACCTCACTATCCGCTTTTAAGCGCGCACTTGTGTTATACTTAACAGTTCCCAATGCTATATTGCTCACCAATGAGTTCATCTCCACTTATCTGGCCTTTGAAAGAGGGCTCACACTGTAACTCTACTACCTCTGCTCCACAGGCCACTAGGTACACGTCATGCCCGACACTCTCTCTCTCTAGTGCCACGAACTAAGGTCACTGCCTTCACCGATCCATAGCGAAAGTACCTCCTGCCTTCATAAGATAACCCTATTGCTCACCTACTTTCATCTGTTGTCCGTCGTTTTCATTTTTTCTCTTCAGTATCCGTTGCTTCTTAGCTGGGGCACACACGGACTGCGCTTCTCTATCCCTTTTCCCTTTTCAGTGATCCTCGATGACGGCCAACCACTTCGGGCGCTGTACTTACCAACTCCCTGGCAGGTGCACCTGGACAATGTTGCCACACGGCCGTCTACCACTCGCTGCTTCCGTTGGCTCTGCTGTCCATGGTCTCACGTCTTGGCCAATTGTTCCTGGATCACGCACCCTATCGCGGTATATTTGCTCCCTGTACATTTACTAATGACCACTCGTGCCACTCCCAATAGTGCGGGGCGCGGTCAGATCCACCTCTTTGGCCGGTGCACATCGGGTGTGTAGGCCGTCCGCAACGATGTGCAAGGGCAATTAGACTGGTTGGTCACACATTCTGTGTTCACTTCATGAAGCGTTTTTCAGGTTGGGCGTCCAGCGCACGGCCAGTCCAACCCACTAGCACCAGTTGCGTATCGTACGCTCTAACTATCCTCGGACTACCGAATCCAATACTGTCGGTTGAATATTGCATGCTTCTCATCCCTTTGCACCACGGTAAGCTCAACTTTAGTTCTCATCACCAGTTACCACTTTCCGCTTTTCTCGCTCTACCACGGTACGAACGCCTACCCTTTCTGTTCTTCCCCTTATGGCCTCTCACCATGTAGTCTCTCATTGCACGACGTCACTATCGTCCTAACCACTCTCCTCTATCGACGCTTGCCAATATCTCTTTTTCCACCTGCCGTGGTTGCCGGCTTCTAGCTTCTATTCACTCGGTATCAACCTGTGCTCACAATGCCCATTAGAAGCATTATTATACCTCACTGCCTGTCGTTTTGTTAGATCCCTTCCTGTTCTCTCTTCAGGCCCAATGCCATTACGCATCAGTCACGCCCACACCCATGACCAATCCTCACACTGGAACTCGCCGCTCCAAACTTTGTATTTTTTACAGCCGCATTTACTACCTAACTACCACCATATTTTCCTCTCCTGGATCTGCGATTCCTCTGTGGTTCTTTCCATTAGGCGGTGTCCCGATTAGCATCCACCTTTTCAATTATCTGCCGGCACTCAGCCTTCCAGGCCCATTGCCCTATCTCCGTCGCGCACTAATTTTTTGTACATTTTTGTTCTATTACTGGTTCACTTATCTTGGGGCGTCCCGCTCCCTTCTCCTCATCCTTCGAGTTTCATCTGCAGTAAAATAATCTGGTTCGCCATGTCTTATCTGCGTCGCCCTGGTTACTGCTTTCATCCCTTGATCCGTCTACTGCTCGCTACAGGCATTTTTCCGTGCCTTCCTGTGTGGTTTGCTTTTCCATTTTCCACCAATTGTAAAGACAACGTTATGTTATGATGTTCTTTCACAGTTCCGAATCGTTTGATCTGTCACTACCTGATTCCTCTGGTCCTTCACCACATGTCGCACCTGACCTGATCAAACAATAACAACCCATTCTTACCTGATCTCTTTGATCCTATCCTTCATCTTCCCTCGTTTATTATTTGTTCTTCACGGCCAGCATCAATTTTGTGCTTCTTCAGTCTTCTCTATCTGTTGATCCGCTACGTAATTCCGTCATGAAAAACTTCGTCTGAATTCTCCCGAGTCAATCCTAAGCATTTTGATCCCATCCTATCTCCATCTTCCAATCACTGATACTTTTTTCTCCTAGTACCCCTTTTCTCTTTGCTCCCGCTCCACGCATATATGTTTATATATATATATATATATATATATATATATATATATATATATGCATTTATACATCTGCACTGCACCCTTCACTTTTTCGGCTTTTCCTTATGCCACCATCCAGCTGACCCTCATGATATGCCTCCACTCCTCTTACATCTGCACCTCATATTTACTATATCAAATCCCTACAGATCATTCTTGCCATCCGTATCACCCTTTACTTATTCCAATGTCCGCTACCTGTTCTACGATGAGCATTGTGCCCTGTCCGCTGACCATCTACTGCAGTGTAGCACAGGCTTATTGCCATATAATACCTAGCCATGGATCCCTCTTTTTCTCCACCGTCTCCCACTACCACCCTTTCCCATATCAATTTCTAGCCCCCTCCATGCATGCCTGACGGTTTTCAGATATCCCTAATCGGGCCCCTGGCATTTCATGTGTGCCTTTCAATTTGGTTTGCGTTTCCATGTTCCAACGATTGTCAGGACGACGTCACTTCATGATGTTCTTTTGCAGTTCTAAATCTTTTGATCTGTTACTACCTGACTCCCCTGGTCCGTCACCACATGTCTCACCTGCTTTGATCAAATAATTAGACCCGTTCTTACCTGTTCTCTTCGATCTTATCCTTCATCTTCACTCCTCCATGAACTGCTGCTCACAGTCGTCATCACTTCTGTGCTTCCGCATTCCCTTTTTCTCTCTGTTAGGCCGCCATGTGCACCTGTCATCAAGGTGATCCACCACGATGTTCCAAAGTTAACTCTACAGCCATTTGATATGGCTCTGCTCCCCTCCCAATGACTGGTAATTTCTTTCTAGGACCCCACTGTTATCGCTCCTGCTCTTTATATATATATATATATATATATATATATATATATATAAAATATATATATATATATATAAACTTGCGCGTATATGTATATGTGCACGCGCTCTGCATCTTGCAGTTACTTACCGGCCTTTTCTCTTGCTATCATCCCACCGACCGTTATGATATGCATCCATCAATCTTACGTCTGTGCCTCACATCTACCGTATCCAATCCTCCTAAATCTTTTTTTCATCTGATCCACCCTCTTAGTCATGCATTGCTCGCTCCCTGTTTTACAGTGAGTTTTATGCTCTGTCCGCTGACGATCCAGGGCAGAATACCAATGCTTCATTGATATCTAATCAACTGCAGTGCATCTCACTTTTTTCTCCATTGTCCCTCGCTACTGCAGTTCCTCATGCCGATTTCTAGCCTTTCTCACGTTCATCAGTCGGCCTTCAGATGTATCCACCCGGACCAGTCACACGTTCCCTATCTGACCTTGACTTTCAGACTCACCTGGCGTCCACTCAAATCCGCTCTTGAGTTCATTTAAACTCCCCACAATCTCTATTGTGTGCATACATTTATCCTATTTTCATCCCACTTTAGTTCCCCTTCTGAGCCTTTTTATTTTACATTTTCAAACGGGCTTCCACATTTTCACGAATTATATCTGTCCATTCCATCACTTTTATCAGCAAGATCATGCACTTGGCATGTTTCGGGCGTCTCCGAAATAAGCCAATATTATATTATATTATAATAGTGTCTAGGCTTGGGGCCTGGCTCTTGTAAGGGAAGCGGCTGTACTGGAGGAAGTTCAGCGGCACTTCACTGGGATGTTGGTGGTACTCAGGCACAAAAGGCGCCTCCAAGGGCTGATAGCACTCAGCCCGTTCCCTATGAAAAGGGGAAGGCTCGTGGGGGCTTATCAGGAGCTTCCAAGTAAACTGGGGGCCAGTCCATCCCAAAGGAGCCGTTGTTGTTCTTGACAGGCAACTCTTGCCTTATGGAACACCATTCGAAACTTGTTCAGTCGAGAGCTTTAGAGAGTGTTAGAGCATATTTCTTAGCGTGTAGCGTCGTCAAATCATGGAAGGCATTGCCAAATCGGCGGTTAATTTCAGGGTACCGTTGGGCCTTTTCTGGCCTGAGGTATTCCCCGAGTAATAATAATAATAATAATGGTTTGTTTCTGAGCCCGTATGAGGCATGCTAGACACATGATCAGGTTTTTACAAGCGATGAAATGGACAGACAAAGTTCGTGAAAAAGTAGAAATATTCTTGACAAAGGTTTGATGGGTAGGCTCGGGAAGGTGATAAATGTTTGATGAATGCATGTACACCAAAGAAAAATTGGGATAGTTTGGAAGAACCCGAGGGCGGATTTAAAAGGCTGCTCGGTGAATTTGAGGTTCAAGGTCAGGTAGAGAGCCTGACTGGTCCAGGTGGGGATATCTGAAAACTGACAGATACGCGTAAAACGGGGTATAAAATGATATGAAAAACTGTGGTAGCGGGAGGGGGTGGAGAACAGAGGAGGGATCCAATGCTAGGCAGTAGATAGTAATGAAGCCCTGCTGCAATGCAGTCGATGGACGGCGGACAGGGCACAAAACTTATCGTAGAACAGGTAGCGATCATTAAAGAAGTACAGGGGGGTGCAAGTTGCAAAAATTACTTAAAGGTATTAAAGATGGTAAGTGTGAAGCAGAGATGTAAAATGAATGGACTCATATCATGAAGGTCAGCGGGATGATAGCATCAGAAATGGCCGGCAAAATGTGCAGAATGCAGGGCGAATGTATACATACATGTATCTAGATAAGCATATGAATAGATATACGAGGAGCGGGAGCAAAGAGAAAAGGGGTACTAGAGAAAAAGGTACCAGTAATTGGAATAGGTAGAATGGGTTAGACCGAAATGTGTAGTATTGACTTGAGGAAATTCATACATATTTTTCATGGCGGGTTAACATCGTGGATCAACAGAGAAAAAGGACCGAAGAAGCACAAAACTGATGCCGGCTGTAAAGAGCAGATCATAAACGAGAGGAGATGAAGAATAGGATCGAACAGAACAGACAGAAACCGGTCCAATCATTTAATCAGTGCGGGTGCGACATGTGGTGAAGGACCAGAGGAATCAGGTAGTGACAGATCAAACGATTCGGAACTGTGAAAGAACATCATAACATAACGTTGTCTTTACAATTGGTGGAAAATGGAAAAGCAAACCACACAGGAAGGCACGGAAAAATGCCTGTAGCGAGCAGTAGACGGATCAAGGGATGAAAGCAGTAACCAGGGCGACGCAGATAAGACATGGCGAACCAGATTATTTTACTGCAGATGAAACTCGAAGGATGAGGAGAAGGGAGCGGGACGCCCCAAGATAAGTGAACCAGTAATAGAACAAAAATGTACAAAAAATTAGTGCGCGACGGAGATAGGGCAATGGGCCTGGAAGGCTGAGTGCCGGCAGATAATTGAAAAGGTGGATGCTAATCGGGACACCGCCTAATGGAAAGAACCACAGAGGAATCGCAGATCCAGGAGAGGAAAATATGGTGGTAGTTAGGTAGTAAATGCGGCTGTAAAAAATACAAAGTTTGGAGCGGCGAGTTCCAGTGTGAGGATTGGTCATGGGTGTGGGCGTGACTGATGCGTAATGGCATTGGGCCTGAAGAGAGAACAGGAAGGGATCTAACAAAACGACAGGCAGTGAGGTATAATAATGCTTCTAATGGGCATTGTGAGCACAGGTTGATACCGAGTGAATAGAAGCTAGAAGCCGGCAACCACGGCAGGTGGAAAAAGAGATATTGGCAAGCGTCGATAGAGGAGAGTGGTTAGGACGATAGTGACGTCGTGCAATGAGAGACTACATGGTGAGAGGCCATAAGGGGAAGAACAGAAAGGGTAGGCGTTCGTACCGTGGTAGAGCGAGAAAAGCGGAAAGTGGTAACTGGTGATGAGAACTAAAGTTGAGCTTACCGTGGTGCAAAGGGATGAGAAGCATGCAATATTCAACCGACAGTATTGGATTCGGTAGTCCGAGGATAGTTAGAGCGTACGATACGCAACTGGTGCTAGTGGGTTGGACTGGCCGTGCGCTGGACGCCCAACCTGAAAAACGCTTCAAGAAGTGAACACAGAATGTGTGACCAACCAGTCTAATTGCCCTTGCACATCGTTGCGGACGGCCTACACACCCGATGTGCACCGGCCAAAGAGGTGGATCTGACCGCGCCCCGCACTATTGGGAGTGGCACGAGTGGTCATTAGTAAATGTACAGGGAGCAAATATACCGCGATAGGGTGCGTGATCCAGGAACAATTGGCCAAGACGTGAGACCATGGACAGCAGAGCCAACGGAAGCAGCGAGTGGTAGACGGCCGTGTGGCAACATTGTCCAGGTGCACCTGCCAGGGAGTTGGTAAGTACAGTGCCCGAAGTGGTTGGCCGTCATCGAGGATCACTGAAAAGGGAAAAGGGATAGAGAAGCGCAGTCCGTGTGTGCCCCAGCTAAGAAGCAACGGATACTGAAGAGAAAAAATGAAAACGACGGACAACAGATGAAAGTAGGTGAGCAATAGGGTTATCTTATGAAGGCAGGAGGTACTTTCGCTATGGATCGGTGAAGGCAGTGACCTTAGTTCGTGGCACTAGAGAGAGAGAGTGTCGGGCATGACGTGTACCTAGTGGCCTGTGGAGCAGAGGTAGTAGAGTTACAGTGTGAGCCCTCTTTCAAAGGCCAGATAAGTGGAGATGAACTCATTGGTGAGCAATATAGCATTGGGAACTGTTAAGTATAACACAAGTGCGCGCTTAAAAGCGGATAGTGAGGTGGCACTGCGTAAGCTAAGGGGAGCTTATTCCAGATTTTGGAATAGGTTGACAGGAAGAATCGAGGCTTCAGACTGAGATTAGACTGAGGGACGGGGAGAGAAAAGGCACGACTTCGAACGGGGCAAGAGCAGGGCGCAGCGAGTGAGATCTGATGGGAGGTGTAGGCCTGGTTGCAGAGTGGTTTAGAGAGGAAAACCAGGTTGAGCCTCATGCGAGGAATCCACAGAGGCTCAACTCGCAGGAGCTCGCAGCGCTGGTGGTATGTTAGGGCTATGGATACGACCAACAGCCTTTTGGTGAAAGTACGCTGAACGTTCTCAGGAGACAATAGAGGAACGTGGCGAAAGGCTAGAGGTAATGAGACAGTATTCTAGGAGCGGTCTCACGTGTGAGAGATACATGGAGAGGCGACTGGCTGGTATTAGGAAACACCGATTAATCAGGCCTAGGGTTTGCTTATCTTTAACGATTTCGAACGATGCCTGTTCTGAGAAATTAAAGGAGCAAGAGTAGCGTACGCCAAGATCGGTAACCGTGGGATGTACGTGGATGGGTAGGCCGTTCAAATAAATTTGGCCAGGCGGTACAGGTCACCTGCAAGGTAGGAGGAAGCGGTTCTCTGCAGAGAATTTCATGAACCACGAGACACACTAGGTTTGGAGAGGTGGTAAGTCACGCGATGTGTTGCACAGAGTCACGAATAAGTCATTAGGGAGGAAGAAGTACACTATTTGTGTATCACCCGCAGAGAGGAAAGGGGTACCATGGTGAATAGAGATGTCATTTACATAAATAAGGAATAGTAATGGGCCCAAGACACTGCCTTGGATGACGCCGATAGTTTTGGGTTTGGTAGAAGATAAGTGGCCATCAACGGGCACAGCTTGTGATCTGTAAGATAGATACTAGGATAGCCAGGAGACCGGATTTTGGCTAACAGACGCATATAGGGAACACGGTCAAAAGCCTTAGACATATCGAGGTACAGGACGATTACAGGGTTGCCGGCGTCTGCAGCAGACGATGGGACATTGAGAAAGTCAAGCTGGCAGGAAGAGCAGGAACGGGAGTTCAAGAAACTAGACTGACCAGGGTTCCGCAAGTTGTTGAATAAGAGGTACTGGACAATGTTTTTTGATAATTCTCTCCATGATTTTACAGACTACTGGGGTGTGATTAATGGGCCGATAGTTGTCTGGGTCGTGTAGTGCACCATCTTTGACGCGCTAAATTACAACATAAGGTTTCCATTTAGGTGGGACGAAGCTGTGAAGCATGGAGGTGGTGTGTACATTAAGTAATAATAAAGGGAGGTCAGGACCACCGAAGCGGAGGAGGGCCGGTGAGATTTCATCTGGTCCCGGTTTCGAGGAGGGTTAAATAGAGGAAACTGATTATTCAATTTTAAGATGGGTAAAGGGAATCGATGAGAGAGAGGCAGAGGTGCAGGGATGGATTGTAGGGGGGGGAACACCAGGACAGTTTATAAGGGAGGAAGAGAAATGCTCATTGAAGGCCCCAGAAATAGATGCTGGGGTACTAGCGGTAGATGAGCCACAGATGAGGAGTTTGGGCGAGGTATGATTGGGGTGATTGGACCTCTTACTAAGCAGGTTAAAAGGGTAGCCAGTTTTGTTGAGGTGTGCTAGGGCGATGGCCTCTTGCCTTCTCAGACGCGAATCGGCCATGCAACGCAGCTTCAGCTGTAGCTGGTTTATGCGCGGAAGAATTGTGAAGTCGTGTGATCTAGCGAAGGTAAGTTGCAGCTTAGACAGCTTACGCTCTAAAAGTGATAAGCTTGAGCTGCTGGACTTGGGGCGTGGATCGGCACGTGGGTTGGCGGTACTTAAGCAGTGTAGGAGTTTGGAGTAGGGAGAGTTCACAACAGTGAACGGATCGGAGGATAGAAAACAGGTGTCCGAGTTAAAGGAGCGGTTTATCATTGGTACTAGGAGTCAGTTGCATGCACGGTAGGAGTTCGGAACAGGGGAAGAGGATTGCATCGGATGAGAGCAGCTGAAGCAGCTGAACTTGCGCCTGACAATACGGTGGTCACTGCCCGGGAAGTGATCAGTAATCTGGGTGGTCATATCAGGAACATCAGTGGAGAATACTAGGTCCAAGACGTTGTTCCCCCTAGTAGGGCGGGAGACATGTTGAGTCCATCCACCAAGACGGACACAGGAAAAGAAGGTGGAGAGGGCGGGAGGGCTGGCATAGGAGGACTAGCAAATGTGAGGAAGGTTAAAGTCACCCGCAATAAATTTTGCACCGGCAAGATAGTCAAGCGCAGCACTAAAGACATCCACGGCAGAGTCAATTTTTGCAGACTACAGACCCGGGGAGACGTAGACGCAGCCAAGGAGGAGGTTCTGGCCGCAGGCGTGAATAGATAGCCATAACGAATCCTCAATAAGAAGAAGAGATGGTTGATCACCAACAAAAGCGTGGATAGTGCGTTTGACAAGGGCTAAACAGTCCCTCTCCACGCCTGGACTGGCGGGTGTTTGAGAAGCATTGGTACCCAGCCATGCGGACAAGTTCAGGCGAGACATCGTCTGACAGCCTGGATTCAGTTACTAGTATAATGTCAGCGTTTGAGGTTAATGCCAGGGATCGCAGATGCCATATTTTTCTAATTATTGATCAAGCGTTAATAAGAACTAGTAGGAATGAGTTCAGTGCCGGTGTGCGCAAAGCATGGATGTCAGGTGAAAGACTATTGGGATTACTGTGGCGATAGGAGTAGGGTCTCAGTGGGGATGGAGCGTCAGTGGAAGAGGGCGGGTGGGCAGGGCTGGGTGGGGGACGGAAAGTAGGCAAAGCGCTAGCATTAGGCACCGCCGGTCGCTGTGGGTGATCAATACGGTGGGTGTGAAAAACATCGCTGATGTGGGCCGGAGGGGTGTCACGTGATACAGGGGTAGGGTGCACGATATGTCAAAGTGAGAGGTTATTAATATCTGCCGAAGTGCGGTGGACAGGAAAGAGTGTATGGTGTAAGGTACTAAAGGACATGACATCGAGTGGGGAGCGATCAGTGACATGGGTCTGTGAAAGTTTATCAATATGGTCCATAGGGCGATCAGCAATATGGTCACTGGTGTGGAGGGCACCGGTCAGGAAAAAACGAGGTCTTGACTGCAGGTAACCCGCCTGTTGGGCAGAGTCAGTATAGGGCCGGTAGGTTGGCGTGGGGATGAAGGTATGTGGGGGAGTAACTGGGACGTAGTGTGGGGTGGGGGTGCGGAGAGTGGTGAAATTTGAAAAGATTTGGAGGCCCATGAGGGGCAAGGGAGCCGGTAATCGGGGGGGTGGAGAGAGGAGGCGGGATACCGGTACGAACCTGGAGTATCTGCCAGGGTACGTACGTGGTACTTCAGGGTTAGATGAGGGTTGGTGGAGGGGAGCAGAGGAGAGCAGCGGAGGCATGCTGGGGCTACAGTATGGGGGGTTGGTGTCTGGGGGCAGGGAGGGATATAGGGTAGCAACGGAGATGGAGGGTTGGTGTGACCCATTCGATCGGAGAGGAGGAAAGACAGTGAAAGTGGATGCGAGGCAATGGAAGGGTGAGTGACACTGGCAAGGCCCTGGAGGCCACTCCTACTTGAAGGGACGATGGCGCTAGACGAATCTGGATGGTGGCCCAAATGGTTTCCACCTGGAGGGTCCGGGAGTACGATAAAAGCAGATGCCGATTGAGAGTGGGGGCTAATGGGTGGGGTGATTATTAGAACAAGTGGGGACCTGGTAGGAGTACCAGGTAGGCTCATGGGAGGATTGCAAGGGCATTAATGAGGATAATTACGAAGTGTCGCGGCTGAGCTAGCAGCAGGTGGTTAGCTAATGGAGTCGCTAGAGCGAGAGCGGTGGTTGATAGCACTTATCAACGGCTCGGAGGATTGATGGGGAGTAGTACGGCGAGGGCTGGTGGTTGTACCAGGGTCTTGTTTTGGCTCTGAGGCCATGATGGGGGAGCGCGGCTTTAATACTGAAGTGGAGTGCCGCTTGGGGCCTGTGGTCGGAGAGCGAGGGCTACTGGAGGTAGAGGCTACTGGGGGAGATGGTAGAAAAGGGCGTTTGTGTGGAAGCGGAACCGGGGGTGGGAAGTTAGACATATCTAGGTCGACAGTTTGCAGGTAGACAGAGTGAGGCGCTGGGCTCGCCTTTGACTTCTTGACAGAGGGGCATTGGGTAACCTTCATGTCGGTTACAGTGGGGTCAGCTTGCATGGGCAAGGCAGTGTTGCTTCTCAGCGAGCGAATTATTTTTCGTTGGAGGGGGTTTTTATCAGGGAATATATTAATGTCCAAGGTCGATGAAACTCCACTTGGGGACTATTAGAAGCTTCACCGTCGATGTTAACGAGGGCGACAGAGCACGGCCTGGATTTGGGAGGGATTGTGTGTGTTTGGATTTGCCAGCTTTAACGATACTGATCTTCCGAGCGCTGGTTAAAGACCGGTACGGCATGATATGTAAGAATATATGACGGAGGTAAATAGGTGGCAGGAACTCGGTTAACTAGATAGAGACAAGCCGAAGGTCTATGCAAACTATGGGTGTACGAGAGTGCTATATGCGCACAGGTCTAGACGAGATCTATGCGACAATGCGGTACGAGGAGTGAGCCATATGACCCATTGTATATATAGTTGGGATTGGGAGACTTGAGACGATGAGGAATAGTAAGATAGAAGAGATTTTGCTGCATGGTGTGCGCAGGTGCAACCCACACAGGATACGGTAGGTACTTAACTGTTGCTTGGATCAAAATATCAGTTTGTACGAGAGTTATATTTTAGATATGGGATCAATGGACCCGATGGGACGAAGCTGCGCTTTTATGGGAAAACACTAATGGAAACCCCGTAGGGCAGAAACTTCGGAGTGTGCACCGGTGGATGCGTAGCGAGAATAATGTGGAAGTCGGGTTGTAGTTAATGGGATGTAAAAACGCTAGATGGATGGCATCGTGGCTGGGGACATGGAAAACTCTCAAGGTACATGGAGAACAACATAAGGTGGCGAACAAGCTCGTTTTCAGTGATTTGTAATCATGCCATTACATCACATTTAACATGAACAGTGTTAGGTGAACAGAACGGAAATCAAGATAAGGCGATGAGTGAAAATGTAAGTGGGGGAGAGGGGATCAGTTATCACATGCGTGACCTCGATCCGTCTCTGGACCGTGAATGGGTGTCTGCGGAGTCACCAGTCGGATCAACGGATCTGTGGTTAATTTGTGGGTAGGGGGTGGGCCAAGGAAGCCTTAGCGCTTAAACGAACTGTTTTTGGGCGCACAACAGGGGATTGTAGAGATGAATGCATACCGCTTCCGTTGTGGCTAGAACACGGCTCTTTACCAGTCAATGGGACAAGTGGAAGGAAGAGCGAAAGCCACAATTGTCCCAAAAAAGTCAGTATACACCCGCCTGCCTTTCAAGGGTGATATCCCAGCGGATATTATAAATCGCAGATTATCAGGAGCCGTCGACAAAACATTTTACGCGGCAAAGCTCCATATTGTATTTACATCAAAGCCGTGTGTGCATTTACGAATAAAGGATAAGTTGTCAGATTCTATGGCCTCTTTATGTATGTACTCCTTTACTTGTTCCTGTGGGACAACGTACTTTGGCCGTACGACCAGACACTTATCCGAACGAGTGCGTGAACACCACTCAGCTTGGTTGAACACTGGAGCAATCAAAGTAATAACGAGCGCTGTGTGTTCACACACTGTTCAGTCTAACCATTCAGCGAATGTGACCAAAGCATTCCGGAAAGTCTACAAAGTCCGAAGTGGGCAACCAAGACTGGTGAAGAGCCGTGTTCTAGCCACAACGGAAGCGGTATGCATTCATCTCTACAATCCCCTGTTGTGCGCCCAAAAACAGTTCGTTTAAGCGCTAAGGCTTCCTTGGCCCACCCCCTACCCACAAATTAACCACAGATCCGTTGATCCGACTGGTGACTCCGCAGACACCCATTCACGGTCCAGAGACGGATCGAGGTCACGCATGTGATAACTGATCCCCTCTCCCCCACTTACATTTTCACTCATCGCCTTATCTTGATTTCCGTTCTGTTCACCTAACACTGTTCATGTTAAATGTGATGTAATGGCATGATTACAAATCACTGAAAACGAGCTTGTTCGCCACCTTATGTTGTTCTCCATGTGCCCAGTGGGAATACTCGCTAGGTAATTCATGCAGAATGTTTTTAATGGAATTGAGACGGAGAATATCCAAAGTAATCTATAAATCTAACTCGCGATAATAACCAGCAGCTGTACTTTGGTGTGCCGCGGTTGTTTACAGAACTAGGTCACTATTTCTGGTCGTGAGGTGATGTATACTAGGCAGGACTCAGTCATAACTCTAAACTGTGGGATAAGCAAAAAAGAAAGCCAGACTGCCTGGATTTCATGTCGGGGTGACCTTACCTTGACTGCATCACCTAAAGTCACCACATGATGCAGCGTCCTTCCCCCTATGTTCGTCACCATCCACCAGATTTATACTTGTCTCTGACTTTCTCCGTCACCCCTTCTCCGCCATCCTCTATCCTATGCCCCTTCTGCAAGCTTACTGCTACTAACACTTTATCTAGGCAATGCCTGTATTCATGACACTCTTAGGGAGATCTAGACAGGAAAAGTACCCGGCTCGTAACCATGGGACTGATAAGCTGTACCGACAGCTAGATGAATCCGAACCCCCCCTCCAATCTGCAGAGCAAATAGAGGAAGAATAAAGCAGTTATATAATTCACGGTCCGGAGAGTTCATCTCGATGCTCACTGCTGCAAGACTAAAGAGTTTCCGCAGGCTCGAGAATCAATTCCTGTGGTCTGGCCCGGCCTAGCCCTGCAATCCCAAAACTGCTGGCCAGGATACCCATATGACCTTCGCCTGATTTACCCAACAAATCTCTCAAGGAGGCACATCAACCTGCTGAATTAGAGACGGCGGAAATTGTGCGAACTCTCAAGAGTGGTGAGAGAAATGACGTGGCTTTCCATCGGCCTGTGAGCCAGCCATCGTTAGTACCAAAAGTAATGGAGATAGTCGTTAGAATGGCACTGTTGAGGCACCTAGAGGTAAACCTTCGGGTCGTACGGGAAAAGCAAGGATTTAGAAAAGGAACGTCCTGCATCACCTACCTCCCGATCTCGTATGACGATGCAGCCAGGAGGCCGGACCAGGATGAGCAGGCTGAAGTGTGATACCCCGGCTCTCGCATAGCCTTCGATAGTGATAATCACAGAACGTTCTTGAACCAACAAAGTAGGCTGACTGTAGCTATAGTGCTCATGAGCTGGTTACAAGCTTACTGTTGCTATCCTCGGCTCTGAGTCAAAGCTGGGGACCCTAAGCCTATTATGTCCGCAGCTCTTATGCGCGCATAATCCTCCAATAACACCGTTAAACCATGTCCATGTGAAAATACTCTATTATATACAATAATTTTGCGTTTTGTGCCACCCACATATTTGTGCACCAGGCTTTTTATTCACTTCCGGGGAGAAACTTTGTTGTGGCTCGTCTTACCTGTGTGGCTCACGTGCTCGTTTTCCCAGGCCGTGAACTTCACTCTCTTTATGGTTCCTTGTGATCGTACATGTGAGGTTTGTACACATTTGTGAAGTTGCTCATTCCATAATCCAGTATCTGCGAAGCTACTAATCAATCTGTTTTTGCTTTGCAATACGCTCGAACTGACTATGCGTTGCTCGAAATCATCTTACAAGGGCGAGGACGACCAATGGGGTAGCTCGAATTCAGTGTTGGGACCAGTACTATTCTTGTGCTTGTAGATGACCCGCCGAATTTTCTTCAGCCGCTCGTAGTATGCAAAGAACAGCCTTCCTGCACGGCGTAGGGCAGCTCGTGTTTAACTTGCACAACACAAATGAAGGAAAACTCCATAGGCACAAAAGCTCACGGAGTGCATGAGCAGCAATATGGCTGCCAACAGCCTGCTTACTGCAACCACGTCTTCTGTTTGCAAATGAAATGAATATTTTATGATCTGACCCTACTCTCGTTCAAGAGGAACTGTTTGCTGTTCACAGCCCGACAGTAACCTGGAGCCTACCCTTACTTAGGCAAAGGGGTTCGGTGGAACCCGCTACCTAAACCCGAGCAACCCGAAGGTAATTGAACAGATGACGGAAATTTGGGGCTTAGTGGTAGTTATAACAAGAAACTACAGGCCTGTGGCGCAATCTGTCAGCTGCTAACAGAAAGAACAGAGTGACGCACGACCTGTGAAGAACGGTGGCTTCAAGGGGGCCCAGATTCATGCCACCCCTTGCGTTGCACCGATGTGAACCCCCCAGGGCACTTAGTCTAGGCTTGAGCTTCCCAGTCAGACAGGGATATCCGCATGCTAGGGAAGACTCAGGAGGTGCACAACAGCGATCTCCGATCTGAGGGGACTACAGTTTGGGGACTGACTGGCATCGCTGGATCTGCTCACGCTGAAGCGCTAAGGTGCAAGAGGAAACCTGATGGAAACAATGGGGGTACTAAAAGGCTTCTCGAGAAACAACAAGCCGTCGCTTGTACATGACGGAAACTTCAATCTCCCGGAGCACGAGCTGAAGCTCTTTGAGCCACAGGCCAACAATAAAATCAGAGCCCAGTGCTTCTCCCGCAGATTAATGAATGACTGAAGAAGACTCCCTGCAGACACACTAGCAGCAGGTACTGTCGTGGGTTTGAAAAGAGACTGGACTTGGCTTGGACACATATTTCTGGATTACTCGCAAAACCGTGGAAACCACTCAGAATAACTTCCGTTACAAATTTGCCCTTCCACCTCCTTTTTCATTGGTCCCTTATCCACGTCTATTTGAGGCTTCCTAATCCCCCTGCACAGCCTTCCTTTAAGGAAAGAGCTAACAGTAGGGTGACCGGACGTTAGCATGATGGGTGAGCATGCTGATAGCTGACGCTTTGCTCTATAGAGACTTTGCTGTGGCTGCTCTGCAAAGATGACCCAAATAAACGTTACGTGACCTAAATTTCCATCCACTGACAGACCAGAAACGATTCCAAGAAGTCGGTGCATGGTGAGACACCGGGGCTCACAGGTTCAAGAAAATGGACTACCATTGGCTTCGGCTGCCAGTACCGCTCTCTAGACCTGAGGACTTCCTAGGGATAATAGAATGCGATGGCACATGTTCCGGCTCGCGAAAGACGGTGCAAGAGCTGGGGTAAGGAGCCGGTCGCTCGCTGTGAGGTCAGTTACCGAGTGAAGTAAAATAACGAGGGAGATATTTGAAGCAATGACAGTCGAAGTACTTTAACGTGGACTGGATAGAGCCCGAGAGGGATTGTTATTTGAGGGTAGCCACTAGAGCCCTCTCTGCCACTCTTCTGTTCCTCTTCTTTTGTCTGTTTTAGCCTTTGTTTCTAAGAAGCGAAGGAGCAAGCGGAGACACTGACTACCAGCTTGATTCTTGAGCAGCATCGGAATGGAGCACCGTGTCAGATCTAATACAAAACTTCCTTCTTACGAGAAAGGAGCGACTTTTATTAACTTCGGAGCAGCTGGACACCAAAGAGCTTACCAGTGCGAGAAGCTGGATGATCAGGCTGACCGCCTTTAGGTCCTCGAAGCTGAACTAAGATGAAGTGAACTAGCTTAAAACTACCCTTATTGCCCAAATGGAAGTCACAATAGCGGAGCAGTGTTTCTTGGTTTGACGGAAGAGCCTCCGGAACAAAAAAGGTTGACGTATTGTAAACCTCATTGGTATTTATCTTCAGCTAACTGCGGTCAGAATGTGATATGATAAAGGAAACCATCTAGCCACGACCGCGGAAACATATAGAAAGAGTAAGGCACGGCAATAGGCCGCCAAAAATGAGTTCATTATGGTCCCGGAGGGGACGGAGGAAGCTATCACCATTGCTGCTTTCTTTAGGGAGAACCAGCAAACTTTAGCGTCAAGGCCTAACTTCTGACTCAGGCTGCTCGTCGTGCTGCCACTTGTCATCGCTCGGCTGGGTCTGCGGCTTAAACACGGCGGATACCAGATACTAACAGAATCCTACAGTGACCCAACGGAGGGGCAGCGAGCCAAAAGTTCCAAAGCGTGCCAAAAGGCTGTTTAATCCAGTCGAACGACAGAAAAACGGTTTGCCTCGAAACACGTACCCTTGAGTTTAACTTTTACAGCAAAAACATACATGATACTAACTAAGGGAGCCAAAGATTCAACCGTCGCTAGCGGGGCCGCCAAAAATGTGTTCTCCAGTTGGCGGAGGTCAATTGTCTTTACAGCAAGCAGACAAACAACGAACGGTCCTGCTGCAAGGAAAGCACAAGCCACCTAGAGCGAATAGATGGTTAGTTATGCTTGCCGATGGTTCATTTTGGTCACGAGCTTGTACTCCCAAACTCATTCGTTTCCGGGCCGTTACAAAGCTCTCCCTTCTAAATGTGGGCTGAAAATTTACCCCTTAGCCTGATTGAGGGCATACAGAGTGTGGGTTGCCATCAGCCTCATAAGTTTCGCGCCAGCAGTCGTCTGGGAGTGTATGCCACATAGCCCCAATCCGCTCGTGCAGCTAGTGGAGATTCGCTAGAGTGCTCATAAGCCCAGCGGTCACTTAGCTAACCCCCACTCAGGTGTGATATGCCGTCGCACGAGAAAGGTGGCAGCCGAACATACGCGGCATCCCTCCGAGCAAAGTGATTCAAACAGTGCGCCGCCATCAGTAGTTACCTTGCAGGGTAATTATATAATGAAACCTAACCTTCCATAACAGAAGCTTTTATGGTTTCTGCCTCTAGACTGGCAATGGGAACGGCCTGTGGTCAGTGGGTGAAAAGACCAACTATGGTAAGAAGGCGGTGGGGGCTTTTGCAGGAGCTAAGGGATCAAAGATATCCAAGTGGCTGTGAGAATACCTTGAGAACACAGCCGCGAAGAGGCCTGAAGGAGCCATTGTGCGTATACTCATCTTCAATCTTTGGCACTGAAAGCGTGGAAAAGCCCAATTACAACTATCTTTTGCATGCTGTACCAGGCAACTGGAAACCTGGGGCATTGTCCTGACTCCCAGAAAGAAAGCATCTTTTCTCCTTTTGCTGCTGCACTCGGGGATCTGTGGAGCCTCGGATGCTGAAGCCTACATATCATGCTATCCGATCTGATTTGAGCCGAACCGCAAGGCCGCGAGCGTTGCGGGCGGTTCGACAACCTTCCTGTTTACCGTAAGACGGTTTTCCATGACGGAATCTTTTGTGCCACTCAAGCTGAACTGACCGCATCATGGCTGAACCTTCTCCCGCTGCCCAGTGATATATCCTCTAGATCGCTGGCAATACCAGACGCAAGGCGCAGTCAAGGCCAATGTCCCAAACCCCTTCGCATTTTCCAGTAGTCCATCTTACAGTTCGCCGACAATACCAAAAGCAGAACACTGACAAGATTTTTATTTATGGGCTTTCCTTCTCACTGCCCCATTATCGAGTGATCTATCTTCCAGCTCATTGACGGCTGCAGGCCTTCAGAGGCAGACCGCACTTGAGGGAGTTTTCAGATTAAGGCCATGGAAATTTATACAGGGTGAGCAGCGACCTCCCAGGCAAGTGCTCGTGGAGTTCGCTAACCCCAGAAAGCGACACTTTCCCAGCCCCGGCGGAGCTAGGGAGGACTGAAACCAGGAGAAGGTTCAGAGCACAGTTGGATAATTCTGCCTGCTGGCGCACTAAAGCTATTAGAGGGCTGTCGAATCTACGAAACATCGCTAGTCGTGCAATAATCTTTTGAGCAATACGTGGACGAGTTCGAAAAATTGAAAAACCAAAGCACGATCCATCCGTAAATTCTACCGCACTGGGTTTTTAAATAACCAATAACATGAAACATATACGAAACTCAGTTGCTCTATCAAACAGGTTCAAAAAAAGTTGAACGAAGTTTACAGAATGCCGGGAAAATCGGGTGCTTCATGTAGGTCCAAAGATGGGATACGACAAGGTAGCGCGCTGGACGCAGAAACAGAGGTTGGCCCTTGGGAATATAAAGTATACAGAAAACGCAAATGTTCATATGGGAGAGTAATATCAAGAAAACACGAAGTTATAGTGTTTTCGTAGGGTTTTCTACAGCCGATCGGTACAAACAGCGTGTCGGCTTTAAAAACCTTTGAGCCCCACTAAAAGGGTTAAGCATTCCTTGCATAGAATCGGCAAGTGGCCGGATGGAGGATACTATACTGTCTCCCATTTCACCGCAAGAAAGTTGGCGAGCTATCGGAACTACGTTCCGAGTGCCATACCCACCAGCTGAAACGTAATGCACAATGAGGGGCAGGTAGCCTCGCCGTGGCCTACACTAGTGCATGCATCATCGGAAACAAATGGCGTGAACTGGCAGCGGTGAATGTCAGATAAGTCTGCTTTGCTGTCACTGAAACATGACTCTAGGGAAGTCACGAAATCTGTGTATTATTTCTGGCAGGTTACTGCATACATCGGGCTGATGCCGTGGAAGGCAGGGACGAAGGTGGTGCGAAGCTCATAGTCTCGGACGAATTCGGGAGGATGGCTGGGGAGAGTCCTTTAACACCAAACGTACAGGCCACCTCTTATGATGTAGAACCAGGCCGATCAGACTTCCGGGTGGCACGCAGCTGCTGAAGCCCTTCTTCAACCTCCTCGGAGAGACTGGTATCGAAAGTCCACCTTCGCGGTTCCGTAGTCGCAGACAATGAAATCGACGTACTAGAGGGATCCTATTCCCCGAGGTTCACTGGGTAAATCTGTGGGCTCCCGAAAATGGGTTCTTTAAATGTTATTCCGGCAGTGAGTAACGCGTAGCCAGTTCAAACGAATCTCAAAACCAGAACAAGGTTGATTCGTAGTTTCTACGGTACTGGATTAGCAATTTGTATGCATATTAATGTGTACAAAACCTCAACTGTGCGACAGCAACGTCTAGCAACGAGGACCAGAGTTCAACATAGGTCGATGTCAGGTACCACCGCCACGGCTGTCCAAGTTCGAATCAAAATTCTGTCATTTCACGTGAGAAAAGTATAAACAAATGTTGGAGTGTATTGATTGATGCATACTGTAATTGTTTGAGGGTCAATAAAATTAAAGGGCATAGTTTCAACAATTCAAGTATATGACGATGGCGGGGGAAAATTTCCACACACGTAGGTAGCAGGTTCCACGTAGTTTTACCTGATTTAGTATTGGAAGAAAACCTCATTTAACACGTACCTCAACCTTCCAGATGGAGACAAGGACAGACCCTCCGGTTACTGGGCCTGGTCGAGCCGAGGCATTTCAACGACGTAGAAGGGCCGCGGGTCTCGACGCCCCTAGGTAGAAGTGATCATGGAGTGATTCGTTGTGAGTACTTGCCTCCTAAGGATATTGCACCTAAAAACGCGAGGGTTCTTTGAGAGCCCTCACGTACTAGGCCTTGTTGTCGCAGCCAAAAACACCTACACGGGATGCCCAGCATGAAAATTTGGGGTAAGGGAGGACAGCTCTCAGTGACAACCTGATGCTGCTGACTGAGCACTTTTCTCCTGTGCGTCAAATAAACAGGAAGGGGAAGGCACCGTGGGGGGCTAGCAGAGCAACCAGGGCACAAAGCTGGAAGCAAACGGCATGGGCTCATTAATAGCGTACAGGAGGCTATAGGCGGCATCTCCGTTACAGAAGGGCGACAGAATCAATCATTTGAGGCTAGAAGCAGTGTGCATTAGCTTACGAGATCACAACGGCTATTAGGGTCAAGAGACTCCTAAAGGCATACTGCGACTACTTTCAGTCGGGAACAGCTCTGCAAATAGCTGCAGGTTGGGCCATGGTATAGACGGCAGTCATGCCCTAGATAATAAACTAAGGCTGAAAAGCCGAGGGAGTACTTCGAGGCGGTGCACCAAGGTGACAATGGACTGGATCCCGTTTTCAAGCCTCTCATTCGACCACTGACGATGCGGCCAGTTTTGGCCTCTTCTGATGACATCAAAAAAGCCCTTGGAAGACAGAACCTGCTCAGGGCAGCCGGGCCAGATGGCACCTATGCAGTGGTTCTACGCTCCCTGGCCCTTACCTTGGAGGCATTCCTGACCTCGCAGTATAATAGTGCGCCGTCCGAAGTATAACAACCGGGGGACTGGCTGGTCGCGGAGGCTGTTCTTATGATTAAGGTGGTGAGAAGGAAAAGGCTCTAAATTACTAGCTGGTCAGCTTGCTATCGATGCCCCTAAAAATACTGGGGGCTGATTGGGGACCGAGTGACTGGCCACAACCGAACTAACTGTCATCTCCAGCGGAAGAGGTGGACTTGTCAAGAACAGATCCAGTCTATCTGACCAGCTTTCACCCTTACACTAAGTGCTGGTCGGAAAGGATGAGGGAGAAACGGTCAAGGTCAGCTGCCTGGACTTCCAAAAGGTCCTCTACTCCGTAAACCACCGGCTCCTGCTTTGCAAAAGGGAGGTGCTCGAGAGTGCCCCTCAGATCATGGAGTTGATCCGAGCAAACTTTAGCCGCAGGCCGTACCGCGTAAGATTACAGGATGGCAGACCCACGAGGGTGAGGGCCGTTCTTGGGACCGCACAGGGTTCAGCACAAGGTCCACCTGTATTCGTTATTTACGTGAACGATCTAATGGATACCATGCAAAACCCTGGTTACCTCTATACAGACAACCTGAAACCTATAGACTTGAATAGGGTCCACGCTCGGACCACCAGGTGGCCATTGGCAATCAATGTGTGGAAAAGTAGACAACTGACCCAGGAGGCTGAAAGACATTTAAAATGTATAGACCTGAATGTCCCAAAAATGTTAACACGGGCCACAGGTATTACGGAACTTTAAGTTCGGATAACTGACTGCTTCCAGCCACCTGAGAGTGCGTAGCCGCAGAGGCCAGGTCAGAACGAGCACTGTACCAAGTACTGTGCATGGTAGTCTCACGAGAGGTTCATGTACTGCTACCATACTACAAAACAGTGGCAAAACCACGCCTCGAGTATTCGGTCCAGGAGTGGGCTCCTGCCCCGGCGCGAGATGCTGCAGCATTGGAAGAAGTTCAGCACTATTCCACAAGGATGGTAGATGGGTTGTGGAACAAGCCATATGCAGGGAGACTCGCCTCGAAGCGTGAAAGACCTTGAAGTTGGACTCATGTAAGATTTCAAGGAGATCATGGAGCTATCCATCCCAAAAAAGCAGACTGAAGTGGCAGTTATGGAATCTCGACCTAGGGGCCATGAGTACAAAAGTGTATAATCAAGAGCTTTGAGGACAGTTAGAGCACGATTTTTGAGTGCCGGGTCATCAGGCTTGGCGCAGTCCACAGACCGAGGTGGTGGCTGCCGACACGGCGGTTCACTTTTAAGTCCGTCTGGGCTGTTGCTGGTCGGCCCTGTTCCCCAGGGGCAACTAACATAACATATGCGGAACGAATCTAAATGCAGCTCATCACCTATTTTTTCAGCCACCGTTTTCCCTACACCCCTCACTCTCCACTCCCACATCTGCACTACCCTCTCCCTTCAAGGTCCCCCGAATTCCCCTTCACATTCGACCTTTCCATTTTAGCCTTTTTGCCAAGAGCTACGATATGAATGATCCCCTTGGTTACGGCGTCTTGAGGACTTGAGATTTCGAAGTAGTACATGCGTACGAGGCTATGGCCTCAAATATTCCGGAGTAGTGTGGTTATATTTTTGTGTGAATGTCACCTATGAGCTGGAGGATAGTTCACTGAATAAAAGGGCGTCGAAAGAAGAAGAGGATTCAGAGTGCAGGTCTTGCGAGCATCTTGCATCTGGTGTTGCAGGTGAGCTGAAAGGTAGACCAACGGACAACGCGAATGGGTTCAGGATACTGGTCCCGTTTGCATCTCGCGTCTCGTGTTACGGATGACCTGGAAGATACGTCAGTGGGCAGTGGAAGAGGGTGCAGCCTTGCAGTATCCCGTTCAGCCTTAGTGGTGCGAACGATTCCGACCTGAAAAATCCCCTGAACTTCAAACAACGGGATTACTGAACCGCAATCCGCACGCGGCCTTGCGGCCCGTGGCTGCGTTGCTGAAGTGTCATCAAAGCCTGGGCCGGGACCCATTTTACATCAGCAGGGTGACAACGCCCCTGACCGCGAATTCAGTCCTGACCTTGTTCCTCCACCGGGCGGAGAGTGAGCAGAAACAAAAAGGAAATGCAGGATTGGCCCGGTGAGAATCAGCTGACACTCCCTGGAGCAGAAACCTGGGCTGATGTATCAGACCGAGCCTCCAGTCCCAAGACCTAACTTGATCTGACCTGAAGAAAATCACAAGGTTGGGGGATGTCAGGGCTTCAGCCTCGTGCCAGACACAAAGAATCTGAGCAACACAGTGACGCTGGCCTGTGGGCGACGCCGAAATCCAACTAATTCTGCAAACCTACAAAAGGCAAATTGAAACCCAGCTTCAAAGGCTAGCCAGGAAAAACTGAGTATGCATACAGTTGCGTCCGTCTTCCACACTTTTGAACGACTTCGCTACGGACTAAAACTCCCCCGGGCGAGCAAGCAGCCCGATCGCTGCGACGTGCGAGGCACTACCATGTGAAAAGAGACCGATATAAACCGAAACACAAGGCAGCTTAATGATACTCCTGTTGCCCTCCTCAGAAAAATTACCATAATGGAGCTGTAGTCTTCTGCCTGGCGGAAGGTTCCTTCAAGGCAAACAACAGGCTGATGTGTCGTACTCCCCAGTTGGCCCATATCTTGGCAGATCGCGGTCAGACTGCTATGTGATAAAGGGAGCTACCGAGCCCCGGCCGCGGAAACCGACCAAAAAGAGAGGCACTAGACTGCCAAACATTTACGGCCTCAAAAGAGTCCCGGAGGACAATGAGGAAGCCTGAAATTCTTAAAATCAAGGATCAGAAAAAATAGAGAAAAAATCAGGTGAGCTCCTGGGCAAAGGGGAGTAGCAATCTGCCTTCCTGCTATAGCAAAACACGACATAACACAAACCCGTCACCCAAAGAGCAACTGATCTTCAACGTGCTTTGAAATCAAACTGAATACGTAGTAGAGATTGGCTTATGTGGCATTGCAGGCGGGATGCTAGTGCTGTGAGTCTTCCTACATCTGGTGTCCTAATTACGCATATTTTCGCACTCACATTGCTGCTGCTCCCTACCAATTTCGAAGTTGCTGGACTTCTATTCCTCCTCTTCCCCTTTTCCCACGTGTTGTCACTTTATTCTTCATTTTCATAACAAATTATCTGTTTTTTCTTTAGTTCTGGACCCATAAATCGAGTTCCACACTCCCGGTGGTGTATTTAGATGCAGCAGAAAGGTGGCAGGCATTCAGTATCATCCACACAAAGCACCACCACACGGCAGCCTGAAAAGAGAACCAGAGGATGCGAGCGTCAAGGTCTCACCTTCGACGGAGACTGCTCCTCGTGCTACCATACCTCATAGTTCGGCGAGGTCTGAGGTCACTTTTACATCTACCATGGTTCTCTAGTTCTTAGGAACAGGAAAAAGATGGTCAGACAATGGCAAACCTGAGGCATTGTTCAGTTCAGTTGAGCACAGGACAGGTGGTGGTCACAGCCAAACGAGCTTTCAGAATTCCTCCGATAGTACGCACACCAGTTATGAACCCACCATTTAACAGTAAATTTCTTCGAATCCCTGATAAAGATGAAAAGGAAACGGAAAACCTCATCTCACATCAACTGCGAGAGACATTATGCATCGTGAGCTTTCACTGAGACAGTATGCAATAAACGAAAACGTTGAATAAGACGTACTCCAGATAGACTACAGAGCTCCCCTTTATCCATCTAGTTACCATGCTCAACGCTCACTACAAGGAAAAACCTCATACCTCTTTCAGCCTAGGGCAACCTTGAAAAAATGCACGGTCAGCAGGTCGATCGTTCCACCAGGCAGATTGTTCCAACTGTTCACTACCCTGTTGCTGAAGAAGCTTGATCTGGTCATCGCTCTAGCTCGGACTTTTGTCAACTTCTTTTCGTGTCCGGCTGTTCTGGAATCAAAATCCATTTGGAATAGACTATCCGGCCTAAGTCCAGAAAATCCGTTCACTACCCCCAACTTTTCTATAAGATCCCCCGATGTCTCCCCCTTCCACCTAGGTGAGATTCAGATCACGGAGTCTCTGCTCGCACGTCACCCCTCTGCCCCTAAACCATTTGCTTGGCGAGACTCTGAACTTCCCCCAAGCAGGCGGTTTCCTTCTTGTAGAAGAGTGACCAAGACTGCACGCCACCTCCTAAGTGAGGTCGTACTATAGCCATGTAAATAGGTATGAATATTTCCGGCTGCCGACAGGGCAAAGCTGATCGCAGTCCGAAGAGCTCACCACGAGCCTTTTGCGCGGCAGATTTGCACTGTCCCGACCATTTAAGCTAGCTGCTCATGGTAACCCCTCGGTCCTTAACCCCATTGGCCGCCTCTATGGTGAACAACCCTTGGTCATGGGCGGCAGTCAGGTTTTCTGTTGCCCCTGAGAACGAATGGCTTTTCCAGAGTTCAGGGTAGGTTCCACTTGCGTGATCAGTCCAGTACGGTGCTATATCCCTGCGTAAGTCCACCTTACTCTCAGATTTGACAATCTTTATGTCATCCGCAAAAATGAAGCCAGGCGATTGAAGGGTGGATGACAGGTCGTTATTAAGCGACAAGGATAGCTCCGAGCCTGAGACGGATCCCTGAGTTACTCCACTGGTGACATTCACCAAATTAGAGCACATGTCCCCTGCTTTGACGTAAAACTTCCCGCGGGAGAGGAAGTCCGCCAACGAAATATGTAGTGACCCACCTCTACCGGGCACCCCCATCTCGCACGGTAAAAGATAGATAATAATGGGGTCGAACGCATTGCCAAGTTCGAAGTAGCATAGGTCAGCTTGCTCGTCTTCGTCCAGTCGTGGAGTCACTTCATCTAAGAGGCACAAGAGATTTATCAGAAAAGATTTAACCTTTAGGAATCCATGCTGGATTGGCTTATCATAGAGTGCTCCGGTAAGTGCTGGAGCGTGCTGGCGCGGGTGATCTCCTCAGTGACTGTACATAGGTTGCTAGTTATGCTGACCAGCCTGTAGTTTTCCGTAGCCGGCTTAGGTACACTCTTATGTATTGCCACGAAGGCGGCAACTTTTCAGTCCTGAGACAGCTTGCTCTGGTCCAACGTGGACCTGTACAGCCTGCTTACCGATTAAACTTTGCTGTCTGCCAACAGCATGATGACAGCTGGGTGGATGCCATCTGGACCCGATGCCTTGTAGCTGTTTAATTTCTTTAGGTACTTACGCACTATTTTCTCTGAGGGAATCATCTCGTTTAACTGCGGAGGAGGATGCACCGGAACCAAATGGACTCGTACTGCACAATCGATCCTATGTACACAACCGAAGTATTCCCCCAGGGCGTCTGCTTTGCCCTAGTCGTCGGTGACAATACCGTGGTCCCCAGCGGATAGTGGACCTACGGCATTCTTTGTTGGGCCTCTCGACTGCACATAATTATGGAATTTGTTTGGCTGTTGTCTTACGCAGTGAGCTAACCTGAGCTCAAATTCTCACTTAGAAGTTCGCAGGAAGCTCACAGGCTAGTTTCTAAGCTTTGTATAACGGTTACAGGCTAGCCGACCGCCGGAAGCTTTGTACTGGTTCCAGAAGTAGTTGCTACTTTTGATAGCTTTGGCTATTGCAGCTTTCCATCACATAGGTGTGCCCTCCCCACTCGTTCGTTTCAAGTGTGCAAACCCTTCCCGTGTTGCCTCTATAACCTTTATGACCTGTCAGCGCTCCTCGGCAGTAGCCATCCCTGCCGTGTCTCATGTCAGCCCCACTGCCCTGTTGCGAAGCTCACCTACGTCTATACTACCGAAATTCCTAACCAGGCCTGACGGTACTCTGGGTTGTCGCGTGGATAGGGTGGTTTTGACACACGCATGGTCGCTCTTTCCCAGCCTTGCACAGCAATGCAGTCCAGGTACTTTGCTGGGGATGTCTGCTGTTTCTAGTTCCAGTAAAGAGGTAAAGCACCCAGAGCCATATATGGTATCGTCCCTAGTTTTCCGGTGCAAAGAACTGGCATGTGGCAAATCTGAGTTGGTTTCCTCCTCAGATCCTGGCATGCAGTCAATGTGCGGAGGACTGAAGTCACCCACTATTAGGGTCTTCAGAGCATCCTTACTAGTTCATTCAGGGTCCGCAAGGAGCAAGCATCCTCGTCGCGGCTTGTACTGGGTGCTTTGTAGGCAGAAAAATTTATCCCTTCTGCCTGGAAGAAAGATCGTAACTGCGCACATCTAGAACTTGCGACTGCACATTCAAGATGGTCTTCACCTGGCCTAATGAGGATGGCTATCCCCCCTCCAAAGCCATCGTGTTCTGTATCCTGCCTACAGATTGCAAAATTTTGCTCATTGGTCCCGGCACATGGTCTTCTATAGAAAACCCCGCATCCCTAACGGCAACTATTAATGCTTTGTGCTACTAAGCGGCCGGGGAGAGTTCCATCCATTTGTTTCTAATACTTCACTCGTGATATATAACTCCACCACGTTTGCCCCGTCGCATAGGTGTCTCGTCCTGTTTACTCTCCCCCCCCGGTTATCAGGTGCGAAGCCTGAGATGATGACACGTTTTTGCATCGGTCGTCTCCACTGGTGTGCATGGCACCGGCCGATGATCTAGGACTTCCGACGGCCCTCAGTCCATCTCCGTGGGAGTTACCGTAACAACCAGACGGGCAAGGGTCGAGGTGCCTCGCACCTCCGAATGGTACCGACAATTTTCACCTACCAGAAAGTTCTCAATGACAAATACTTCCGACCCCGCAAGCAGCCTCTTTACTGATGTCAGGGCCGGGGTCCAACAGCCAATTACAGCGCTCTGTTGCACTTGGTGGTTTCATACCAGTGCCCCGGAGGGTCTGGCCAGGTTACCACCCAGTGCTAGACCTCCATGCCTTACTCTATACTCATCTGGTGCAATTTGACATCTACCCTTGGCGGTGTGAGCCACCACCACCGCCCTCGCCAGCAGTCTATCCCCGGTGGCTTCATCAGCCAATTCCACTAGTATTGGTCTCGCACGGTGTTCACCCTCGGCCGCAAGTGTTGACTTCCATGTTCCCACTCTGTGCACCCTTCTTGGATCGGCAGGGTGCGGAAAGCCTGCAAGTTGCAGCATGTCAAAGACCCTCCTCCTATTCATGTCCCGCCCAGCTTTCAGTTCCCCGGAGCAGGGTTCTTCCTTATTTAGGATCAAGGGCCTGCGGCCTGAGACCCCGCCCATCGACAAGATCTGCCTTTGCAGAGCCTTCACTTTATTTTCTAACATATGGAGCACGGGATCATCCGCCCTAGCAGGCCCATCCTTGGCTATATCATACCAAGTCTTCTTATTGAGCTGCTTTGCCCTTCTAGGCTTCTGCTCAGTCCGCTGGCCCTCGTCGGTCCGCTTCAAGGGAGTTGTGGCAACGACCACGTGGCGCACTCTTGGATCTCGCCCACTCGCTCCAATGATTGTCTTGTCAGGGGTCCCTACTACTTCCACAAACGACTTATTTCTACCTGATTGCGGTGTTTTGTGTCTCGTGCCTGCGGAACCACCTGACGGACGTTGGTCCTGCTTCTTGGCCTGAGGTTTGAAGGCCAGACCGACCGCTTCCTTGCAAGGAGCATAGACCCACTCAGCCGATGGGTTCTGTTTACAAGGGATATGTGTGTCCTTCGCTACTCCTGAACACTTCAGGTGGGCCCACCTCTCGCACACCTCGCAGTCTGTACCGCTTACGTTTTCCGCACCTAGATGCAAGACACGGGTTAGAAACTCGGGGCATACCGAAAGTCACAAAATGTCTGGGAAAACAGTTCAAATGACCTCTAACCAAAAGCAAAAACTTTGACACCTGCAAGCACAGCCCTTTAAGACAAAAGCGCAAAAATTTCCAGGCGAGAAAAGATCGATTCACAGGAACACCAAATACTATCGGGCAATACAATGAGGAGAACAAACAAATTTTCGAATGAAACGCACTTTTGTTGCGGTTCTGATACTCCAAGCATTGGGAACTCGATTAAAAAGCGAGAGCACGAGGAATTCAGACGGATCGTCCAAGAAGAAGGCCGCCATCGAGGAAACAGTGTTCCCTAATAGTGAACTTGCCTGAGACAAAGGAGACCACGGCACAGGCACGTCTGGACCACGATATTGCTAGTCTCCTGAGTATACTGACAAAACATTTTGTCCCCGGGGAGGAGGAGACTGCGGAGACGTTGCGGGTGAAATCAGCCTTCCGAATTGGCAAAGCTAGTGACGCCGAACGCCCCCATCCACTGAAAGTAGTGCTGGACTCTGAGGAAGCCGCGACTTCTATGTTAGGAAGATCCCACCGGCTAAAAGGCGAGTAAGTGCGGCTGCACCGAGATCTAGACCCTGCCGATCGTGAGAAATATAGAAATGCGTTGACTGAATGACGTGAACAAATGGAACAAGGAGAAACGGACTTGATCAATCGGGATTTTCGGGTGCGGAAACGGCGCCCTCACTTCCGGTGGAGGCCGCTGACGCTAGTGTCCTTGTCACTCCCCCCCCCCCCCAAGCTAGGATGCCCTGAACAAACGGAGGTGGTAGCAGGCCGAGGCAGCGTCGCCATCCTGTTGTCTAACGTCCGTGGTCTGCTGAACAAGAGAGATGACCTAGAGCACCTGCTGCAGCCCAGCTTACCTACTATCATAGCAAGGACTGAGACGTGGCTGAGTAACAATGTTCTAGACTCTGAGGTGTCCCTCCCTGGCTACACCCTACTCCGAGTCGATAGGAACTCTATCAGAGCTGGTGGAGGCGAAGCATTGTTCGTACGATCAGACATCACAACAGCGCAGTTAGGGGCGTTCGCAGACCCGCAGGGATTCGGTGAAGCTATCTGGTGCCGCGTCAAGCTTACCGCCGGAGGCTTTAGGACAGCTTGAGTCACCTATTGGACACCTGCTGTCGCTTCTCCAGATATGATGAATTTATTGGGGAGATGAGCGTGCGACGGCCACTGCCTCGTCCTGGGCGACTTCAGTGCTCCGCATATTGATTGGACATCAGGCAGGACAGCAGTCTGGGCAGATACTTTCTCTCGGGAACTACTGACAACGGTCCAAGAACTGGCACTACACCAACATGTTCAGGAATCTACCGGGAGGCAATCCGGGCAAGGTTCCATTCTAGATCTGGTGATTTCCCCCAGGAGCACGGACGTCGATAAGGTTGAAAGACTCCCTCCACTTGGAAGTGGTGCCCATGTGGTGCTAGAAATTCATTGGCGCACTGGTTCTTGTCTATCCCTTAGACCAAGCATTGGACGTAATGTTTGGCGCACTCCATTCGAAGATGTCCGGAAAGCGGCGTTAGACACCAACTGGTTTCCCACGGATTCGGATGTCCGCCACGATGTGAACGAAGCTTGGGTGTTTATTCATGACGGTATCTTGTACCTTATGAATACCTACTGCCCCCTCAGCCGGCGTTGACCACGGGTGAAGGGACCACCGTGGTTTGATCTGGAGCTCAGACGCCTGCTCAAACGACAAAATCGGGCCTGGCAGCGGTTCCGATCCACGGGTGAGGGCTATGATCTCTATATCAGGATTCGTAACCAATGTACCGAAGAAAAACGGATAAAGCTGATGGCGTTCGAGGAGGCCCTTGCGGTTGATGCAGTGCGAGCACCCGAACGCCTGCTTGCATACTTGAAGCGCAGCACCAGAGCGAAGGTAGGTATCCCGGCGCTGATGAACAACGACGAAATGGTTGCAACAGATGACGGAAACGCTGAGACATTAGCCAAACATTATCTGTCAGTTTATTCTGTGGAGGAAGGTGCGCCAATCCCGATGGTGGATAGCTGGCCGCTGTTCATTATGTATGATTTTGGGGAGCCGGAAGTGAATAAGACGCTCAAATCCAATAAAACCGATAAGTCACCGGGACCGGAGGACGTGCATCCGTTGATGTTGAAGGAGTTGGCGGACCAGCTAACTACACCATTGACGCGGTTGTTCAATTTATCGTTGGCCACTGGAAGTTTACCTCAGGAGTGGAAAAAGCAGCCGTTGTTCAGCTGTACAAGAGTGGGACAAAATCCACCTCCGCCAACTACGGCCCAGTTAGCCTCACTTCCGTAGCTGGAAAGGTCATGGAAAGGCTGGTGGCTGCTCGCATAAGTGAACATCTGGAGGGCTGTCAAATGCCATGCGCAGAGCAGCACGGTTTTCGAAGAAACAGATCATGTCCGCCAAACCCGTTGACTGCCCGTGAAAGTTGGTCGAACTCCAAGGCCGAGGGATATGTCACGGACGTCATCTTCGTGGACTTTAGTAAGGCGTTTGACGAAGTTCCTCACAATGGCCTGTTGCTGAAACTCCGGGCCATCGGCATCTTGGGGCCCATGCTTCACTGGATTGAGGATTTCTTGGTCGGGAGAACCTTTTCCGTGAGAGTTGTACAGTCCCAGTCCGCGTGGTATCCAGTTAGCAATGGCCTGCCGCAAGGCTCCGTGCTAGGACCCCTGTTGTTTCCAGTGTTTGTGAACTACCTGCCAAAGATCATTCGATCCCAATGCCTTATCTACGCCGATGACCTAAAAATCTGGCGCACCATTCGATTGACAGTGGATCGTGAGATACTACAGGAGGATCTGCAGTCTCTCGCCAATTGGTCGACCACCTGGGGTCTACCGATAAACGTGGACAAATGCGAGAGCATGAGGATTGGTGGCCCCAACGAGTTTTCCGGCTACTGCCTCGGAGTATCGTACTCCGTCACACGCAGGAGGAAAAGGACCTCGGAGTTGTTGTCACCAACAATCTGAGGACAAGAGCACACACTGAGAGAGCGTGCGCCTCAGCGGGGAAGATACTTGGTCCCATCCGCCGTTCATTTGGACCCCTACCCCTGGACACTTGCCGACTGCTTTGTCTCACATGTGCGTCCTCTATTGGAATATGGCGGTCCGGCCGTCTACCCTTGCACGGCGGCGGAAGTAGCCAAACGGGAACGAGTGCAACGTGCTGCCACACGCCTCGTGGCCGGATTGCGTGGGTTCAGCTATGAGGAACGCCTAGAAGTCACCCAGTTGTTTCCCATTGCCTATCGACTTCTTCGAGGCGACCTCATCTACGCAAGGAGACTAATCCGCGGTGAGTTGGGCCGGGAACGACAGTCGGAATTCCCGCTCAGGAATAACGATCGTACCAGAGGACACACCCTGACGCTTCGTAAGGTGCATTCCACCGGCTTACCGGCCATCTATCGATTGTCAAGGAGAGTGACCAATCTCTGGAATGCTCTGCCGACCGAAGTGGTGGAAGAGGAAACCAAGACACTATTCAAGAGAAAATTGGACCAGACCCTGAAGGTTTATTGGCGGAGCACCGACATCCAGCTGAGTCAATAGGGTACGACATGATGGGGCTCATACGGGATGACTTCCCACAGCCCTTTACCTGAAGACTGAAGACTGAACGGCTTGGTCCTCAGCACAAGGAAGCTGTTGTCGAATTTTACCATTCCAGCCCGATGGCTCTGGAGAAATGAAGATACACACAAGAACCGAGAACATTTGGGCTCAAGCCACGCAACCGTGAACTACGTCAAGACGGAGCAGTGCAACGCTGCTGCGCACAAGGTTCGTGGGGAGCTCTTTAGACTGCGATCAGCTTTGTCTTGCCGGAAGCCGGAGGTATTCGTACCTATTTACATGGCTATAGTACGACCTCACTTAGAAGGTAGCGTGCAGGCGTGGTCAGCCTTCTACAAAAAGGACGCCGCCTGCCTTGAGAAAGTCCAGCGTCTCGGCACGCGAATGGTTGAAGGGCAGAGGGGTAAGACTTACGAGCAGAGACTCTGTGACCTGAATCTCTTCTCGTTGGAAAGGAGGAGACGTCGAGGGGATCTCATAGAAACGTTCAAGGTAATGAAGGGCTTTTCTAGCTTCAAACCAGATAGTCTATTCCAAGTGGCCGTAGACTCCAGAACAAGGGGACATGAAAAGAAGTTGATAAAAGCCCGATCTAGGTTGATGGCTAGATCGCACTTCTTCAGCAACAGGGTTGTGAACAGTTGGAACGGTCTGCCTGGTGAAATGGTAGATCTGCAGACAGTCCAATCCTTCAAATGTGCCCTTGATCGCAAGTGGTACGAGATCTTTCCTTGTAGTGAGCCTTGAGAATATCAACTAGATGGATGACGGGTAGCACTGTGGTCCTTCTGGAGTATTTTTTACCAGACTTTTTCTCTCATTGCATACTGTCTCAATGAACGCTCACGATGCATAATGTCTCTCGCAGTTGATGTGCGATGAGGTTTTCGTTTCCCTCTCATTTTTAGCGGGGATTCGACGAAATACACTCGGCAGTGGTGGGTGCATAACTGGTGTGCATACCATCGAAGGAATTCTGGACGCTCGATTGGCCGTGGCCATTACCGGTTCTGTGCAGACTGAACTGAACTGAACTGAACCAAGGTCGAGGGATATGCTACGGACGGCGTCGTATGCGGTCGTCGTGTGTAACGCATTGGAGGAGACCGTCATTCCCATTTTCTCTGATGTAAGTGTTGGTACCTGCTTATACACGCACTGTTGGGAGGTACGGAAACGCGCCGACAACACAACTATCTGGACACACGATTGGCTCTAGCCACACCAAGTCATGTGCAAATTGAACTGAACTGAACTGAACACTTACTGGGCTTCGGCTCATCGGGTTTCCATTCTTCCTATGCCTTTGCAGATCGTGTACGTGCAACCCTCACGGAAGAGCGCTGCATCCAGCACATCGGGCGGCCCTGCAAATGTGTGCAAATGCCACACAAATTTTTGTTACCTATTTGTACGAAATTTATATATACAAAGGGCGCCCTGCAGTTCAGGAAGATCTATGCCATTTACGTTGAAAAGTATCGTCATCGTGCGCCACCCCAACGCTCCGTTGGGCAATGTGCTATTTGGGTGCTCGTGTGTGTCCGTGTCGAACCGCTGTCGTTTTCGTTGATGTTGTGTTCGTCGTCGTTTCCATTGTGACGTGGGCGCGTTTTTTATCGTGTTATACGTGTAGAATCTCCTCGCAGACACCAAACTCACTAAAGTGTAATTGCGAGCTTAGAGCTTAGGCGCACCTTTTTATAAATAGGTATCTGTACTTAGGTCTACTTGGGAATGAAAACCGCTCCTAAGGAGCTCAGATTAGATCTTTGCTTGCGTCACACTTTTCAGTGGACTTTTGTTGTTACTAATATGTCTCAACCCGTCCTAGATGTTGGTTTTTTGCGACATTTTGACATTTCGTTCCACCCGGGTTCTCGTAGGTTAACCGACTCTAAGACTCATCGTGCTGTTGTGGCTAAAGGTCCCTTAACTTTACTTCGTGGTTTTCTTCTATAACGCGTCCTTCGGTCCTTTGTACTGCGTGGACCACTTACACGTTATAGTGATCAGCCCATCATACCTTGTCTATCGCTTGTTTGGCTGTACGTTTCGCGCACGCGGCAACCGCAAGTGCTACTTCTAACACACTTCCTCGGCACACGCCAGCGTGACCCCGTGTGAATACACGCGGTTGGCGCTCCACGGTCTTTTCTCTTTGACTTCCTCAACGAACGCGATCGTAGAATCTCAGGGAGGGTGCCCCCCCCCCCCCCCTAATAACGCTACTCTAATGCTCGGCACCGTAGGAATATGTTAACCAGAATGGTATTCTCCACTACCCGTGTGAACGAAAAGACCATTGGGAGAGACAGTGGTTAGCGTGTATTTGGGAGCGTGCGTGAGAGCGTCCGCAAAAGCAACGGGCAAATGACAACCGTGCTTGGCAGTCAGCGTTCAGTTAGACAATAAACGTGTTAAAAGCATGAACGAAGATGTCTGTCGCCACAGTAGAATCTGTTCGCTTTATCAACGTTGTTCAACCATCCATAGTTCCTGACGCCAATGACACCTTCGCCAAAACCTTGGCCGAGTTTCCGTCTCTCGCCGGGCATGCAAATAGCCTACCGACGGTGCGCTCGGCGGTCACACATCATATCAGTACCTTGGGACCTCCTGTTTTTGTCCGTCCTCTTCGTCTGCCCCAGACAAGCTCACCATTGCTCGTCGTGAATCCCAGCATCATCCGTCCCTCTAACAGCCCATGGGTCTCTCCATTGCATATGGTGCCGAAGGAAACTTCAGACGACTGGCGTCCGTGTGGTGATTATCGTCGCCTCAGTCAGATTACAGCGCCAGATTGTTATCCTGAGCCCCACGTTCATGATATCACGTCTGCGGTGGCTGAATCCGACATCCTCAGTAAAATCGACCGCGTTCGAGCCTCTCACCAGATTCCGGTCGCTGTCACCAGTCCGTTTGGTCTCTTCGCGTTTCTTCGAATGCCATTTGGCCCGTGCAACGCGTTCCAAACGTTCCAGCGGTTTATTGGCGGTGTAACCCGCGAGCTACCCTTTCTTCCCACCTACATCGATAACATTCTTTTCGCCGGCCCCAGTGTCGCCGAAAATCAGCTGCATGTTCGACGGCTCTTCCAGTGGTTAACAGAACACAGTGTCACCATCAATGCCGCTAAGACCGAATTAGGGAAGCCGTCATTGCGCTTCCTCTGTCACCTCATCGACGCCAACGGCATCCGTCCGGCTGAAACGAAAGTCAATGATATTGCTGAATTTCCATTACCGACGTCCTTCAAACAGCTCAAAAGTTTTAATAGCTTTGGTAATTATTATCGCCGGTTCATTCCGCACTGAGCCACGCTGATGCAACGGCTCACCGACCTTTTGCGGGGCAAACAACAAACCCCCATCTGGACCGATCAAGCCATTGAGGCATTTTCTCGGCTCAAACAAACCTTGGGGTCTACGGTTCTCCTTCTTCATCCGGATCCCCATACCCCCGTCAGTATCACCGTTGACGCTTCCATAGTTGCAGTTGGCTGCGTCCTCCAGCAGGTCATGGAAAGCGCTTGGGAGCTGCCGGCCCTTGACTCACGCCGCCTGTCTGCTGCGGAATCCAAATGCAGCGCGTTTGGTTGCGAATTACTTGCCGTCTGCACCTCCATCCGTCACTTTCGCCACTCCCTGGAAGGACGGGAATCCATTCTTTGCACGGATCACAAGCTGGATTTCACATTACAACTTTCTACTGACATTCGTCACTTCTACAGATCAGCTAATGGGACTGCAGATATTCTTTCCCGGATCCACAATCTCGTGTCACCCGCTGTTTCGGGTATCAATCTCGAGGACCTGGCACGAGGCCAACAGGATCATGAGTTTCAACAGGCCATTCACCATACAAGTCTCCGAGCGCGGGCTTTGCCCCTTCTGTCATCTGCTGGCACTATCCTCTCCACACCACCTTGGATCACCCAACGCCAGTCGTGTCTCTTTCACCGCCGCTCTGTTTTCCATGTGTTGCACGGTCTATCCCATCCTGGTATCAAGGCCACATGCAAACTCATCAGTGCTCGATTTGTTTGGCCCATCAGGGACCGCGACGTTCGTCAGTCGGCATGTAGCTGTATTGCTTGTCAGCGAGCCACAATTCAACGGTACACTGCCAGTCTGGTCGGATCTTTTGAGACTCCAGATGCTCGCTTCGCTCACGTGCACGTCGACATTATGAGACCCTTGCCACCATCACAAGGTATGACCTGTCAACTCACTTGTATTGATCGCTTCACTCGTTGGCCCGAGGCCATACCCATTCCGGGTGTATTCAATGAAACTGTATCCCGTGCGTTCATGAAAAACTGGATTTCCCATTTTGGTTGTCCAACCGCAGTCACCACCGATCGAGGAGCTCAATTCGAATCTGTCGGTTTCGACAGTCTCCTCCAGCTGACCGACACTAAACGCATTTGCACCACAGCTTATCATCCGCAAGCCAGTGGCTTGGTCGAACGTTTTCAACGGCATCTCGAAACCTGGCTCAGTGCCCACAACAATCCTCAATGGACGGACTTCTTACCACTGGTGTTATTGGGCATTCGCAATACACTGCGCAGCGACACACTCTGCACATCTGCGTCAATGACACCGCTCGTCTCCCCGGTGAATTTGTCGCACCCAAGGTGAGCGCACCTGTCCCAAGCCTTGGAGACTACACTCAACGTCTCATGATCTACATGCGTCAGAAGATTGGTATTTCTGTCCGTTCGGCAGCCCGGCCGTCGTTTATTTCCAGTCACCCACATAAGTGCACGCACATTTTTCTGCGTACGCTGAGCCGCCGCTAATTGACTCCAGCATATTCCGGCCCGCACAAAGTCATTCGGCGTTTGAGGAAAACATTTATCATGACCTCAATGGCCGTCAGGAAACCGTCAGCATCGATCGCCTTGAACTGGCATTCGTCGACCCGGAACCCCAGTCTACGACGACTCCCACCGATGGCCAAAGCATGGACGCTTACCAGACTCTAACAACGTATAGCTCTGACACGCGTGAGTCACAGGTTGACCCCTCACATTACGTCCCACTACGGCTGGTAGGCATTTTCGTTTCCCTGCTCGCTTCGTCTACTTTATTGTTCTCACCTAGATGTTTCGGGTTTTTTGTCTGCATACTTTCTCTACTTTTTTTCCGATGTCTTCCTGGGTCAGTCGTCTGAGCTGGGAAGGATCTGGCATACTGCTAACAGTGGACATGTGTCACCATATGAACATCATCATTTTTTTGTTTTTGATGTTTACGTGCCTTGTACATAATCTTGACACGTCCCTGTCCCCATTTAACGTTTCTAGGTAGAGAGCGCGGGGAGAGGATACCACATCAATTCACTCGTAAGTAACTTTTCTGTAACCATATACGGTCCAGCGGTCCTTAGATCACATTATAGGCGCTGAGCTTTTCCAACTGGAACTATCCAGCTGATTCTTGGCTCAACTCACGACGCTCTCAGGCCGAAGTCCTACTCGGTCGTCCTTCAGGAGGTGGACTGATGTAGCGGCTCTTCGCAGACCTCAAACACTAAAATGAAATTTCGAGCTTAGAGCTTAGGTGCGCCTTGTTTATAAATAGATATCTGTACTTAGATCTACCTGGGAATGATAATCGCTCCTCAGGAGCATCCTTTTCCGGTACCAGGTCTTCCAGTAGCTATAGACAAACCCTTCTTGAATCATTCTTCTCAGTCACATGACTTATAGTTAGGACAATTGTACTTTGAAGTACTTTCCCACATCCAGACCTGACTCAATCAGTATAGTATGATAGTCTTCCTCAGTCGGACTCATGGGCCTATTTTAGAAGTCCTGTAGAACATTTGGGTGATTCTCATCAGTCATTTATTAAGGTACGTAACTGGTCAAGCAAACGTTGACCAGGCTCTTCGATAGGTTAGGAATTCAGGTTAACGTCAGTTCCTTCAATCTACTGGTTGTTTGAAGTCTGCTTGTTTAAGTCCATCTGGTGTCGGCACACAGCTTCATCACCACCTTAGTCCACGCGGCTCTAGAGGCAGCTCCGGGTATCAGCTCGTTTGGTCTTTCATCTGTCAGTTCTACAGGATTACCAATATAATTACCAAAATCCACCAATTGCTATGGTTCTGCTCGTTCCATTCATTGGACGGGAATCGGGTCCGCATATTGATACTTGTATGGTTACGCAATCCGAATGGTTGGGGCAAGCAAAAGACAGAGGCCTAGAATTCAGGCTTTATTTGACATACAACTGAACGGTGCGATTTGAAAACAATAAAGCAAAAAAATTGGTAGGACAACAGTAATAAAACTAAGGTAGATAGAAAATAGTAAATGAACACGAAATTCACCCCCGCGAACTGTTTCGATTAAGAACGGTTGTGTCGGAGACGTTTCGAACTTCCCTATTTATTAGGTTGTCCCGATGGACTCGCTGCTGTGTTTTTATTAAAGGGCGTGTATTGGATTCGTTAGTGTATGACTGATATTGGTGTGTGAGAAGAGGGGGTGTCTGTAGACTCTTGTGCATCAAGAGGATAACACACGGTGTCGGGTGAAGGTTGACAGTCATCATTTAGAGTCGGAGGTTGATTTTCGGCAAATTCCATGGCCTTTGGTGATTCTGAGGCTTGGCTCTTAGGTGCAAATGGTGTATAGAGACAGTGTCTTCCCATCCGTCGGGGAAAAACATGAGCGTATTTCGGATTGCATTCAACCAGTTCAACTTCATCGACCAAAGGGTCGTACTTTGTTGATCTTACAGAACGACGCATCAAGACCGATCCTGGGCTACTCAACCAGGTAGGTATTGAGACCCCTGATATTGATTTACGGTGATAAATGAACAATCGTCCATGTGGTGTTTCGTTTGTTGCAGTGCACAGTAGTGACCTGATGGAGTGGACTGTGTCGGGAAGAACATCCTTTCACTGGGTGCATGGTTCTCCAGAGGGTTCCATTAAGTCTCTCGAATTGTCCGTTTGACTGAGGATTGTATGAGGGAAGAACCCCTGTCCGAATGGATGTAGGATGGCATACCGAAAATCGAAAACAACTGGGAAAGGCAGCGGATGATTGTGGTGGTAGACAGGTCTGAGCAAGCATAAGCAAACGGGAATTTGAAGTACTCGTCTATGATAGTTAATAGGTATCGATTTTTGGATATTGAGGGAGGTGGCCCCTTGAAACCAATGCTTAGTCTTTCTAACGGCGAAGAAGCTTTGATCAGATTTTCGGTAGGTAACTTGAAAAACTGTGGTTTCCATTTGGCACAAAGTGTACAACCACCGGTGGCAGATTTCACATCGTCGACTGATTACGGTAGATTCTTTGTCCTGACGAAATGAAGCATGCGGACAACACCCGGATGGCAGAGTGAGTTGTGTAATTCTTTGACTGACGCGAGTGACGCAGACGCGGAGCAGAAGCTGCGAGACAGTGTATCGGCTGCGACACTCATGACCGGGACGGTAAATGACGTCGAAACTGTAGCACGATAATTCGATTCGCCACCTCCGAATTTTATCATTTTTGATCTTCCCATGGTGTCGGGAGTCGAACGTAAAAGCGATCGACTTTTGATCCGTGATGAGTCGAAAATGTGTACCCAGCGAATAATGCCTCCACTTGCGGATAGCCTCCACAATAGCGTTTGCCTCTTTTTCTACGGATGAATGATGTTTTTCGCTTTGAGACAGAGTTCGGTAAAAGAATGCGACTGGCCTGTGATTTTGTGATAGTGTGGCTGAGATAGCTATCCGATGCATCTGGTTCAACGACCAATGGCACCTTAGGATCGACAGTGATGACGGCGGCAGGTTCGAGCTCACTCTTGAGTGTTTCAAATGACATTGTGACATCGTCTGGTAAGGGAAATACGTGGTTATGGACCAGTGGATGAATCCTGTCCGAGAAGTGTAGTATCCATTGAGAAGAGTATGAAAATAAATCTATAGCTCGTCGCTGAGATTTCGTATCGTTTGGAGGAGGGAGTTCCTGAAGGGGTCGTAATCTTTCAGGATCGGGCTTCATCAAACTATGTGAAACTTTATAACCCAAGAGCTTAAGTTCTTTCGTACAGATGATACTCTTCTCTTCGTTCAGATTAGGTCCGTATTTTTCCACAACATTAAGAAAGTTAGTAAAATTCTAATCGTGATCATCTTTGTTTGTGCCACACACGGTTATATTATCGATGTGGGCGAACGTTCCTTTCAAGTTTTCTTCGCGAATAATTTTGTCGATAGCACGCTGAAAACAAGCAACACCATTCGTCATTCCGAACGGTATCGGGCAAAATTGATATAAATTCCCACAGGCTTCGAAAGCAGTGTATGGCCTATCTTGTTTTCCTATGGAGATTTGGTGATATGCGCTTCGCAATTCCAATGCACTGAAAGTGGAATATCGAGATATTTTAGATACCATGTCATCGACTCTGGGCAGTAGATAAGCGCCCAATAACGTGCATCGATTGATAGTTTGACAGTAGCCAACTACCATGCGTCTTTTGTGTCTTTCGTTTGTTGTAACAAGGACTTGAGCGAACCAGGGAGACGTTGATAGCTCAATGATGTCACTCCTCAGAAGTCGCTGAATTTCCGATCGAATGAATTTCTCATCTTCAGGAGCGTGGAGTCGTGATTTAGTTGCGATAGGCTTGCAATCTGGTAGCAAGTTCCCGAAAAGAGAAGGTTCAATACGTGAAGCTGTCACACTACAAAGGGAGAGAGTTGGTTTACTGCCACTGAATGGAATCTCAGCTGGTCTGTGGAATTTCAAAAAATCGTGCCCCGATAGTACATCCGCACACAGAGGGAGGGAGCACAGAGAGTTTAAAGTTGTTGCACGAATTATCCTTGTGACACGGTAAAAAAACAGTGACCGTTCGTTCGGCTGATTAATCTTGTGGAAGCCATGGCGATGACGCTGGATGACTGTATGATTTTGAGACGATGACGCTGTACCACGGATTCGGAGATGTAATTGTGGGAACTCCCCGTATCTATCAGAGCTTCCATAGGGATCTTGTTCACGGTAATCGTTGTTAGCGCATTTAAGAGACAATCCAGAGAAGAGACGGCGACGATGGTAAAGACTGCAGGTGTTGTGGCAGAGACTTCGTTTCTCCGGAGGTGATCGGCAGACACGCTTGAAGTGTCTCTTCTTTCCACAGTTACTGCAAACCGCATCCTTAGCAGGACATTTGAATCAAGGATGTCTTTCATTTCCACAGACGTAACACTTGGTTTTTAACGCCGCTGACGTTTCCATGAGTAAGTTGCCACCTGCTTTGTGGTCAGAGGCACCATTATCAATTGATTCAGTGGGTGTTGGCGCCGAAGCCGTATACGATATTAGTGGTGTCCGGAAGGCGCTGGATTGTTGTTGGGCCATTCCGAGCGATCGAGCTAATTCTAGGGCAGTTTTTAAATCTAGAGATTTATTTTCAACGAGTCGCTGCCGGAAAATGTTCGACTGCATCCCGCTTATGAAAGCATCTGGAATAGCATTGTTTTGATTTTACTCGGCTGTCACGGCCTGGAAGTTACAATCCTTTGCTAATGATTTTAATTTTTCGGTAGAACTGGTTGAAATCCTGCACCGTTTCCTGTTTGCATGTTACGAGTAGGTAGCGTGCAAAGACTTCATTGGGCGGCTTGATAAACAATTTTTCAAGGATTTGAATGGCATCGTTGTATGAAGTACATTCAGCTACATAATCGTAAATGGTCGGAGAGAAATAACTGTAAAGGAAGTCATACTTCTCGGAGTCGGCTATACCAACTATGGTGAGAAATTTATCGAACGTACAGAGCCAGTAACGCCAAATTTTTGAAGAATTAGTCGAGTTTGGATCTGCGTCGAATCGTTCAGGACGTAGGTAGTGCTCCATTTTGAGACGGTGTGTATGTCAAGTAAATTGATACTTGTATGGTTACGAAATCCGAACGGTTGAGGCAGGCAAAAGACAAAAGCCTAGAATTTAGGCTTTAGTTGACATACAGCTGAACGGTGCGATCTGAGAACAATAAAGCAGAAATTTGGTAGAACAACAGTGATAAAACTAAGGTACATAGAAAATAGTGAATGAACATGACACATATACCCTTCGAGCGTCCTGAGTAGTGCTGTAACGCACTTGTTATGAAGTTTAAAACTGGCTGTATAATGCACGGTCCGTCATACTAACGATTACTTACTATCTTTTTCAGTGGATCACATCAACTCTATGGAGCCATGAAAAACAACCGAGGATAGTATTAATACTGTGGAGACCGACTTTTAATGTCTACCTTCTTTGTTATGTAATCTCACTGCAATGTGGCACATTTTTCCAGATATATTCTTGCACCGGCAGTTTTCGTTCTGTCTGCAGACTGGTACACATTGGCATAGACCGCCATTCCCGTACTACGATGTGAATGTGGGTACCTGCTTGTACGCTTGCTAGGCTTCGGCTCATCGGGTTTTCATTCTTGCTATGCCTTTGTAGTTCGTGCACGTGCAACCTTCACGTAAGAGCGCTGCATTCACCATATCCGGCGGCCCTACTTGCCTGTGTCCGTGTCTAAACGCTGTCGTCGTTTTCGTAATGTCGTGGGCGCGTTTGCCACCGTGTTACAGTAGGCTCTGGTAAAGCGCTCGACAAAGTTTCTCACGATAAGCCGTACAGCTTACAGGGTAGCATGGTGTAGGTTGTAGCATTCGCAACAATTGGAATGAATTAACAGTAACACTGGGCGCTGCCGAAATCTTGTTAACACCGAAAGATGTCGTCACTCATGCGTGTGTGGACGGCTTCATACAACACAGGAACGATGGAAAAGATGCCAGAATAGGAGTGGCGTGTTCTTTCTGGTTGCCAGACACCTATGCCATTAGGAAGGGGCAGAAATAGGATTATCAAGTATAATATCCTAGCTGTACAAGATCAGATTAGATCGCAGTATATGTTGGCTTGAGCCAAATTTGTATCTAGTTTCTTGTACCCGAAGCTCCAACGATCCTTACGTGCTGCAACAGGAAAACGGAACATCATTCGTTCTATACCAGTCAACACCGGCGTGTATCTTTTAGTCCCGAGAAAGTCCTGCGGAGAACTATTTTTATTATGTAGTTTGAGATGAGTTTTTATCGTGTCGTTAGATCTGGAAAGGTCTAAAACATGGAAAAGTAGTCTTACTTTATTGAAAAACGGCTTATCAGCCTGGTCGGTACGCAGAAAGAGCATTTAGTCCTAAAAGGTCCCCAGAGAGACTACTTTAATAATGCGACATAAGTTGGAAAACTTTGCCTGTTACAGCACAAAAGTACAGGTATACCTCCATGTAAAAGTCAAGTCACTTTTGAGGGTGTTTACAAATCGTTATTTTGTAGGTTTCCATACATTTCACACTGCATGTTTATCGTGTTCCTTTGGTACAGCATCTCTCTGCTGTACCGACGTTCGAATATAAATAACCAATGCGCACCTTTTTTAAACGTGCACACACGTGATCACGATACACGACAACTCAAATCTAGGAATAAAAACTCTCTGACGCAACTTCGTTTTCTGACTTGGAATCATTCTGGGACTTGTTTAACCGGAGATCTGAATGCGATCGATGGACTGTTGTGAGTTCATTCCATGCTATCTGACTTTTTTCTATTTCTATTGAGCATATTTTTCGTCTAATTATCCAGCCACACTCCCCCGCCTATCGTAGTTTGACATTAACTTAGTATACCACATAGACTGATTAGTACACTACAATTTTTCCAAATAAAGGTAATTAAAAGTTCAGTAACTTATGCCTCAAGACGCAATACCATAGCACAGCTTACTAAAGTAAACTGGTGCGTCCTGGATGTGTTCAAGAATAGTTCCAAAAACGTCCCTGAAGTGTGTCAAACGGGACCAAATTGGTATTGTTTCGGGACTAATCTAAGACTTTTGAGGACTACTGTGCTGACTGCGAACGTTCACTGCATTTTAAGAGATTTCTAATTTTCTGACCATCCACTTCCGCTTCCCCGAAACAAGAGACCCCTGGAGATAGTACAGCCATTTTCAGATCTCACTAAGCGATGAGACTACATAAGACGTTCGAGTGGCGGCTTAGGAAAGTGTCCTTCATCATGTCTCAGCAAATTACCAACGAAATCCCCTCGATTGAACGAATGTCGAAGACTGGAGCTGGTAGGTAGATGTGGCGCTGCATTCTGTATATCGTGGCACCGAAACAGTACCGATGTGAGAAATACACGAAAGTAAACAGGCGCGACGGTGAGGCGAAAAGCGAACCAAGCGTGTACAGTCGGCGAGAAACCGAAAGCGTTTCAGAAGCGAGGTCGACGGAAACCTCGCGAAGGTTAGTTTAGTTAAACTTAAGCAACCGTACAAAACGGTGCTCCTAAAACTAAGCATCAGAGGAGGTCTTGGAGAAAATAAATTCAAAATGGTGTCCGGGAAATGTTTCTTTTCTCAGAACGGACGAGGTCACCACAAGGTTTCTTGATTTCTTGAGATACCTGTATCGAATTTCGGAGGCCATCAAAATGTTGAGCTCCAGTAAGGCTGCGGGATCGGGTGGTCTGCATCCTACCATCGTTAAGCCACTGGAAACAATTATAGTTGGAACCCTAACCGGTTGTTCAATATGTGCTTGAAAACGGCCACACTTCATTTGAATTCGAAGATTGCCTAGGTTGTTCCCATTCATAAAGGTAGGTCGAAGGAAGATGCGAGAAATTACAAACCGGTAAGTGTCTTACCGGTTATACATAAGGTCTTCGAAAAGATCCTAAGAAACAAGATTATGGCTCATCTATTACACGGTAGCCTGTTGCCAAACGAACAGCATGGGGACATGCAGAACCGATCGTGCTTGTCAAACCTGTTCTCGTTCCTGGATGAGGTCGCGGCACGTGTGGTCAAAGGTGAGCTGGTCGAAGTTTGAAATCTGGACTTTCAGAATGCCTTTGTCTCTTTAAATCATCAGCTTTTGCTACTCACGTTAGAGGACATAGGCACAGCCCCTAGGGTGATGGCGTGGATAGGGGCCTACCTGAATGAGGAAGATGGTGTCAAATCTGTCCAAGGCTTGCAGTGGAGTGCCACCGGGGTCGAGGCTAGAACCATTGATATTTCTTGTCTACATAAGCTACTTGGTCCACGAAATCACGAGCGCCATCCTTATGTTCGCCGATGACCTGGAACCTGTGGGGAATCCCTCGGACTCTAGCAAACAGGGAGATCTGTTACGCATCCATGAGTGGACGAATAAGTGGCACTTACCTCTAAATGATAGGAAGTGCAAATACCTGTTACCAGCAGCCACACAAAAAGAAGCGAGGGATATAGAAATGCTTGACCACCACATAATCCAGAGGGTGGAGCAGATAATGGTCCCGGAAGAAAACCTACACGAATCACTCAAGCCTGGCCCTCAATATATTTTCGCAGCAGCACGGCAATCAGCCTGCATCAAAGGTTAGGCCTTGACGCTAACGTTTGTTGGTTCTCTCTCTAGACTGTCGTGGTGATGCTTGCGTGGACGATACTAGTGGACTTCTGGTTTTCCATTCCATTTACAGGTACGATTGGGAGATCTGGTAGGGGATCTGAAAGACGAAAAAAGCAACGGGGAAAAGAGGAAGAAAAGTACAACGATTTGATTAGAAATAGCAGCGATGATAGCTTCAGTGGAAGTGAAACTGTGGTAACTTAAGGTATCAGGTAAAGTAAAATCCACCGTGCTAGTGTGGTGGAGTGTACACACTACTTGCTGAACGAGTAAGTAGTTGATTACGCAATCAGGGACAGTTGTGGAACGATAACGAACGCGACTACGTCGGAGAAACCGAGCTCAGTCGAGTATAAGAAGGCACGTGACCCACATGATTGCATCCTCCGACTAGGCAGCGGCTTCCTTCAGGTGGACTGGACCACTGGAATGCAAATAAGCATTGCTGTTTCATTTGATCGATTTCGATGACTTCTGAACGAGTGGTTCCCGATAAACGACTCACTTACGGGGCGCGTTTTTTGGACCACAACACTAGAACTCCACTCGCAATGTGACACGTAAACCAACTTTTGTTACACATTCAGTTTGATTCCAAAACCAGTCGTGTTGGGTGGCTGTAGGTAATATGTTGTGGCGTGTTGTGTGATGGTAACGAGGCAGGTTCACGCACATTTTTGCCCAGGCGCTAACCTCACTTATTTTTCCTCTTTTTCTCCCACCTTCGGTTTTCAGGCGTTAGGCTTCCTCAATGTCCTCCAGGACCCGAATGAACCACTTTTTGGCAGTCCAGTATCGTGCCTCACTCTTTTGATCGGCTTCCGCGGTCGGGGCTCCATGGCGCCCTTTATCACAGCACATTCTGACCGCAGTTAGCTGCAGATAGGGGCCAACCGGAGCGCACGATACGTCAGCCTTTGTATTTTTTGTTTCGGAGGAACATTTTGCCAGGTCAAGGGTCGTTACTCTGAAGGATGACTTTTTGAGCAATGAGGCTAAGGTTTGGCTGCCTTGGGTTTTCTATTTATACCAGTCTCTCCCCTTATAGTCTTGTGTCACGTCATAGCGATTAGGCTATGTGCGGGACCATGGGTGTTTTAATCCGTAGTGGCGTCGTGCAAGAGTGTAGAAAGCGGATGTATAAATGTATGCATATATCTACACCTACTTGAGATCAGACAAGGTGCCAACGCAATAACGATAATTACAAAAAAGGGAAGGGGAGTAGAATACAGTGAAATAAACAGTTAATGTGTGTGTGCGTGTGTGGGAGAGAGAGAGAAAGAAAAGGTGAAAATATGTAGACTCGATTCTGCCTGAATAGTCCATCAACCTGGGAGTTTCTATTTTTTTGTAGGGGCAGTGAGAGAGAAGTTGGAAGTCGGTATCATCCACACCCAAGCATCACTGCACGGCCTAGCTGGTGGACACACTTTAAAGTTACAGGCGCTACGTGTCCGGTTACTTGGGGTTTGTGCAGTGCTGTGCCATTCTACACTAAGTCTTCAAACAAGACGTCCCAGTGAGCACCCAACTTTCTTTTGAAGTCAACAACCGTCTGGGCCTCCACCACCGACGATAAAATTTTGTTCCATCGATTCACTACTCGTTGGGCGAAGGGACTTGCCTTTATTACCGTATGGCAACGGCGTTTCACAAGCCTCAGTTCGTGTTCCCAAAGCCCTTCATCTGTGCTTGTTGGGAGCAACTGAAGTCACCCTTCCTGATAAGCCTCAGTGAGATCCCCCTTACCCCTCTTCGTTCCAGAGGGAAAAGCTTTAGTTCTCCAGGCCTCCCTTCATATGGTCGGCCTCGGAGTTCAGGAAACATTTGTGCGAAACTCCTTTGCACACTTTGGAGTAGTTTTCTGTCCCTAATAAGATTAGGATGCCACGCTGAAATGGCATATTCCGAAAGCGGCCATACGAGGGTTGTGTAGAACGGCAACATTACTCATGGCTTACGTGAGGCAGCGGTTCTCATTAGCTGTGAAGGGGCATTATTACCTCTCTTTGTGGCTCCCAGGTATTTCCTCTGTGGTTTGAAATTCACAGTAAAATATCCCCAGATCTTTGACAGTATTGATCCTTTCCAAACCTTAGTATCTCCATCTCCTAGTTCCCTCAGGTTAAACTGAAGAACGTCCTTAGTGGGTTGCCTGCATTTGTTTGGGTTGAACGGGAGCTCCCACTCTGTGCACCACCGACACATTTTGTCGAGGTCGTCTTGCAGGTCACTGTACTTGGGATTTTCCACTCCTAAAGTCATCAGTGGGACTCCACTGGAAACCTACCCCGTATTGAACCAATGTCTCTCTACCCCTGCGAAGAAGCTTTTTTTCTGAGAAACTCAACTACCCAGTTACCCAGTGACGGATCAGTTCCACAGGCTCGAAACTGGTGCACCGGTAGCCTGTGGTTTGCCGAGTCGAAGGCCTTCCTGAAGTCGAAGTAACACCTCTACCTTCCCTCCACAATCGTCACTTCGTAACCTCATCCAGGAAGCAGATGAGGATTGTTGAATGCGAAGGCACTCTGTGACTTTTTTCCGCGTTTTCCGAAGCCCATCCTCTACCAGAATAGAGGATACTGAACTACTAGTGGTACTTGACGCAGTCAGCAAAGTTCACTTTAGTTCAGACAACCAATAACCATGCACTGAGTGCGGTGGCTTCGGTCGCTATCTCATAGCGATCGCCTCAATCGGAAACAATGAAAAAGAGCAGGAATATTGCAGGAACAGTATAAGAATTACAAGTATTGGTATCAAGTCGATAAAGAAAGTTTGTGGACACGAGCGCCACTGATCCCGACACCTAGCCATTTCCTCTATCGTATACAACCACTGAGTGGGAGGGTCTCTTGGACCCTACCCAGGAAGTCTAACACGTCCTACATGGCAAAATCCACTAGTAAAGCTTTTCATACCTTTCTTCCATGTCATGAACTGACCACCCTTACTCATCTTCCAACCTGTACGTGCCTCAGCAAACATGACACGCCGAGGAATCCTATCAGAGGACATGCACAACACGTCCCAACCATCTAAGCCTGGTCAGTGTGTTTCACCTAATGATTTGATCCTTGAACCTAAGACTTTCTGCCAAACCTCAGCATTACTCACACGGTGTTCCCACCAGATTCGACCAGTGCTACCAAGGCATCGGTGTTCAAATATCGATAATCTTCGTGTCCCCCACCCGTAGTGGCCATGTTTCTGAACCATACAGAAGCATGGACCTGACGGCTGCATCGTACACTCGGCCTTTGATAGATAAATGGATGTAATGTGAACGCCACAGATGACTGAAACTGGCAAATACTAAACGAGCCTTCTGTATACGCAAAGAAACCTCATCCGATATTCGACCATCGGTAAGATGCAGCTGCCCAGATAACAGAACTTGTCTACCAGGTCTATAGTCTCCCCAGATACTGAAAGGTTTGGCGTTGGACCAACCTAGTCTTGCAACAGCATCTTGCACTTTGGAGGTGCAAAACGCATACTCTACATTGCTACACAGTCCATCAAGTTGTCTATAAGAGCTTGAAAATTGCTTGAATTTTCACTTAGAAGAACAATGTCGTCCGCATATTCAAGGTCTAACACTTTTCCACCCGGGAAGGTTCGATGTCGTTATCATCACTAGACGAAAGTGCGGTATCTAGGATCATATCACGAAGTTAACGAGAAAAGGAGAAAGTATATATTTAACACGGATCTGGTACAGACAGCATGCCAAAGAGACCATGAGATAATAGGAAAACATTGTACGGAAAGAAAAGGGACAGAAATGTTAGAAAGATTTTTTTTGCGTGCTTTTCCACACGCGGTATTTTGATTTTTTTTATTCCTATCGTTTGTGGTTTTCATAAATGGAAAGGGAAGGATGGGGAGCCAGCGCAGCATTCCATAGAGCATTGATGCCATTGACTCTGGTTTCGGGCCATATCCGCGAGCGTTTCAAGCCAACTGTTTTCGGTGCTATTCTTACTCCAACGTGGGAGGTGACAGGACCCAACGGCGGTTAAACGGGAAGTCAGGTTTTTTAAACTTCCCCTCCAGGTCATCGGTTGTCCGCCACGCCGTCGTTTCCAATCCTGTCCTGTGAGCTCGAATAAAGCGCGGTGAGGTAAACGCTGAGCGGGCATCCGCAAGACATGACCTAACCACCGTAGCCGACGAAGAGAAACAATTAAATTGAGTGATGAACAGTCCATCCCGAATACTCTCCTCCGCACTTCGTCATTACTGACGCGATGCTGCCACCATACTCGTGTGGTTGTCCGTAGACAGCGGTGGTCGAATACGGTCAGCCGGCGTAGATCCTCTTCTCTAACTGGCCAGGTTTCGCATCCATAAAGTAGCACCGAGCGAACTGCGGCCTTATAGACTCTTTAGAGAAAGCCTGATGTCGTGACGACGCCAGAGGTGCCTTAGATTGGCAAAAGTCGAATGGGCCTTAGAGATGCGCAGAGAGATCTCGTCTCCGATACCTCCATCAGTGGAAATACAACCGCCCAGGTACACAAAGCAGCTGACAGTTTCCAAACGTTCCTCACAAAGAATGAGTGCAGGAGAATCTCTTTGCCAGTCTCAAAGGGGCATTTTGCATTTGGATGGAGCAAAATGCATGCCATACTCGGTGACTTCGATGACCAAGTAGTCAAAAGCATCTTGGACAACTTGGGGGTCGTCTCCCAACAAGGCGACGTCTTCAGCATAATCCAAGTCAACAACTCTGGTGCCCGGTAGAAGTCCCACTCCACTGCTTGTAACACTGTTGAAGGCTCTTCGAAACAGGTCATCCGTTATGTAGTTTAAGAGGAACGATGAAATAGGACATCCTTGCCGAACGCCACTTTGGACGACAAAGGACTCGGATAGTTGCCCATAGACCCTTACTCTGCCCGAGGTCTGTCGATAGAGAGCTTTCAGAATGGAAATGTACTTCTCGGGCACGCCGTTCCTCAAAAAGCAAGTCCGTAGGGCAGTCCTGTCGACAAAGTCAAAGGTGACCCCAATGTCCAGGAACACAACGATACTTGGCTTTTGATACACGTGACGGTGTTCAAGCAGGAGGCGAAGAGTTGAGATTTGGTCCGAGAAACCGCGGCCGGGACGGAACCCAGTTTGTTCTTCACGACAATGGAGCTCGCGCAAGGGAGAAAGTCGGCGGAGGAACAGGGACACTAGAAGTTTGGAAGCGACAGAGATCAAGCTAATTCCCCGATGATGAGAACAAAATGTACGGCTACCCTTTCTAAAGATGAACACAATCGTCGATTCACCCCAGGATGAAAAAACTTTTTCTTCCGTCCAAACCTTTGAGAACAAGGTTGTCAATTCTCTCACCAGAACCATCTCACCATCTTTGAAAAGCGCAGAAGGGATACGATGCGTGTGCCTTGAGGGTTTGTAGTTCTTTCCGAGTTTCCGCTTCTGTTGGGGGACTGTCTGGAATAGGTCATAGAGAAAGTGTAGGAGTTCCAGGTGCGGTAGAAGCAGCTGGTGGCCAGCTAAACTAGGAGCGAAAGTGTTCCGCTCGGCGGTCTAGTCTGCGCGACAGGTTGATGATTGGTGTCCCATCGGTTTAGCAGACAGTCTCGCTAACACCTGTTTTTCGCGGTCCGGTGGCGCGGATAAGTTGTAAGAGCTTCCTGGAGTTGCCGGAGGCAGAAACTGCTTCCATCTCGAGGACACGTTCTGACCACCACGTCTCACGACCAGCACGCAAACCGTTCTTCAAACGCGAGCGGAGTTCACGGCGTGCTTCGTTGTATCTTGTATCAGCAGAGATATGTGGGCAGTTCTCAAGCAGTAACAAGGAGTTTGAAGGAATCCAACTTCCCTGGGTATGGCGGACCGTACCACAACTGGTCAGGCCGGCATTCAGTAAGACTTATTTCAGTCGCTCCCAGTGCTCATCGACATCAGGTGGGGCGGTAGATTCCAGTACCTGGGCCAGCGTAGTCTGAAAGGATTCTAGCACTAGAGAGTCGTTCAGCTTGTCTGTATTTAGGCGAGCATGATTCCAGTTCTTCGAGCCCCCGAACAGCAAGCAGATCGTAGAGCAGACTAACGCGTGGCCAAAATCGAGGCAGGTTGACCGTTAAGAGGGACAATCTAACACGCCAGGTGGCGATACGTCGTTTGGAGTTGCGAAAGTTTGTACTTGCTAGGAAATGCTGGTGATCATCACATTGTCAGCAATCTGTCCCCATTGTCCGAACGACTGGAGCTGAGGTCAAACTGCCCTCCTAGATGACGTTCACTCACTGTCAGGCCACCGATGCGCGCGTTAGGATCTCCAGCGAGAATCACGAAATCTGTCTGGCGCGCTGTAAGCAAGAGCATATAAAGCTGTTGGTAGAATTCATCTTTGTCTACCTCCGGACTACAGTCCGTCGGAGGAAATGACAAATAAGTCGCGTGTGCGATTTCGATGTCTAGTTACTCGGCAAGAACCTTGCAGCCGGACTGCACAAAGTCGGCTATTGACAGGAATCCAGTCGGAGATGGCCGCTTGAGCTCTACGGCTCAGAGTAACATCAACACCGGCTGGTGCAGCGTCCGGGTCTCCGGGCAGGCGTAGACGAAACTTGGTACTGGGACTAGCTGGGGACGTTAGTTTGATCGTGAAGCTTGCGCCTTGCAGTCTTGTCTCTGAGAGGCAGCTAATATCGATCGAGAGCGATTCCAGTGTGCGAGCCGGACTCGCCTGTTGTCCGATTTGCATAAGCGTGCGTACGTTGTAGCTGGTCAATTTGAATTGTAGGTAATGCGTTTTGGTCTCGTGAAACCCGCACATTCAATCCCAGCTTGCGATTCCCGATCGTTCCAGCCCGCTACGAAAAATCCGAAAGCAAAACCCGACTCGCCAAAAATGTGTCCTTAACAGGAATTACTGTGCTGTATATAAAGCGAAAATCGAATATCCCCGAACCCGGGCGTCCAGTTAGATTCAAGCCCTGTGGGGCCGATTAGGTTGGTAACAATATTTTGCCGGATTGACTATTGATCCGTTGGCCCAATTTGCGTCAGACTGTAGATAAATGCTCGATAGCAAAAAGGGTTACGTCACGAGTCGTCCGATAATTTGTTGATTATTGATTGTTCAATCCGGCCTGACACGCTCGAGTTGATTAATGGTTTGTCTAAAAAAGTTTTTTTTCGTTTTGACATTCTAACAGTGGGCGAGGTTGAAAAAAGGTGCGCTTGATGGTATGATTAGTTGTGACAGTCGTAGGGCTGACGGTTCTCGCGGAAGTCTGGTCACAAGCGGCGGCAGTAGTAAGGTAGTTTTGCTGAGGCATAACGACGTGTCTAGCACGTAAAGCAATGGGGGAAGTAGGGAGAGGGTGGATAGGTTCCGAGTGTGGTGATGGATGAGCATGTGATCTTGCGATGGCGAATGAACGTGAAAGAGAGTGAGATGAAAGCGAATTCGTATGAGAGTCCATGGTTCATTTTGCGGGCATAGTAATGCCAGGTTGCCCAGGCCAGTGCAGGTGGTTTTCTTAGGAGTCCACAACCGGAACCTTTAGCTGTCCATAGCCTTATCCGTAAGACAGCGGAACGGTGCGCGGTGTCCGAAACCTACTGGGCGCCGCTGTCTGATCATTCAGTTCATACGCCCTTCGGATGAGGCCAAACATTCTGGGTGCCCAGTACACCCCTCCGCCACTGATGCAGGTGAGCGTACTGTTGTATGCTTCATGCGCCACCCGTAGTTGTTTTGGAATCAGGGTTTAGCCATCTCCCCTAGACTAACTGTTAGTCAGTCAACCCGGTGCAGAGCGCTGGGCGTTTGCCTTCGTCCTCACACTTTTGTGCAAAAAATTCCTCCGCCCCGAGAAGGCAGCATGTAGGACTTCCTCAGTAGAAGCTTTTTGGTACGCGTGGTCATTTGGGAACATTTTGAGAGGTGTTCAGAGCGAGCGGCCAAGTCGGAGCCTGAGCCACCCACTTCGACCATACTGAGGCATTTTGGAGGCGAAAAAGAGAAAGAGGGAAACCCTGACATCCACCACTGCTCGTCGTGAATTGGGGTGGAAGGTCACCGTAAGCCCGAACTCGGTTTCTGATTTTGATGCAAAGGAACTTTATGATTTGTCGGTGACTGAAGTTGTGGTTAACAAAACCTCAACCAGGTTCAAACCCAACTTGATTCGCGCACGAGCACTGTTCGCGAGCGGTTGATAAGCGGTGGAGAATAATATCAGCAAGCACTTTAGATGCGACACTAACCAGACTTATTCCCTGTGGTTTTCACAGGAGGACCTGTCACCCTTGTAAATCGGTACGACCACCGATTCACATCAGCTGTTTGGAACTTGTTCCTTATCCCGTACCAAACCGAGGAGTTTTGCCAACTCCAATAACATTCTTGAGCCACCGTCTTTGATAATAGACGGAGGCAACCCATCCGGTCCAGCAGCCTTATGTCGTTTAAAGTAGCCCATCTCACGAAGATCCTCCGCTTCTGTCGGGAGGCCGGTATCTACAGTCAGAGCAGGGGCTGTGATGCTACTTAGCAAGCCTGTCGTGGGTAAAGGCTAAGTGAGCTGCTTTTCGAAATGTTTCGCCTAACGAACGCGACGAAGATGACGCTCCTGAGTTTGAATCAGTGAGCCATTCGCCTCTTTGATCAGTTTACTAATCCCTGGTTTACGTGGACCAGTTTTTCTGGTTAGATAGAAAATGTTGCGGCTTTTGCCAGTCGCCGTAGCTTTTTTCATCTCTTTGCACTCCGCAATCCACCACTGCTCATGGTCATTCCTCAGGCTGCTAATCAGCTGGCGTTTAAGGCATCTCCGTGCCTCATCATATCTGGAATCCGGAGTAATCGACCGGTGAGCATCTCACAGCGCACCTGAGGATGCAGATATCCATCGTTTCTGTGTGACTGGTTCTTGGACCTTGGGCAGCATTAGCAGCCTCGAATAGAGCCCGCTGGATCTCTGTCCACCGCTCTTCTGGATCCTGGGCAGTTGACTGCACCGATAACCAGGTGGATAATTCTGCTTAGAAAGCAGATCGATTTTTGTCGTCCAATAGCAGCTGTGCCGGACGCTTGGCTTTCGTATTTTTTCGGCCGCCGACGAGACGTAGGTTGAAACGTGCGCGGATAAGAGCGTGATCACTTTTTACAGACGTACACCAAAATGATCGACGATCTAGAATTAATCCGCGCCAGCGTTAACCGTTAGCAATGTAGTCGATCTGGGTCCAAGGCTTTGAAGGTACAAGAGGACGCCAGGGTAACCGGTGCAGCTTTTTTGTGCGAGAAATTCGTACTTACTAGGAATAGTCTATTTTCGGAACATAGTTGGATGAGTCAATCACCGTTATCGGTTCGATTGGCTGGAGCGTCAAATGGACATCATCTTCGTCTCGTCTAGAATTCCAATTTAAGTATTGAAATCGCCAGCAACAACCATGATGTCCTTAAAGTGCATGCTGCGGAGCAGTTGAGACAAATCTTAGTGGAATTCGTGTTTAGCTTCAGGAGAGCTAGAGTCAATTGGGGCACACACAGAAACGACAAACAGGCATCGGCGCTCCCGTTTAGTGTTGTTGGCACATACAAAACCATTCAACCGAATCGCACCCAGATGACAGCTGACTGGGATCCAGTCGAGCAGTGCGCGCTCAGCTTTCATGCTCAGAATAACGCCAACGCCAATGTGACCACGAGCAATGGACACCAGATCACCCGACACGCGAAAAGTGAAGCGAGAAGCCGAGATTTTAGCTGGGGAACGAAGTGTTGACACTGAAGTTGGGTCTTGAATCTGTGTTTCGGAGACAACACACTTCTGTGTTCAAAGTTTCCAGAGTTTTAGTCGATAGGTGGGGCGAGTGCAGGCCGCCCCGCACACTTGTCGAATTCGCAATCCAGCGTGCTGGAAACAGTTCTCTAGAGATGGCCGAAGGCATAATGCGCAGTGCAGGTGGGGTCATCTGAGTTGCGCAACTTTGGCGCCCGCCTGATGCTGCAAGTTTTATATTAGAAAACAGGCAGACCTAAGAAACATTCAAATTTCAGGTCTTATTACGGTGCTGCTGAAAGCACCTCAGATATGGATCGAGGACACCAATCAGTCAGTACTAGTACCCGAGGATACGAAGGCGCTTACTACGGTGGCTTCCAGGTAACCATTTAGAGGTGGCATGCACGGGGACATCATGCCGACCCTCTCCCAAGTGAAAGTCGGAGAATTCGTGTTACCTGAATGGAGCGAAAGATAAAAGTGCCTAGTCTAGGTAACTTCAACGCACTAGAAATTGACTGGCCAACCGAAACGACCCGGAGGGAACATCGAGTGACAGACTTTGATAATTTATACAGCTGAAGACCCTTTCAGCGAATCAAACAGGTAACTGGATGCAGGTATGCACAGTCACCGTTTCCCCCGCATTCTGCTATCATCTACTTGTATGTAGTTGTTCTTTAACATAAATATCCATTTTTCTTGTTTATTTAGCCGATCATGGCGATTGCCAAACTGCTCTTGGTTACTTCTCGACTACATTCGTTGTTCGTAGCGGCGATCGCTCATCCTAAACGAGCTTTCAAGCCTTATCGTTTAACCGAAGGGCGTCTGGGATCCAGTCTAGCTATGCAGCTTCGACTGGAGTGCTGAGCACTGTATTACTATCTGTCTAACCAGATGCCATAACCTTGTAGTCACCCAAAAGGCACAGCAGAATGTTGTGGAAGAATTTGAAGTCGTCGGTGGTCTGATTTTAATACTTCGGTCTTCAGTGTAAGTCGCTGAAATGCACCTTATCGGTGGAAAGAGTATCGAACGTAAACAGCAGACGCGATCGTTGTTCTTTGTGCTTTGATGTAAAAACGACAACCATGTCCGGTTTGAGTAATCATCAAGGACAAATTAGAGTTGGATACATGAAGGCTTGGTGGTCACTGGAAACGTTTTATAGAGAAAATGAAAATTTTTCCAGGACGTCTTGTTTCATTTATTTATTTTGTGTGTGTGCACTGGAAGTGATATTTACGCGACCATATGAGGTCATTGTGCTAATAGAGCTGGCGACTATGATCCTGTGACTTGGAGTGGAAAACCACATAACGTCCAAGTACTTTTTGCTTTCACGTGACTCTGCTGCTAGAGGAGGAATCGGTTCCATGAATATCACGTGCCATAGCCGACCGCGCGCGGCGGTTGGATCCGAGTTCGCTGCAGATCACGATCCAGTTTTTCTTCCATTGGCGGGCACGATAGAGCGACCGTAATTTTAAACGCCCCATATTCTCGTCGATAGTGTTGATACATGTTTTGGACTGACCATTAAGACGACAGCGCCACCCATAGCAGGGTTTGGGACGTAGTGCTTTTGGTTAGGTCCGCCTCGGGTCGCCGTAGGCTGTGATCCATCCACCGCAGTCGCCGACGTTGGAGGAAGTTTGAGAGTTCGCTTACTTCAAGGCGCCGTCTCCTAACGCCATTGTTGGATGCTCTGTGACACCAGTTTACTTCCAAACTACGCCGCAGGCACCAGCAATCAAACACCTCCAGCCTTCTGGTATCCCGGCTCGCACTAGCCAGGTTTTGCAGTCGCAGCTGGATACGAGACCTACACGGACAGAAGCAGTTTGCCGATCTTAAAACCTCCACTAAATGGACGTAGGAGTGGAGTACCTGGGGTTCCTTTTGACGGTGGGAGGAGTCACTGCATTTCATTGGGCAACTATCTCCCGTCTAAGCTGGGCAGCCCCGGGCCCAAGGAATGCTGCCCCGTCCACGTTCCGCCTGCTCCATTGAATGCATTGGGTTAACGACTGAATCTGAAATGTGGATCGATAATAAGGCACCCGCGAGGTCAAAAAACGATATGTACAACAGTCAGGTCTCACGTGACGGACCGGAAGAGGTTCATTCACGGGCGCTTTGGCCACGTTTCCGTGCTGGATTAACGCTCCACTGCCTCGTGGGTCATATTTTCGTATCAAGGATTTAGGTTAGATTCCTTAAGAAAAACCCCTTCTGCGATGTGAACAGCGGCAAAGTTTGGTTCGCCCAGAGACCTGCGGCATCTTTTCTTTGAAGAGTTTTTCAATTTTTCCTTTTATTTTAGCACGACGCAAAACACCACGGTCGATTGCCGCTCTAAAGAAAGCAGTAGTTCAGGAGTCGAGCATTATTTGGTCTTATTTCACTTGGCTGCCTTCTACGTCCGCACACTATGTCAGATATGGCAACAGGCTGCCCTCTCTGAATCTCAACACTTTCAAAATAGATGTTTGTTGTCTCCGAAATACACATACAAGACTCCACTTCTGCGATCACTCTTCGCATCCCAGGGACAGATTCAGGCTTTCGTTTCTTTCTTCGCGTGTCGGATAATCCGGTTCCTAGTGCTCGTGGTCAGGCTGGCGTTGGAAATGCCTTAAGCACGGGAGCTGAGCGTTCGCTGCTAGACTGGATTCCAGTCAGCTGTCATTTGTGTGCTGTTCGGTTGGACGATTCTATGCGTGGCAACAGCAACAAACTAAAGCGCCGATGCCTGTTCGTCATGTCTGTACGTTCGCCTATGGAGTGCAGTTTATCTGAGTCCAATTATGAATTCCACAAGGATTGGTCTCAGCAGCTTCGAAGCGTACGTTCAATGGGTGTGGTGCTCATTGCTGGGGATTTTAGCGCCCAAGTTGGCCGTTTGGGAGATTCCGAAAGGCACACTGGAGGCCCGTTGGCTATCCCGGCCGATCCCATTTAGAACGGCAATCGTTTCATTTAGCTGTGCTTCGACCACAGATTTTCTGGCGAGTACGACCTTCTACCGTTGGAAACGGCATAGACCGACATGGCGTCCTCCTCCGTCTTCACGACGTCGGACTAAGGTTGACCATATTTCCGTTGGTCACTGCTGGCGTGGATCAATTGAAGATTGTCGTTCATTTTGGTCTACGCATGTGGACTCAAATCACGTCTTGGTACGTACTCAATTCCGTTTGCGTCTCACCCATGGTCGCACCAATGTAAATTCCACCCGTCCCACTTCCAGGAGATAATCGACGAACTGCTTTTCAGATGGATTTATCCCCACGGTTATCGAGGCGGCCGTTTGATTGGAGGTACTGGTCCACAAAAGCCCGGTGTAATTGAGTTAATCAAGAAATCCGACGGCTCTTTGACTCACTCTCAGAGACGTCGTCTGGACCGTTGGGTGGAGCACTTCGAGAGACAATTCAGTTAACCCTCTCCAACATTAGACTTTTCCAATATACCTGCTAGAGAAACGATATAGGTAGATATCACTCCCCATCAGAAATGGAGGTTGGGCATGAGATAAGTTACTTGAAAAAGTACAGAGCCGCAGGACCGGATGGGTTGTCTCCACCTTTTTTCAAGGATGGAGACACAGTTTTGGTTTCGAAGTTATCAAAAATCCTCAGGGTAATCGGTGATAGTGAAAAGATTCCCAGGGAATGGTCTGAACCAGTGATTGTGCCGATTTATAAAAAAGTGACAGGTCCTCTTGTGATAACCACAGGAGAATTAGCTTGGTAAGTATCGCGTCCAAACTGCTCATCGGGCTTATTCTCCACCAGTTATCCAACTCCTGGAGCACCTGGTCTAGTAGTTCGGACAGTTTTCCTTTGTGGCGGTTGGGTCAGTGGGGCTCGTTTACGCACTCAAGAGTATCTGTCTTCGCCTGCCGAATGCGGTCTCGCCAAGGTTTTCAGGCCTCAGTTGACTTCAACCTGGTTTATCCCGCCTATCGAGCGGTTTGTCCGGGGTATGGTCGCTGATGCGTGCTTCGTCTTCTCCGAGCCACAGGTTGGTGCTGGGTGAATGATGGAGGCCAAGGAGATGGAGGATCCCTCAAGGGGCACAATGGTCTACCACCTCAGAAGTGCCACTCCTCTCAGAAACCCCATACATGTCCCAGTAGACCAGGCGTGGTTACTGTTCGGTTGACAGCGGAGTTCTAAACACCACCAAAAGAAGCTGGTGGTGACGAGACAAACACATACTTCAACCGTCGATAAAGTTGGTGAAGATGCTTCGTTTTATAGGTCACCGACCGAGAAAACGAATATCTTATGGAGTCCCGAAACACATGAATTGCTGTCTGTCGACCCAAAGTGTCGCTTTTCTCTTTGAAATGCTGTTGTCTGCAAGCCACAAAGCTTGCGTTTTATCCTTGAACAAAAATAAACTGGGTAAGATCAATCTATTATCTCTACTAGTCTAGGTGACTGAGTAGTACAACCACCCGCCGCACTCAGTATTGTGGTAATTGTGAACTTCATCCTGTTTTTCATCATTTTTGGTGTTGGTACCATATTTGCTCTCTGGTGGGTGTTATACATACATGGAACTTCAGATCCCTATGTCGGCCGTTCAGATTTAACCACACTGTCATAGATACTTGTGGATTACCTTTTCTTTAGAAACAGCACACAAATTAAGCGAACATGTGGTTATAATGGCGTAATAAGTATTTGCCTCATTAAGTTCGGCCCCCATAGATACTTTTGCATTGAGAACCGAATTTCTACCGCATTTTTCGAGGTTAACTATTCCGCTTTAGTTCACTGTAACCTGACTGCGCTTCTGTTATCGAGTGACGCTGAATATCGGTTTTTTTGTCAATTGCTCCCCATTATTATTCCCTCCATTTTCTTGTCAATAGCCGCTGTCATTGTTTTATTTCTTGTTCCTATTAATTTGCTATCTTTGGGAAGGACTTTACCTGAGTTAGTGATAGTAGTTCATGTAGTGAACCAGCACCGCATTCTGTCATAATAGCACGCGAATTATGGGGCACCTCATTTCCATTCTATCGATCCATGCTCTCTCACTATGGCTTTCAGAATGCCGTCATTCACTAGAATCCTGACTCGTTCTCCTCTGAACCATTTTGATTTAATTCCACTAACGTTTGGTTTGTTTCAGTGGTTCTTCATGCTTTCTTCGACACGGGGACCGTTGCTGCTATATTCCCGAACGCTTATTAATCCAAAGCACAATAACTGCTCTTCGGCAAAGAAACCACAACCATTTGTAGCGGAAGTGAGTTTCCTTGCGGATTTTCGCTTATTAGTTTGAGTATGAACATGCATAAACGTGCATCGGCTCCTTCAACGTGCATACACATGCAGGTCGGTTAGCAGGCGTGCCTAGCCCTCGCAATAGATTCTCTGAAAATTGATGTCTGCTGTGTAAGTGGAACGCGTATACAGGATTCGACCTGTGTGATTCAAGTAACTGCCCCTGGTATCTCATGGAGGTACTTTCTGCGCACTTCAGGAGACGAAGCAGCTAGAGCTGTGGGTCAAAGTAGTGTAGGAATAGTCTTTGACAAGACTGAGGCTGCCCTGTTAACAGTCGTTTTTGTGCTGTTAGACTCGAGGGGTCATTCGGCGTTCGAAAGGATAGTTGTGTTAAGCACAGTTAGTTTGTGATCTCGACATGCCCCAACGGACTGCAACTCTGACACTTAGAAGGATGAGCTCTTCAGTGAACTCGCCCCCCTTGTTCGCAGGAGCAAAGGCCCTGACGTTGTAGTGCTAGCAGGTGATTTTACTGCCCAAACTGGCAAGCTTAGTGCATCAGAAGCTTATTTAGGTGGGCGCTGTGCTTTACCCGCTCTGCGCACAGATCACGGGGATGGGCTTCTCCAGTTTTGTGCAGGCAATCGATTGTTCTTGTCTAGTCCCAATTTTCGACAGTAATAGAGATGAGCACGCGGATATCCAAGGCTCGAGCGTCGTACGCTGGACTGGAGCACTTGTGTTGCCGACCTGATATTTCACTGATGTTGAGATGTCGAGTGTAATGTGCCACGTCGCGTTCAGTTTTGTTGTATAGTTGGGAGACTTGGAGTCTGTTTGCTAAAGATATTCGTCGTCTTGAGGTTTTCGACCACCGATGTTTACGTAGTATCGCTGAGATTGGGTGGAATAACCGAGTGAGCAATGCTGAGGTCAGAAAGCGAGTATTGAGTATTAATTCGGAGAACGTTTTGTCATAGCTTATCCAGCTTAGTAGACTTCGTTGGCTGGGTCATTTGCTACGTATGACAAGGATACGTCTACCATACGATGTCCTGTTCTCCGTTCCTCCTAGGAAGTGGGAGAAACCACGTGGAGGTCAACGGATGACTTGGCAGCGAGGAATGAGAAAGTGTACATCGAACTTAGGAAAAGTAGGTGCTTCACGTCTTCTTGGTTGGGGTCCAAAAGATCCGTCTACCAGTGGGTTGAAGCCACTGAAGGATATGGCAGCGAACCTTGAACAGTGGCGATCGTGTTGTCACTTTGTGTCGAATCAGAATGATTGATCGATGTGCGTTTGTAGAGTAAGACTGTGTATTCCATGTGTTGGCTGTTAGGGCATTATTACCTTTTCCCTTCCGTGTAGGTCCACTCCCTGTCCATCTTGTATATTAATTCTTTCTCTTTCTGCGTGTAACATGGTGAGAAAGTCTGTGGTCGTCGAGTTTCGCCTTTCTGTTTGACGCTGTACGATGATGAAGATGACGTGACAGATCTCAACTATTGAGTACCAATCAAGAACTGATGCCCAGCCCCTGTGGAATATATTGCGCTCTTATTGTCAATGACTTGTCGTGCAGTTGCTTGAGTTCTGTGTTACATGTAAATTCCGGCAAAGTTAATGTCATGAACACCGTCAATTTTTCGTGAGTTTCTTGAAACTCAGGGATGGAATAGTTAAACTTAGTAAGAAAGTGAGAAGTCCTCAGGAACAGCTTCTAAACAACTCACTCAACCGTTGTTGTGATTTTGAAGGCACCTGTAGACTCACGTACCTTCGCGGTGTACTTGTTCGAGGCAGGACACTGAATAAAATTGTGAGTGAGACATTTTTGAACGGTAAAGGGATATCACATTTGCGAAGATGTGTATGAAGTGATTCTAGCGCTCAATTTTGGGGGATGGTCTGGTCGATGTAAACTTATCGAAAAACTGTACGTTGTTACCAAGTGTCTTGTTCCCTAATACCACGTAACTTGTTATGGTTGATACTTTGACTGCAGTTGGACGAATACCACTGATTATGATTTTAAAGTTATGGACTAACTATTGCTAACCAGCAAGACCATACCGAGCTTTACGTGAAAGCGAATTTGCACAGTGAGCGTATGATAAACCGTAGCGAACACGTGCGTTTCAGAACCGGCAATCCTTTCGGACTTGACCCACCTCCATTTTTATTTCCGCTTCATCCGATATTTCCCGGATGGTGGACACTAGCATAATGAACGAAGTTTGCTGACGGAAGACCAAAAAACTTTAATCCAAAACGTTCGACCCATCGGAAGAAGTCATTTACGATAGATCATTTATCATTTGCATACGTGCCTCGTTTCACTAACTGCCATCCATAAATGATTGGTATTGTGATTCGGTGCTCTTCAGAACATCATATGCTTTCAGTTTTCCGATTGTTTTCGTTGCCGTTGTTGTAAATGTTGTCGACTCTTGTTTTATCTCTTCAAGAAAATTCAGTTTTCCCGTTTCCCTGAGCATACTTCCGAGAGGTTCATGTTTCTGATGGACATCAACCCTTAGGCCGCAATCGAATTTTTCGTGCAAGGTGCATTGAGATTCTGATTTGACTCCATTATTCAGAGCGCTAAACTTAGGTGGAAGTTCTTTCTCATGGCAAGCGTCAATTATTAGGTCACATACTGGAGAGCTGGTATTCACTGTAGTTTACGTCATGGTACAACGAAATGTAGTGTCAGATCATCAGCTCTGTTGACTGTTTAGATTCCACACACACACGTATATATATATATATATATATATATATATATATATATATATATATATATATATATATATATATATATATATATATATATACCAGTGGGACCTATGGTTAGGGGCAAACGTGTACTAACAGCTGCCTGCTGCTGAAGCTTCGGTGCATACATATGACCAAGCACTGAGTTCCAATTTACCAAGGCGGATCGAATCACTACCATTCTGATACTACACTGAACGTACTTTCTTTTTTATGCGGCCAGCTCCTGTTAGAGGATAAGCCGGCTTCGTGCATGTCCCGAATGGCACCAGCGCATGAGCAGCGATCAACTGCGAGACCTGAACACGGGGAAATCCAGTTCTGCTTCCAGTTGCGAGTGCCGTAGACAGTCTGGAGTACTAATCCCTCAACGTCTGATTTGGTGGTACTGACCCATGTTTTCAGCTGTCCTCCAAGGCGACAGCGTCATCCTGGACATGGAATAAGAGCGAGGCACTGTCTTGAGATCTCTGTGTCCGGACGTTGTAGGACATGTCCGAACCACTGCAGTCGTCGGCGTTTAAGGGACACTGACAGCTTTTCGATGTCAAGGCACCGTTGTCTTATGGTCCCGTTTGAAAGATTTTCGTGCCACGCCACTTTCAGTATCCGTCACCGACACCAATGGTCAAACACTTCCTGCTTTCTGATGTCCTCGACTCGTAGGGGCCACGTCTCACAACCGTAGGTCAGTATGGGACGGATAGCGACCCAGAAGACGCGGACTCTGGTCTGGAGGTGGATTTCGTTTCGCATCCAGAGTACAGTGCGAAGCTGAAGAAACGCAAATCTGACATTGTCAATGCGCTACTTGACTTCATCTTTGGCTTGGCCGTTTAGGAGATCGTAGAGCCCAGATATTTGAACGCCGATACGTGTTCAATTTGTTCGCTGTTCAAGTATATCGGGAAAATGAACTGCGCAGTGCATGTTGAAAGGATCTTGGTCTTCGACGCATTGATCTCTAGTCCCATGGATTTTGAAAAATGTTCTACGCGACCGAAATCGGCTGTAATGCAGTTAAGCTATCTCCAAAGATGATGATGTTGTCTGCAAATTCTAGATCGGCGAGGAAAGCATCGGTGTCCAGCTGAATACCAGGGTAATCAGTGAGCGCGTGACAAATCATCCAATCGATGGTGTAGGTAAGCAGCACTAGCGACAGGAGACAGCCTTGTCTAACGCCAGAGTTGAGGGAGAAATCATTGGACTGTTCTCCGTAGATGCGTATTTTCGCGCGGGTATTTGCATAGTACGACCTCATGAGACTGATAAGTTTCTGGGGCATTCCATCCGCTTGTAAGGTAGTCCATAACGATTCACCGTCAACTAAGTCAAAGGCAGCTCGGAAAGCAATGAAATAAGTTGCAGTGAGCTGCTGTAACTTGTACCAATATTCTAATACTCGGCGGAGGGTGAATATTTGGTTCACACACTCTGCCACGACGGAAGCCTCCTTGATTTAGGCGTGCGCGCGCGTCACGCACCGTCGAGAAGTGGTTCAACAAAAGTAAAGAGAATATTTTAGCGCCCACGTCGATTAAACTGATGCCACGGTAGTTTATGCACACAGTCCTATCGCCTTTCTTTGGAAGAGGAAGTAGAGCTGAGTTCCCCCAGTCCACTGGAACTTGTTCTTTTCCCCAGATTGAACAAAACAGGTTATATAGTGGCTCGGGTAATTTCGAGAGACATGATTTATATATCTCCGGTGCGATGCCATCTTCTTCAGGGGATGTCCGATTCTTCAGCTTGTGTAATCCATCAATGATTTCATCTCGGCTTGGTGGGTTGTTATTAACGTCATATATTTTGCTCTGGATTGCTGGGATTCGGTACACCGAGCTTGCCGCGGAACGGTTCAGCAGACAATCGAAGTGTTCAGTCCATCGCTGCATCTTGTTGTCCTGTTTGGGAATGACCAGCCCGGGATTATCGCGAAGAAGGGGTTCTGTCGACTGCCGCTCACCGGATGCAGTGGGGATTAGACGGAAGAGCTTTGAGATATCGCCGCAGTTAGTCGCCATCTCCATGGTTTCCGTGTTTTCGGTCCGGTAGTTGTTACCGTCGCTTCCGGCCGAACGGGTGGCTTTTCGTCGCATATCACGGAAGTCTCGGTGACCATTTAGGCGGGCATCTCTAGCTTTTTCGGTTAACTGAACAGTCGCCCCTGAGATCCAGTCTTTCTGTCGTCGTCGCTTAAATCCCACTTCATCTAATGCTGATTGTTAAATAGATGCTTTAAGTGAAGTCTACTGACTTTCCACGTGTAATTCCTGTCCACGTATGAACATAGTGGCCAGATGGGAGGCAATAGCGTCTGAGACCTCGGCGCCTGCTTGGTGAGCCCAACGCCGCTGTGTTTACCCATTTCGGGGCGAAGGTTTTCGGCGATTGGCTAGGTGGATCTAGAAACTTGCACGGGCGAAGGTTTAGCCGCTGCCATTCTTGTTACCAGTCTTCGCGCCTTGGTAGGATCGACAATCTTCAATCGAAGATGACCAGCGTGATCGTACGAGAATGTAGTCGATGTGATGCGCTTTGTGGCCGTTATTAGAGTATCACGTTAGCAAGTGCTTCTTGGGATGTTGGAAGCGGGTATTGGTGACGTTTGGGCTGTTGAAGCCTGCAAAGTTGACGAGGTGTTCACCGTTGCTGCACTGCTGTCCGAGACTATATTTCCCCCAAAATGTGTCCAGTTGCTCGGGTGGAGGGACCAATGCGGGCGTTCCCGTTGTTTGTCACCTCTTGTAGCCTGTCGTAGAAGTCGTCCTTCGCCGCTTCTTCGACTACAACTGTCGGAGCATAGACCGCAATAACCGATACATTCCAGGGTGAGGCATGGAAACGAGCTCAGGCGATCCGAGGGGATATCGGGTTCCATGAAAGCAGTGTTTTGTTAGCCGTGTTCTGATAGCTATCGTGACGCCATGGAGACCAGAGCTGTTTATGGGTCCATTATGATAGGCGTGGTAACTTTCGTCTACTCCGGAAACCTTGATACACCGGGTGCCAGAATTCAGCAACCGAACCTCGGAGAGACGCAATTTCTATGCGGTAGTCATGTAGCGTTCGTGTATTGATGGCTTGGCTTCCGATGTCCAAGCGTGTTTTCACATTCCAGCTGGCGATTGGGATATGATTTCGCGCCTTAAGACTCTCGGCTAGCATACTTGTCATCCCGGTTGGAGAAAGAACACGAGGCGCGTTGCTTACCAGGGACACCGTAGCATGAGCGATGTGTGTGAGGGAACTTGTCATGAAGTGTCCTGGGAATTTGGTGCGAAGTGGCGTCCTTAGCGTCACTCGGCTTTTTGTTCGAGGTAGCAGCTCTAGCCTGTGCACAGCCAAGTGCTGCCTGTCGAGTAAAAGGAAGTTTTTGTGCTGGCAGCCGCTAACCGAACGAACGGTTCGTGCGCCTTTTGGATGGTGGTTCACCAATCCGAGATGCCCAACTTGTCCTGGTGATCTTGGCGCCTGGTTGCCGGTGGCTCCCTAGGAGCTCGTTCGCCATTCGGTTGAAGTCACCTAGACCCAGGGACGTATACAATCCTGTAGATTAGACGGATTTCCTTGGTAGCCGTTGGATCCCAGCAGATCTCATCCGTCTATGCAGGGGTGTCCGTCTCCCCATGCTGGCGCCTTCTCGCCGATTTTTTCAGGCCTCAGTTACACTCAACCTGGTTTGGCGCGGTTTTCCGGGATGTGGCCGATGATGCATGCCTCGGATTTGTAGAGCCACAGGTGAGAGTTGGACAGGTGTTGGGGACGAAAGAAATGGAAGATACCCCAAGGGGCACGACAGTTTACCAACTCAGAGGTGCTACTTCTCTCAAATGCCCCATACACTGAACTACAGTTTGGACATCGTTGTTTCCCCTGGATGCAAGAAGTGATATCTGAATTCGACCTAAAGTCTGTTCGAAATAATGGTGTTCGGGTTCTACTTTTGTTAACGTTGTCGGGGTTGATCACGCGAGTGAGGCTTGTCATCTGATCCGCTCAACAGTGAGCACTTACAGATTTTGCCGTTCTTTAGTTGGTGATATCCTTGAAACTGGTCCGTTGTCAGCAAGCTGGGTACACGGTCTCACGAGAGCAAAGAGAAATCTTGCCGCATGATGGATTGAATTCAACTACTTCTCAGCTGTGTGTAACGTGATCTTCAGAAGTGAGTACACCCCTGGAACTTCGAATTTCTAATATTACTACTGGAAACAGTAGCAGTAGTTTAATTTTGACTATCATCCTATCTTTTGCGAGAGAAACTGTATTGCGTTGTCCTCCTGAGAAAACGGTGAACGAAACCGGAATTTGCAAATTATGCGCTCAAAAGTGCAATTGTTAACCACAGAGTATCGAGTAGACCGGTAGTAATACATAAACCGACATAAACTCGTTCATTGTGAATAAACTGGTCATGTTAGCCACTTAACCAGTGCCTTGGATAGAATGCAGTCATCCACTAGAACAGCGTTTATCGCCAATCTGTTTACTAAATAATCTTGTGTGTTCACTTTGGTCTCCTGAATGTCACAGACTTTGATAAATCTAGTTCACTTGGTATAACCACTGATGATTCACAGATTGCGGCTGTTCTGAGTGCTACTTCTCAGCCGCAACCTAATTAAAAACATCAATGTTATCACGAGTGTGACAAAGTAGGAAGAGAAGTAAAAAATAGTGATAGCAATATGATGATTAAGCCATGTGAATACAAAAACCCTAATTATCAAGATATGTAGTCGTTTCTTCCTGCCGATAGTTACTGGTGGTATGGATCTAGTGGAATCCCGACACCAAAAATATTCAAGAGCAATGGTCTGGTTCTCAGTATATTTCATCGATCTTATGGACTGTCCTCTTAACGGTGCTTATCCTATCAAGGCTGATGTAGCCTTCGATAAGTGGTGAGGTTGATATTACCAGTCTGACTGCGGGTTGAACCTAGTTGTTGTCTTTTGTCCAATACCCGGCATACTGTGAAGAAGCTGACATATGCATTGTCTCAAGAATTATCGGCTGCTTGGCATGAATTCCACTCAATCCGTCGAAAACATGTGGTAACCACGTTGAATAGTTATGGCAAAATGCACTATAACCGCCATTGTCGTGTACACAGTCATCTGTGCATATCTCAAAGGTGAACACGGTGACTAAAGAAGTCTCCGGTAGTTACGGCTAGGTAATAGTTGAAGTCACTTGGGAGGATGTTGGACATGTCGGTAAATTCTACTTAACTTAATATCACTTCACAAGACTGAAATGAATTGTACTAAACTGTGGTGAAATCATGGTTCTTTTGAACACTGTAGTCGCCGAAATTTCTGATTGTATCCTATTAATTTTGACCGTATTGATAAAATAGAATTGCCAAATAAGCTGCTGCTCACACGCACTCGTCTCATTTTGAACGTGGCAGTGATTATTATTCATGCATATACACCGGATATGAGTACCGATTCAGTCAGTCAGAAGCAAAACTGCTTCAACAGTGGGATAGCTGAGAAGATCGACTGGTTGATCAAGTGTGATCATGTATCTGGTATGCCTCTCCGAAATAAACCATTATTAGCATCATTGTAATTATTAAATGTATTAGCATCGTCATTGGTGCCTATCCATGGACGCAAAGCTACGCCTAAACGATCAGTACAAGCTCTAGTTGTGTGTTCATTATAATCCCTTCGGACAATATCACTCATTTATCATTCTCTAATCATAACCATCTCGATTCCTTGGAGTGTTAGAAAGCAGCGCCATCCTCAGCTACATGCGAATGGACCTCACTTGTTTTTCAATCTCTCCCGTAATTGTCATTTATCTTGTTAATCCATACCAGTAATTCTCATAAACAATGAATCTCCCAATACATTTTTCCTATATTCATGTTCCTGCAGCACACTTCTGGTTGTTCATGTCCTTTTAACAGCATTTTGGCACACATGATGGGATGGTTTGGGTCGATTTAGATGTCGCACATGGAGCTTCACGCATCATGTTTTCAAACTGAAATCTCAAATCTTCGGTCCAAACAACGCACTAGCAGACGAAGCCATTGCAGCGCAGAAATGTAACCATAGCTTGACTGAATTTGGTTAACCAGGTGTTCGAAGACACCCACTGGTAGGGGACATGTAGGCATTTTACTGTAAGTCCTCCAGCGCCAGTCTTTCGCGTGGCTGTGTAGGTAGAATGCGAGCACCGTAGGTTGCAGCGGTCGGAGGATCGACCCAAGGTTGCATCCGACCGAATAGTTGTGGACGGATGTGACAGCTGGTGTAGCATCCATCGGACACGTGAATGAAAACCCAGCACTCATTGTTGTTGCTTCTTCAATTTTTATCCTACTGGTTTTTCCCCCTAACCTCTGACTTAATCTGCTCCCATACTCACTCTCATACGCACTACAGCGACCACTTGATTAACCTCATCTGAGAAAATGAACCGGCTCCATCCTTGTTGTAATTTTATAGGATGACGGCAGGTGACAAGTGAACCGTGTCGGAAGGCACTGACAACTGCCCACACATTTCCGGTGGGTGTAGGAGGGTGTGTGTTTGTTAGTGCATGGATGTGCGCTAACTACAACACAAAATATGGATTATCCTAGTGTCCCGGACAGCGCGATTAAGTTTGACCAAAAACCATTTCGGCGCTTGAACTTGAAGGTATGTGTGCAACGGGATCTAACATTGACGGAAACGACTGCACCGCTAGGGTAGAACGGTGCACGGTGGATGTAACAAAAATGTATTGGGAGGTTCATTGTTTATAAGAATTACTGGTATGGATTGACAAGATAAATGATAATTACGGGAGAGATTGAAAAACAAGTGAGGTCCATTCGCATGTAGCTGAGGATGGCGCTGCGTTCTAACACCCCTAAGGAATTAGGATGGTTATAATCACAGGGCAACAAACAAGTGTAAGTCGTGTCAACCACAACATAATTCATTGACTTCGGTCTTTCTCTTCGTTTTCTGAAGAGATTATGATAGCAGCATGGATATAGCTTGTTTTGACCGCTTACGCATAGCTACAAACCCATGAACAGGGTCTGATGAACCGGTTAGTTATTTAAGGACGATGCTGATACATCAAAACGGAAGAGTACAGATTCGTGTCAATCAGGAAGAAGCCAAGTAGAATGTACCAACATATTCGACATTTCCCGAAGTTACTTCGACTGATACCTAACTTCATCTATCGGAAACTTCCTCAGCCACAGGAATTATGTTCAGGGTTCAGCTAACCACCATTGACCGTGCACACAATTATCCAACGCGGTTATCATACCTATTTGATGGCTTTAACGAAATTATTACCAGGAAGCTGATAATTACCAACAGTGTGCTACTAATAACTTCACCACATTATGCCGAGTATTATTCAAAAGACAGCCACCAGGTCCAACCCGTAGTCAGATTGGTGATGCCAACTATACTAAATAAAGGTAAACCGCTTATCAAAAACTACATCAAACTTGATGAGGTAAAAGTCGGTAACTGGACGGTGCATACGAGAGATGTAATACATTAGCCGCCAGACCACTGGATTTCATTATTTTTGTTGTGTCGCGCTGTCATGAGTTCCGTACAACCAGTGATTATCGGCAGGAAGATGCGACTATATATCATGATACTTGAGGATTTTGTATACATGACAAGCCAGCATTAACTTAATGCGCACGATTGGGTGGATTGTCAGCATTTACGCCGGATCCGATCACTGTGGTTAGAAATAGCACTTTCAGTATATTATTTGCAAACTCCGATGTCGTTCACCATTTACTCAAGCGGACAATGCAACGTAGTTTTACTCGTGGGAGTTCGAAAAAGCCAATAAGCCCAACCATTATCGTTTCCAGTAACAATATTTGAAGTTCAAAGCTCCAGGGGTGTCCCCAGTCCCGAAGAACACTCTGCACAGTCCGTTTATCGATTTCGCAGCCAATTCATTCCGATCGAACTCCGATTTTTATTACTGAAACAACTTCAAGTTGCGAAAATTCAGGTAACCACGATGGACAATAGGAGAAATCCAATCTAGCGCACTCGTGGCTAGAGGATCAGGGGCACCATTTTTAATTAATTTTGCTCCCACGAATGTCCTTTAAATGGACAAATAAATATGCCAGCAATGGAAAGTGTCCCAACACTCCAAATTTGGCAAGTTATATTCCACGTTTCGCACCGTTTCTGTCTTTACCACGCACTGTTCACTCGCCATTCCCGTTCGCATTAGCGATACAGTCGAGTCAATCAATACCGGACCAGTCCACACGTTCATGTTTCACCGTAACTGGTCTTCCTTCGGCTTTACTGCTTCACTGTGTGTATGTACACAGTTGGGAAGATGACGCAAAGTATTCGAATTCAACCTATCCTATGATGATGCCTCTAGGTGCGCACTTGTTTCACAGTGAAAGTCAGTAAACGTTTATGGTTTCCACAGTACCAAACTGGAACCATAGAAAAGGTCGGTATTCAGAGGCAAGAAATTTGGTCCCAGAAATTATCCAGTAGTTGGCGTTGAACAGGTTATCCTGCTGTTTGATTCTGTAGAAATTCATCGTCTACGTTTTGGAAACATGAACTGAAATGTTCACCTTTTCGACGGTATTGATAGTCCTAATGGAAGAGAGTAAAAGTAAGCTGTCATTGCCATTGGTTTACAAAATGATGATCATAAATTTGAAGCAAATTTCTACTTTTCAATCTACGATGTTTGTTCCTTCACGCGGTTACATAACGGTTTATCTATGTATACGAGTTTTGGTCGGTAAGCATGATTTTCGCTCTCCGTGGTATCATTTAAGGTTTGATACTGCAATCAGTTGCGTCGCATGAATTCTGAGCATTGCCGCACTATTCCAGGCCAGAAAGTAAATTCGGCTTGAAATGTGCTGATCTGCCCTTCAAACCGACCCATCCCAAGATCACAGGAAGCCACGCTGTTTCTAGTAGGCAACAAACCATTTGAAATCAAATGACTATTCATTAGTACACAAACAATAACATCTAAACTCATCGGGGCTCAGTCGGTTTTCATTTTATCCACCTTGTATGCGGTATGTATAACAAGATGAAAATGCCAACGCCAAGGTTCAATCATTGATGAAGGCTAATGCGATATTCTCGTTACTCATCCGGTGAACCTCACACCAGATTATCGAGGGGTCTTCTAAACTACAATCATAGGTGATTCACTGAGTCTATGGAAACAAGACTTGGTCTCTAAGAAAACTAACTTATTTTCGTCGTATTGCGTACTGTTTCTTGCAACATGACTACCGTTGCACAGGTTCCTCATGGTTATATCGCCTAAAGTTAGCGGCAATAACTTACTATTCCCTTGTCAACCGAGTTTCACACACGGGTTTTTAATTTCTTGGTCAATTAACTTTTTAAACCCAAAGGCTACATGATCGTTTTCGAGAGCTGATTTCAAGCTCATTAATCTGACTGGATTAGAGTTGTACGACACGGCAGGTTTGGGAATTACTTTCAAGGCTGAAAGTTTTTGCGACAAGACTGAGTAACGACGGGGAAATCTGTAGATACACGGGCTTCCTCACTCACATTAAGCTATCACATTTTCACCGTGCCCATTTACTTGCTTTTTTCCCCGCCCATCTAGTATCAGCCAATAAAGTTCGATTCTCTGGAAACAGGGAAAAAATATTACTGGTGCACATGTGGACTGAGCTTGACACAACCATGGTGTGACGGTATGTGTTTACAATATTTTCTATTATTATTTATTGACTGATAAAGTTCGGAGCGACGAAATTTACAACTAATATGTCGTTATTTATATAGCTGTAATGTAGTATGATTATAGTTGTAATTGCTGACGGCAGCGGTGCTGAGGTTAAGAAGAGTTTCGGTCATAAGAGGATAATCAATGAAGCTAATCAGGGTACGATAGTTAGGGCACACCCCCGGTTTCTACAGAAAAGTTCACATGTGTAATTTCACTAGCCGTTTATCCATCTTCGTTCTACTGCTCCCCTCATTTTTTATCGTTGTTGTTGCGTTACCATCATACTTAATTTCAGGCCCCTTATATATATATATATATATATATATATATATATATATATATCATGAAATGAGAACCCTAACTTTATCAGAATACAAGACGTCAGCGAACGTGTTCTGGGTTATTTCATTCTCCAGCCATTGCAGTAGCATTTATATGATGACAAAGATTATAGAAATCTGATCAGAAGAATTCCAAGTGTCTCACTCAGTGTTCGGAAGAGAGAGAAGTGAGGAGTAGGTGGATGAGTCAAATTTGACCCCTAAACACTTGCACAAGTGACTGGGTTGCGTGATATGTGGTAAGTAACTTACGTCACAACCACGCTTATTTACGATGCAGTTGACTTTTGACTAGGGCAGTTGCAGTGCTTCAACCAGCTTTCGTTGCGCATAGCTTTAGCCCCAAAAGACGGACGCTAATTCTCTCGGCAATTGCTAATGCCCAAAGCCTGATTGCCCTCATATATTGCGGGATTCGGTAGATCACTGTAAAGACCGAGTAGACGTCTATCGGATGACCGTTTTTAACTAGGTGTGCGGTAATCGGACGTGGCATGCATCCGCTTCCTCCCCCTCTAAGCCGTCGTGGATGACTTTCGTTGATGTGGTTGCATAGCTGCCTTGTCGTTCGACCCACATAAGCAGCACCGTAGATGCACTTGAATTGGTAAATAGTCAAGGGTGAGGTCAACAAAGGTGGTCTATCTTTGTTCTAGCATCGAATTGGGAGTGTTGTCGTGAGTGCATATCTGTTTCTGGCAGCGTTGAAGATGAATTTCACTATGACACACCGGATTCTACTGACTCTTTCAGTCGTAAGATCCCCCTTGAATGGGAGTCTGATGTACAGTACTTTTGTCGGAAAATTCCCAATGAACACATTTGAAGAAGATTGGCGAACAACCTCGTTCTCAACGATTCACACCCATGCCATTACGTCACAGTATATTACGGCAAGTTAAGGAATTGGACTAAATACAGTACTTTCTTTTCAACCTGCTCACTTTCTTTATCCACTTGATATTATCATTTATACCTTTCTTGTAATTGTTTCCATCCTCTTGAATTCCTGGTTTCCCAGTGAGAGCTTTGTTGAGGGTCAGCAACTGGAATCATCACACTTATTGCGTGGCTGACTATTTGTTCAATAAACAACTGAATAGTTATGAGGCCAATCTTTTGCGATAGTTTAACTGTTTCTCCTTGTATGTCTATACTAACAAGGTGCCTAATGAGAAGACGGATGACACCGATCTGGCCGATGCGCGTATGATTTGACTCAGGTCGCGGTTGGCCGCTGTTTGCTATCTTGGTCCATGGTGCGCTCTCCCAAGATCAGAAATCCTCAAGAAATAAGAAACCCCTGTTGGTAGTGGGTGGGCGGCACATTTCTCTAGCCTTTCACAAACAATAACACAGGTCGGTGACCGACATGAAACGTTGTAATCTTTTTGTAATGATCCGAGCATTAAAAACCGTCGACTTAGGCGGGATTCAAACGGACACATGTCTTCCACCCACGTTTTAGTACCGCGTGCTCTTTACCAGCTGAGCTGCGAGGCCACACAGAAGGGTTTCTGACTTTTCGCACATTGATCACACAATTTCAACATTCGAATCATTTCAAAATTTGTTACCCGATTACGGGGAATGCCGAAAAACAAGACAACATTATCGTTTGAGACACATGCACCTTAAGGTGAGACCATGGCTACAGCATACACATATGTGCATTAGATCGATTGCTTGCTATGCTAAGCCCTCCTAACATGACCAGGATTTCTCTGTGCTCAAATCAATAGACCTCGACATCATCGTACAATGTTAAACAATAGGGCAAGCCCCACTGACCACTGCCTTTCTCACCATGTTGCACGTGAAAATAGAAAGAATGAATATACAAGATCGTCAGGGAGCAGACCTACAGGGGTGGGGAAAGGAAACAACGCCCGAGAGGCCAACACACGGAATACAAACGCACATTAATCAATCATTCTGATCCGACAAAAAGTGAAAGCATGATTGCCACTGTCCACGGTTCACTGCCATATCCTTCAGTGTATCCAGCCGATTGGTTGAGGGATCTTTTGGACCTCAACCACAAAGATGTATCAATAGACTTGATGCTCAACAATGGCAATTTCATACACCAATTATCATCCCTATGGATGACCTATAATTTTCTCCTTTTTCGCACAGTTTTCACGTTCGAAAATCGTGACGTGGGCGCCTGAAAGCAACAGTGCAGCAGATGCCCTCCGGAACACCTCCCTTTCACCAGTCGAATCTGTTGAATACTGAACCTAGCAGAAAATATGGTTGAATCTTTGGTGGAGATCGGATTGTTCGAAAATAATGGTCTCCAGTATATTTAGGCAGTTAACAGATATGTGAGCTGAAAGGCAATGTGAAGGTACATACTGATATGCTGTCTAGGACTCATGCTTTGGACTTCTCCATCTCGGAGGCGTAATAAGCCGACTCTGCATCCTGGGTGCGTGATATTTACCTATCTGCTCTCCATGAGGAAGAGGTCTTCCTGGTTGGTGCATTCCATCTTGTTAACGAAGAACTAGCGAAGTTGAGGTCTCTACCTCGGAACCAAATTTTTTTTTACACTAATCAACATATAATCCGTAAAATCCAGTGTCGTTTGTTGTGCTACAAGGACCAGCCTTTTATTTCGTTGATCCTTATGCGTCCCCAAAAATCATTTCAATATAGACTTAATTCCAACATCACAAAATGATAACAAACAGGATAAGTTTCATAACACTCACCATCTTAGGTAATGAAGGTTGTTTTATCCCACAGTCGCCCGATCTAGATTATGATGTTAACTGGTGGAACCTCACGCGGCAGTTTTTTTTGAGAGTGGAACCTGCAAGATATTGGGGTTCTCAGTGGAAAACGGCAACACAGCATCGCATTCACGCCGGTAAATCCTAATTTGAATCACCCATTCTAATACCAATTAAATCAGTTGCTTGAAGAACAGTGTTTCATCGAGATTTGAATTTCTTGGCTTCCCTCTGCTTTGCTTGGTCCTGTCCAGTGGTTTACTGGTTTGTGGCTGCTGTGTTGAGACGCGTCTTTCTGAAGTCCGGTGCGAGGCGGCGCCTAAAATCTAGCCTCCTCTACTACTGGTAGCCGGTGGTTTTGGTCTTTTACCAAAGCCGTTTCCCGTGATTTTACCCCTCCAGTATCTCCCACATCTGGAGAGAAGTCGTAATTTTCCATATTCCCAAACTGAGTGACCCCTCTGATTCCAACAACTACCCGTCCTATTGACCTAATTTCTCTCATTTCCGAGGTTATGGAGACCATAATTTTCGACCAGTTGCGGCCGTTGCTCAAACGTGAAGAACCGCTTAGTGTCTGTCAATACCTATTCTGACCTTTCTCGATCCACAGGTGATCTGCTAGCTAGGTCTTGCACTCCTAGTCAGCAGCACTCGATTACCACGGAGTAGCGCAGCCGGTCTTACTGGAGATATTTAGGGCGTTTGGCTGTCTGACACAATGCTGTGCTGTCTAGATTTGGTTTATTTCTTCCGTTGATTTATCAAGGTCGAACTTTCTTAGTAACCGGATCATCTTCGTTCAAGTCGATGGATTACAATCACAACCTTTTCCCTTGAGTGCCTTTGTGCCCCGAGAGTCTGAACTTTCATCTACCCTTATTCTGTTTCTCATTTATGACCTCTTATCCAGCACTTCGAACCCCAAACCAGCTTGTTATGACAATAAAACTGTACACTGCTCCCTTTCGTATCCCACCTACCGCCATTCTACCACCAACATCGACGGTAACCGTTGTGCTCTTGTCACATCGCTCAGTTCGAACCTTGGGCAGATCTCTTCGAGCTCCGGAAATCGTTTTCTGCTCAATGGTTCTAACACTTTGCTCGAATTTGCTCAAACACCATTCCTTTTCTCCTCACCTAAATTTGGGAAGGTTCCTCTGTATAGAGGCCAGACGAAATCCAGTCTCCTGGTCCTCCAGGTTAGGGATCAGTTTGAGCTGGCAACTCAGTCGGTAAAATCAGTGGAAGAATATTTGATCCAAGCATATGGGCTTGCACTAAGCCATCCCGCTGCCTTGCGGATAGGTTCTCGTTAGAAATAAAGGCTTTAGATGAGAAGCCCAATCGTCCTCCTGCTTTGCGGCTGGACACCCTAGCAGTATCAGTCCAACATCCCCATGAACCGCACAACTAAAACTAATTTCATACTGCATCGGTCGTCGCGCAGGATAATGAGGACCGCGCTGCCCATTGCATCGAGCGGGGTGGGTAGTGATAAGTGGGTTACTGCTCAGAGTTCCCTCTTTTTTACTCAATCTTTATGTTCTGTTCCCAACCACTACTCTTCGCCCCCTCTATCCACCCATAATGTTCCCACTGATAACATGGTCGATACTCGCAACGGTTCACTGTCAAATAGTGTCGGTAATTATCCTCTCTCTGGTAACTCACATTTTCTCAAGCCTCGTCAGTCTCTGAATCTCGGCTCGTTTAACGTGTGAACACTCATGCAGGCCGGTTAGCAGGCGTGCCTAGCCCTCGCAATAGATTCTCTGAAAATTGATGTCTGCTGTGTAAGTGGAACGCGTATACAGGATTCGACCTGTGTGATTCAAGTAACTGCCCCTGGTATCTCATGGAGGTACTTTCTGCGCACTTCAGGAGACGAAGCAGCTAGAGCTGTGGGTCAAAGTAGTGTAGGAATAGTCTTTGACAAGACTGAGGCTGCCCTGTTAACAGTCGTTTTTGTGCTGTTAGACTCGAGGGGTCATTCGGCGTTCGAAAGGATAGTTGTGTTAAGCACAGTTAGTTTGTGATCTCGACATGCCCCAACGGACTGCAACTCTGACACTTAGAAGGATGAGCTCTTCAGTGAACTCGCCCCCCTTGTTCGCAGGAGCAAAGGCCCTGACGTTGTAGTGCTAGCAGGTGATTTTACTGCCCAAACTGGCAAGCTTAGTGCATCAGAAGCTTATTTAGGTGGGCGCTGTGCTTTACCCGCTCTGCGCACAGATCACGGGGATGGGCTTCTCCAGTTTTGTGCAGGCAATCGATTGTTCTTGTCTAGTCCCAATTTTCGACAGTAATAGAGATGAGCACGCGGATATCCAAGGCTCGAGCGTCGTACGCTGGACTGGAGCACTTGTGTTGCCGACCTGATATTTCACTGATGTTGAGATGTCGAGTGTAATGTGCCACGTCGCGTTCAGTTTTGTTGTATAGTTGGGAGACTTGGAGTCTGTTTGCTAAAGATATTCGTCGTCTTGAGGTTTTCGACCACCGATGTTTACGTAGTATCGCTGAGATTGGGTGGAATAACCGAGTGAGCAATGCTGAGGTCAGAAAGCGAGTATTGAGTATTAATTCGGAGAACGTTTTGTCATAGCTTATCCAGCTTAGTAGACTTCGTTGGCTGGGTCATTTGCTACGTATGACAAGGATACGTCTACCATACGATGTCCTGTTCTCCGTTCCTCCTGGGAAGTGGAAGAAACCACGTGGAGGTCAACGGATGACTTGGCAACGAGGAATGAGAAAGTGTACATCGAACTTAGGAAAAGTAGGTGCTTCACGTCTTCTTGGTTGGGGTCCAAAAGATCCGTCTACCAGTGGGTTGAAGCCACTGAAGGATATGGCAGCGAACCTTGAACAGTGGCGATCGTGTTGTCACTTTGTGTCGAATCAGAATGATTGATCGATGTGCGTTTGTAGAGTAAGACTGTGTATTCCATGTGTTGGCTGTTAGGGCATTATTACCTTTTCCCTTCCGTGAAGGTCCACTCAGTTTTCATCTCTGTGACATGGAAAAACAAGTTTTGGGCTTGCTCGAAACTTACCGAACTGATAGAGGTTCCTCAAGACCATGGTTTGCGTGGGGCGTCTTTTAGTGAATAGTTTATACACCGTTCCGTCACTGTTATTGAACAGTCACTATCCCGCTGCGTAATGAACTCAACTTACATCTTCATTGTTAATGCGCGCTTCTGATAACCTGCAGTGCCTCAAAAATGAATTCCAATAGGCAGCCCAAAGGCCGGTGAAACCTACCACAAGACAGTCTTTTGATTCTGATTACTGATCACAAGAGGGCTTGTCACTTTTTTATAAATCGGCACAATCACTGGTTCAGACCATTCCCTGGGAATCTTTTCACTATCACCGATTACCCTGAGGATTTTTGATAACTTCGAAACCAAAACTGTGTCTCCATCCTTGAAAAAAGGTGGAGACAACCCATCCGGTCCTGCGGCTCTGTACTTTTTCAAGTAACTTATCTCATGCTCAACCTCCATTTCTGATGGGGAGTGATATCTACCTGTATCGTTTCTCGAAATACTCCCTAAAGTGCTCCACTCAGCAGTTCCGACGACGTCCCTGAGAGTGAATCAGTGAGTCGGAGGTTTCTTTGATTAACTCACTTACACCGTGCTTCTGTGGACCGGTGCATCTAATCAAACGGTAAGCATTGACAGCATTATCAATATACGCAGGCTTTTCGAAGTCCGCCAATGTTCGTGGTAATTTTCCAGACTTCTAGTCAGTTTGTGTCTCACAGATTCAGGCACTTCGTTGAATACAACATCCGGAGTGACATTTCTGCGAACATGTGACAGATTTCCAACTGATACCGAAGATATCTATCGTTTTTGAGGCCTATTTGAACCGTAGTCCTGGGCGGTATTAGAAGTGGGATAGAGGTACCGGTCCATAGAAGCGCGGTGTAAGTGAGTTATTCAAAGAAACCTCCGACTCACTGATTCACTCTCAGGGACGTCGTCGGAACTGCTGAGTGGAGCACTTTAGGGAGTATTTCGAGAAACGATACAGGTAGATATCACTCCCATCAGAAATGGAGGTTGAGCATGAGATAAGTTACTTGAAAAAGTACAGAGCCGCAGGACCGGATGGGTTGTCTCCACCTTTTTTCAAGGATGGAGACACAGTTTTGGTTTCGAAGTTATCAAAAATCCTCAGGGTAATCGGTGATAGTGAACAGATTCCCAGGGAATGGTCTGAACCAGTGATTGTGCGAGATGTGTAAGCGTGAGAATCAAGCCGGTTTCAGACCCGGTCGGGGTTGTATCGACCACATCTTTACTCTGCAACAAATACCAGAGCATAGACACACCGTCCGTAGGCCCACAATCTCTGTCTTTCTTGATCTGAAAGTGATGTTCAGTTCCGTCGACCACACAGTTCTCTGGCGCTGCCTCTCATTGAAGAGTGTGCCGGCGAAATTCATCTCTTGCTCAATGCTTGTATGCGAACAGCTGAAGCCGAGTTGGTACTTACGGCGGTCTTTAAACCGATTTCACCACGGAAACTGGTGTTCGTCAGGATTGCTCTATTTCACCCTTCCTCTTCAATTCTATGGCTGAAATGGTTCTTGATGCAGCTCTATCCTCGTGTGAGGATAGTAGCATCGATCTTTGCTCAGGCAGTAAACTGTCTGACTTGGAATACGCGGACGATATCAATCTTCTGATTGAAGATCCAGGTGATTTGCGAGCTCTTTTAGATAGCCCCCAGAGCAGTGTAGGAGTGATCGGGATGCATTTTGCACCTTCAAAGTGTAAAATGCTACTGAAGGATTGGGTTGGCTCTACACCAAACCTTGTGCTGGCAGGTGAAGCTCTAGCTGAATTTGGACAAATTTTGTTACGTGGGCAGTTACATCTCACCAGGTGGACAGATATCGGATGAAATGTTATCGCGTATACAGAAGGCACTTTTGGCTTTTGCCATCCTTCGTCATCTGTGGTGTCAGCATGATATCTGATTACCTATTAAGGGTCTAGTGTACGCGGCGGTGATTAGGTCCGTTCTTTTATGCGGTTCAGAAACATCGCGATTGAGGGTAGAAAATAGGCAGCAACTGTCGGTGTTCGAGCATGAATGTCTCCGTAGCATTACCCGAGTATGGTTGGAACGCCGTTTTAGAAATGCTGAGGTTCAGCGTAAGGTGTTGGGCACCAGAGGTCAGTCTCTGGATCAAGTGCTGAATCTAAACAGGTTAAGGTGGTTGGGACATGCGGTACGCATGCCCACCGATAAACTTCCTCAGCGTGCGCTGTTCTCTAAGGCAGGTGGTGAATGGAAGGTAAGTCGAGGTGGTCAGTCCATGACATGGCAAAAAGGTATGAAAACCTTGATCAGTGGATTTGGCCGAGCAGGACGTGTTAGACTCCCAGGTTTGGGTCCACGTGATCGGCCTACTAAATGGTTGGAAACATTAAATGCTATGGCTAGGTGTCGCGGTCCGTGGCGTAACTACATTCGGACTCTTTCCTTGTCTTCTTGATTTCTCCTTGGTACTTCGACTTTTTGGATCTTCTTCACTTAATGCTTCTATTCTTTTTGCTATTTACTGGGCGATGCTGGAAGGTAACAACCAAAACCAGAGCATAGAAGTGCGAGGTAATGGTTGAATAAACTGAAACTGAAACATTCATCAAATGGAGCAAGCGGAAGATGCACTAGCTACCCAGCTTTGGCGGGCGATAGCTGCCCGATGAAGTGCGATCCCTTCCTCCACCGTCGAGAGGAACCCCACGTACTCCACTCCTACATCCATCTAGTAGATTTTTTGACGGGTGATCTGGCTCTTTCTGTGTTAACTCACTGGATTTTACTCCAAAAGTGAAGTGTTTAGAACCATGTGTTTCCCAAAACATGGTTCGGAAACCGAACGCCGTAAGACTTGATTGCATCTCCGGTTCAAAGAAGCCATCCTGCATAGCCCTTTTTATCATGCTGTCACGTAACTCATCAAACCACGCCAACGTGCAGTCTCGGTGTGATAGACCAGGAACGGCAAAGTGAGGTAAATTTTCCTCTGATTTGCTGACAACAACAACTCATTCAATATTTTATCTGGAATGGTAAACACATTGGTCCTTACTTTTTTGGCGTTTTACCAAGGTGATCAACAGAGGAACTGTTTAAAAATGAAGTTGACCAGTTAGGATGATGGGTCAACCCTTATATAGTATTTCACTAGTCAGTCGATCAGACGGTGGTGGTTGTCATCGTGAGGAACAGACCCTATGGTCCTTGATTCGAATCCAGCCGCTCTGGTCACTTCTACATCTCACAGCTTCTAATTAACCACTACCCCCTAGCTGAAGTATCGTACTATTTCCGTAGTCATGTAAAAAAGTACAACATTACTATTACCAATACACTACACGACAGCCGCTGATAAATGTGCTTCAATACGCGTGAATGAAATTTGTGTACCGAAGGCATCAACGGGAGAATGTAATAAAACAACAGGTTCTGGATGGTAAAATCAACAGCAGCTGTTAGTTGCAGATAGTGTAACCATATATCAATAAGAGATTTAGCGCTTACTCGTAGGTAAGAATAGATGACAATATGGTTAATTGCGCTGCTGTATGTATGACCCAAAAGCGAGGATGAAGCGTGAGACTACGACAGAGTCAAAACTCACACGGAGTGGATGAGAAGTCCTCTTATAAATTTGCTTAGGACAACTTTGAGAAGACAAACATGGGGTAAGAGAAAACAAAAATCCGAGGTTTTTCTGCACTCGGATGTCATCTGATTTTGCCTGAACCGTTGAAAACCCTGTTTTGTCTCCCATTGACTAAAGCAATACAAATATGAATGCCTAGTAATACCAAAACCTCAATCACGCTGAATCACACCGTGTCGTTTTAATACAGCTATCTTCCATGCCAGATCACTTCCCGTTTACCATGTTGATTGTCCGGACATTGATACATTTGAATACCAAATTCTCTGCAGAACGGTCTTCGGGTAAATCCTGTACTCCATTCAATCTCGAAAGTCAGGAAGTCACTTTCAGGTTGTTTTACCAATGTGGCGAGTGTATATACTTCTTAGTAAGTAGTTGATTGCTGAAAACGGAACTATGGACAGTTGTGGAATACCAGCGCTTTTATGTCCGAGAGACTAACCGCAGTGAGGTGAACGACGACAGGCGAACCATACGACTGCTCCTCCATCGGATGGTGACTGTCTTCAAGTGAGCAGGACAGCTATTTGGCGAATAAGCATGTTTGTAACTTTTGGTTTGTTGTGTTGATGTCCGAACAAGCTGTTTACAATAAAAAACCTACTACCCAGGCACGTCTTGTGGATTATAACACCAATAGTGCCTGTGCACCGAGTCCGAGCCGGAGCTCTGACCAACACTACGTGACATAATGCCTATCGGGCAATAGCTCAGCACGATTACTACCTCACAAACACATCGCGGATCCTCATCTACACAATCCTTGTAACTTCGAGTTAGGATGACTCCAGTCTAAGGTTTCAATGGACAGTTTTTCGCTTGATCGTGGACTCCTAATCCGCACCGAGTTCAAATAACAGATTTACGTTTGATCTCTGATCGACCTGCCCTCAATGTTACTTAGTACTTAAGGTCTATGTAAGCACATTACCACATAACTTCAGTACTGTAGGTAATGTGGTAACGTGTAAATTGAAAGAAAGGGGGAAGCGGTAATAGGGTCATTTTTGTGTTGAAGAAGCCGGATTGTGCACTTTCTTGTTCACTTTTGTTCTGACTTTTAATGTCCGCTTTGTTCTACTTAAACCAGTTCCTTGCTTCGGTTATTTTTCTACGCGAGTTCTTTAAGTGAAATCTTATCCTTTTGCTTTGATTTCGAAGTTGCGTCTGAAATTGCCTTTGCACTTGCCCGCTGTGTTGTAAGCTGATGTTAACTAAAGAATTTGATTGAAACGATTCTTGACGCCTTGGTAATGTTCCTAAAATTCTCATTAGTTTCAATAAATCATGACGAATTCGATTTTTCTGCATCAATAACGAAATGCCCATGACACTTGTGAACATGTAATCGTTATCTCCGTGTGGTAGTTTGCTGTACACAGACTGGGGTAATTTTGAACACAAAGAGCACTCCTGGAAGATAGATAGATAGATAGAAATATATCGGCTGGAAAATAAGCATGATGCCAACGTAACACCAACGAGAAAAGCTAATAAAAAGTCAGAGGCGGACAGGTAATGGTCAACATGAAGAATACAATGAGCAAAACTCCGGGTCCTTATAACAATTCAAAATGATGGTTTGTGGATTGTGTCAGATCAGTAAATTTTGAGTAGAGACAATATTTTCTCTAGTCATTTCTGTTCTTCAAACTCTTCTGACTGTAACTCGTGCTATGCTTCACTTAAGAGATGCTTGGTGACAGTGGTAATCAGCTGGAAAGCACGCTACATGCTTCTGTTATTTCCACTCATAAAACGTTTTGTCAAAAAGATTTGATGGTAAAATGATCGTTTTTTTAATATCACAGACTGTTATGCAGTGTATTTCGGTCAACTCTTGCAATGGAACATTGGTGTAGCTTATCACTACTGTCGATACGAACTAAGACAATTGACATTTCGTTTCTGTTGTGATTTCAGTCAAAAATGAAATCATTATTCGATAGCATGACAGATTCACCATAGTAATCCATTGTGACATTGAGAAGTTGCCAACAAGCTTGTCTTCGATAGCTTCATTCTCTGGCTAATGCAGTTACGCAAAGAGGATGTGTATGAATGTTTACAACTGGTAGATCATCAAGACTGAAATGATTGCTTTGTGACACATACGGGCACCAGAGTCTAAAGTTAACCTGAACAAGCGTGACATGTCGGAAAATGCGAATAACCTGCTGTTCAAAGTTATCTAATGCACATTCTGCCTCTGCATCTCTTCTTCAAGGTTCTCACAAACCAACTCAATTCAAACCCCTTGAATGGACAGTTCCTGAACGAAATGTCCGTAAAACCGGTCACGTAAGTATTTGTTTATGCAAATACTCGTCCAACCCCCCGTACTGTGATGGGACGCATCGCAAGCTAGAGGATAGGTTGAAGGTCGAGTCGATACATTGCAATTGTGGTGAGGATACTTGGAGTCTCAACTCGTCTGATCCGACCAAAATTCAGTTGCCTGACGGTGGTCGGATTTACTGCACCACTTGTGGACAAACACGTGTCGGAGTTGAAAGACATACGCCGTAACATGACTAACTCCATATCACTCACCGTTCTCTGCTCCAGTGGACTGACCCATTATTTTCTTTTGTTGTTCTCTCCGCGCGCCATTTAGATTTGTCCATTTCTAAAAACCAGTAATGCTATTGATTTTTGTTGTAGAGTAATGCAAGAAAAAGCTTTATTCTTTCTATCAGCACCTGTTCAATGTCAATAATCTGTCAGACGGAGACGATTTCGGATGTGGTACATTGTAAGATATGCACACACTTTTTCGGACGCCGAATTCAGGCACATTAATATCTTAAGCTGATACAAAGGATAACTAACTTTCTGTGATGCTCTTTTCAGCAAATCACGGTACGAGTAAGGACAATTGGCCTAATTCGGGTTGACTTTCGGATCACGCTCAGTTGATAATGGGCTGATGAAGGATGCATGCCGGAACGATGTACTCCCTTTGTCGAAGTGCCCTTGGTTGACAAGTTTTGGCCAATGCTGACAGTAGTTTCAATTCCGGGAACAAAATGGGGCTTGCATCTTGTTCAAGAGTTTTAATATTGTATATTGAAAAATCCAATTGCATTTTTCTCATATAAAAATTCCGGCGCCGCGAGCCGAAATCAACCGGTGACATCTCGCTTACCGGAGGATGCTCTACCAGCTGAGTCATCGCGGTATGACCAGTAGAGCATGACTAAAGCAGCATTGGATATTCAGTTGCGTTATTCGCGGTCGTTAGCCCCTAACCAACAAGACAATTGCTTTGTCTATCTAGAGGCATGCATTTGTTGTGAGAGATTCTATTATACTGAAACGCTTGGCAAAGGAACAATCGTGGCGCATATGTTAACGCCTTTATCAGGCAAGAGTTGGAAGCCGGTGGACGTTTCTTCTCGGACCATTTTTGGGGGAATTCACGGATGCACACATGCCAGCACTACTAAAGGAGATTGATTGAAGAAACTTTCATTCCACGAAATCAACAAATTTGTGACGAACTTTGGTAATCAGATGCTAAAATCGTACAAAACTGGTGAGATTGAAATTGATTTCTCTTCTATGATCGCTGCGCAGTTTTGGTAACGAAGCCCTAATTTACACACCGATCTGAATCCGCCACAAAATATAGCCGTTAAGAGGCCAGTAACTAAGGCTTTTGGGTACGTACCGTTGGTATTGCGAAATAAAGGAAACCACGCTTATAATTCTTGCATCTGCATGACCATACATTTTGGCATCCGAGGTGTTGCCTCACTGTCGCTCAGAGACTGAACTGCAGCCTATCATTCGTACTCCCCGACAGTTTATTATCACGCCAAGTCAACAGTGCAAATTGATTGAAATTCGGATACGTTTGCACTGTTGTGACATTAATGCTGTTCTCGTAACCCTCGAAGTCATTCTGAGACCACATTGTGATTTCACCTGTTTTGTCCACTTCGTCTTCCTAAAACCTGAAAGCCGACTTACGGACCTGCCTCTGTTTACCGGTTCTGTTATCGATGATCTAGTTCGGTCACGGAAAAGTTATGAAGCTGTTAGCTCTGGTCACGACAAAATAGGTTCCGCATGCGTGTTTGTGACCGCACATTATAGTGCGATGCTTGAACGTCGAGTGCACGAGAGCGACCACCTGCGCGAAATGAGTAATTCACTGGTCTTCAGACCAATCAGTAGCAAATCTCAGGCAGCTAATCGGGTGGCACTTCTGAGTACTTTCGACGTAATTCCGAAATAATGTGAATAATGATGTGTACCGTTTTAGGAAAGCAGTGCAGGCAGATAATTAAGGTATTGCCATGGAATGTGCACGCATTCAGTGGAAGCGACATCTAAGTCATGGGTATTGAGCCTGTCGAACAGTCCCAGTCCTTCGTTGGTACCTAGGGTCTGCACACCTTATAAGCACAGGAACTAAATCATCAGGCAAAGAGGACGCATATGTGGAAGGGAAACAGTGTAATAGAACAACAGATTTGAGAACATCTGTAACTGAGTGCTATTATGCACAGTTGTGATGGCGAAAACGCGCTAAATGTTCGCGATTGCCAAAAGGGTCGGCAAACTGAACTCCCGTGAATGACCGGTTATCATCTGCAGCTATTATATGCACAGAATTTCCTTGGAGTACGTAATTGAGTTCATCAATGTAGTCTCCAATACATATACTGACAGCTTCGCATTATTTTCATGAAATGGAGAGCGAAATGCAATGGCAGTCAGTGGACTGCTTGAGTGACAATTTTCAAACTGACCGGGGTCATGAATCGTCGACTTAGAGGACGTTTAATAAAATGAGAGCTGTTCAAATATCTTCAACGCAAATTGTTCGGTATAAGTAGGACATGGATTTCTTTGTGATGGAAGCGACTCTTCATAATGTGGTGTACTTCTTCACATTAAAAGTTCATTCAACATGGTAACACTGAAGATGAAATGAGAATTCATGAAAATGGCAGTCCTTGTGACAACCCGTCTGGGCCTCTGGCATATAATAATAAACGTCGACTAGCTCTTCATAGAGTAAAGAGTAAATTGCATATGGGTGTGTTGGAAAAGACAAACGTGGTGTGACTGCAAACGCGTGTATTCGAAAAGTGAACAGTCAAGCCAGTAGACGAAAGAGCCGTACGTCCGTACGAGGGTGTGTGGTGTAACAGGACTGAGAAAAAATTCAAATCGGTAATCGTCCGGACGAGCGCTGCCATGCATGGGGTTAAAATCAGTGCACGCTCTACGTGGGTATGGGTCCTAATGTAATCTTCGTTTATCAATAATGGTGATACTTTGCTTTCTTTTATTTATGGTGCGACAAAGTAATATGTTTATTTAAGCGAACTGCAGCCAATCACAGTCTGTGGAACGGTTACGTACTGCGCATAAATACCTCGATCTCGTTGACATATCCGTCGAGTGCGTTAGTTAATGTCCAGGGGAAATTCTACTGCTAAGTTGAGTGCGAGCGTACGTAGAATCATGCCTGTGGCTTGCAGCAGTGTGAAGGTTTTTACGCTATTTTGTCTAATGTAATGCTTAAAAGTAATAAGTTACCAAACACCACATTTCTCAACCTTTCTGAACGAACTTTGGTTTGATGTTGGGACGAAAGTGTATGTACCATCTCCAGTGGAAAGTCGCGCAGTTGCTCGTTTAATTTTGCGAGTAATTCAATGAAAAGTTTCACGACGATTAAAGATATAAAGTTGTTACAAAATTTGCACATTTTATTTTACCGGGTACCCTCGTGACCAGACGGTTTGTTTTCCTCACCATCGCTCTGACTGGTCGTTGTGCGTCGATCGCTGGAAGACAAAAGACTTGGGAAGGATGCGCCTCAGCGCGCGGACGGATATTCGACTGAGAGGGACACACTAGCGCAATACAGGCTGCCGTTGCTTTCGTCGTGATAAAGTGTGCGGTGCTACTGTCATATTTTACTAATCTATGTACGAGTGGAATATGAACAGGAGACCTAAATATAGACAACTGTTACAAATTCAGAAAACCACGTTGGCTTTCGTAACTGGCGGCTACGTTGATTTCTGCTGTTGGCGGATACAGCTGTGTTTTCCGTGGAGTTTGATATTGCAACAGGTAATGGGAAAATGTTGGCAGGATTAACAGGTGATGATTAACCGAAGGTTGTGAGCAGATGGTAGCATTGGGGAGGGTGTCCGGGGCGGGTTCTACCTCGACAGAGGCTAGTTCAAGGCGCTTTGTACTGACGGTCTTCTTCCTGCCTTTGACGTCTACCACGTTTTTCTTTTCCTCTCGCTGGACAACGAGGAACGGGCCAGAGCAAGCTGGTTGTATTGGTGACCGCACCGCTTCTACTCGGATAAACACATGGCTGACTTTCGATAGAGTGGTACGTATATAATTGCTGAGGGTTTGTTCCTGTTGCAAGGTGAGCTTCGGCATCCGCATTTGGTGTGACAAACGCTTTGAATAATCCCCGTAATCAGAAATCACAAGTGGTAATGGAGAAACCAACTCACCTGGAAGTCGTAATGCACAGTCACGGACGAGTTCAGCCGACTTAGCACGCACGTCAGTCTTAACGATAGTATTTTGCTTCATAAAGGATTACCACGAGCACGAAGGGCAGCTCTCAGTTGGTGACGGAATCGCTCCACCATGTCATTGGCCTGAGGATAATAGGCTTTCGTCTTGTTTTCTGCAACCGAGTTTTTTTCAGTGGCTCGTGGAAGACCCACTGTCGGTGGTAACGATAGCAGCTCAACCGAAGTGCTTTAAACAACCAGTTAGAAAGGCTTTTGCAGCTTCCTCTGAGGTGGGATGGGGAATAGGTATGGCCTGTGGCCAGCGAGTGAAACAATCTGCATATGTGAGGATGTAGACGCAGCCGTTGGATGTTGGGAGGGGCCCCACTAGAGCACATGTACTTGGTGAAACTATGTGACTGACTCAGAGGATGTGCCTATTGCAGATCTACTATGAAGGTTTATTTTAACACGTTGGCGCTGAAGACGAGCGCGGGCCGAAAAGCATACGTCATGTTTGACGCAAGATCAAGCGAGTTGTTCGGGGGCTAGTTTGGGTAAGGCGGTTGCAACAGGGTGCGATAATACGAATAATAATAGTGATAATGGTTGATTTCGAATAATCCCAAAGCACGCTGAAATGCGTGATCAAGCAGAATCCGAATTTGAAGAGGATTATACAAAAATGTGCACGCGATAAAGTGTAGGGGAAAGTTTTTGAGTTACTCATTACGGTAGCACCCGGGAAATTTAAACTCAAAGATCCATCGGGACAGATATCCCGCTAGTAAGAAAAGTTACCGGAGTATGACTTCCGCTGTGTCCACCGACCGGGGAACTAACACCTAAATGCAAATGCAATGTCTCGCAGACCATTTCGTCAACATGGAGAATGCCCGTCATGTTCTCAGGTCCACCTGGCAGCCCTCTCACATCAAGTGGCAGTCTCGAGTATGGCAGGAACGTCAGGAGAATGATCCAGGCATACGGTTCATCTACGAAAGATTATCAGCGGCCAGCACGAAACCAAATCGAGAAGAGATAGCCGGTTACAGCTGAGAAACCATATACCTTTAGAATCTCTGGAAAAATCTCACGATACAGGACGGTATACTGTATTCCCAGTATGGACCGATTTATACGGGAAGGATCGTGGTGCCACAGAATGTGATGCAAACAGTTTTGACGGTATTACATCGAGACTTGGCCACGCAGGTCAGCAAAAAATGGTGACAGCGGCCCGGCTGAGATTCTCGTGGCCAAATCAGACAAGAGATGTTGTGAATTTTTGTAGCTGTTGCCAGCTCTGCATGCGATTAAAATACCCAAGACCCATGAGTCGGGCACGTCTGGTGCCGATGTTGGCGGAGTAGTCAGACGGAAGAGTGTGGAAGGATATAATCGGCCTGCTTTCAGAATCTAGTCAAGGTAATCGCTATGTATTAGTTATGATGGTTTACTTCATTAAATGCTGCGAGGCAGAGCCGCTGCCAACGACAGATTTGTTCACCATAGCACGGAAGTTCGTGAACTCCTAGGTTGCACGACGGGGCGCACCTTTGTCGCTGCATACAGATCAGGAATCTAACTTCGAGAGTCTGTTATTGTCAGCTCCTGGGAATAATAAACCCGCCCAACTCCATATCACCCCCGAGGAGACAGTCTTGTGGAACGCATGAGTCGGACGCCAAAGAATCTATTAAAGGCATTCACCAACCGACAGAGCACACGGTATTGGGATGCTGCGCTTCCGTCATGCTTACTCGCATACAGGGCTTCAGTGCAAACCTCAACGGGTCAATCCCAGCATTCATGAGGACAGGGCAAGAGTTGCGTCTATCCATTGACTTGACCATACCACGATATACGTTCGAAAACGGACTATGTGGTAGAGCTCCAACAAATCATCGCAGACAGTTACAGCTTGGCCAGGACACATGAAAACAGTTCGAATACATCAACAAGAATTCTATGACCGGCTAGCTTAAGCAGCTCCGGTGCAGCCAGAGGAAGAAGTGTGGCTGAGGTCCTTGGCTGCAGTACTAGAAATGTCTTCAAAGTTGAAGTATCAATGGACCGGACCTTTCTTTGTTGTCGAAAATCTCAGTTCCACCACATGTCGAATTACTCCTCCCGGTGAAGATCTGGAGACACAAAGTCAAGTCGTTCACTACAACTGGTGAAAGCCCACTACACATACCGATATAGTCCTGACCTCGGAGGAACTACCAGTGGCTGTCCAAGAGGTAGAAAAGATACGCAAGATCTGAGGATAGCCCTTTACTAGGGGTGTGCAGTGTAATGAATACCTTCTTAATTGTATTTCTGTCTCTCTCGTATTCCAGATGCTATCACAGGGAACCAAGAAAAACCGCTAACAGATGAAGTAGGGACCTCAGGTTCCCTCATAGGACAGTGTCCTTGGAGTCGTGTTTATACCCCCTCATTGTACCTATTGACCGCCGCCATTGGTGACGTTTTCGTTTCCGCTTCTGTTGTCCCCGTGTTGTGCTGCGCCTAATAAACGCCTCACTCGTCTTCGGTGTTCTACTGTGTTTGTGACGTCTGTTCATGCTAACACCTGACCGAATATTCCAATTTCAGATCCCGAACTACCCGAGACTTTACAGGTCAGGTTGTAGCGGTTGCCATCTTCGTTCATACTTTTACCACGTTTATTGTTTAACTGAACGCTGACTGCCAAGCGCGGTGGCCATTTGACCGTTGCTCTTGCGCACGCTCTCACGCACGCTCCCAAATACACGCTAACCACTATCTCTCCCAATCGCCTTCTCGTTCTCACGGGTCGTGGAGAATACTGTTCTGGTTAACATATTTGTGCAGTGCCGCGCATTAGAGTAACGTGCAGGTGGTCCACGCAGTACAAAGGACCGAAGCACGCGTTTACTAAGGAAACCGCGATGTAAGGTCTAATCAACCTTACAATTGGTGAGCCCGACGTGATCCTCAGGTCACGTGAGTTTCCTTGTTTTCTACCGTTCAAGGTCCCGTCTGCGTACGTTTTTGTGTGTTTTATTGTTTCCCTATCTTGATTTTTTTTTTTCGGTTGGTTTACCAAATAATTTTTTTTTTCGTCCATACATATTTTGTGTGTCTAATTCGTCGTGATTTTTTTTTTCTCGCCATGGATTTACCAATAAAACAGACCCGTGAAATTACAATCTGTAGTTATGGTTTCATTTTCTTCTGGTCTCCTAGCGACTACAACAACACCGAACATCGTTCGTGTGTTGTTATTACGGTCCAACATCCGCCCGCGCCCTCAGGCGCTATTTTGTTCCAGTTTACCTTGCCCTCTCTCAGACGGATCTAACAAGTCACATTGGCTTCATCCGTAGCCTGGCTGACTCCCGTGCACGTTCAAGGAGCCAACCGCTCACTGGACAACGGGACGATTGGTCAGCCTGGCACTGGAGACGGCAACTGGACGCCTTTTTGGATGGACCTGACGAGGCATTTTCCGGCTTGCATTCGTATGAGACCCGCGGGCGCCAAAACACAATTGGACCCACGCACATCGGACCTCGAGAGTGCAGGCACCGGTAAACTCATCAGCAGTCGTTCGACGTCAACAACAATATAACGGAGAAGCTATGAGGAGTTCCTGGACAACCAATAGTTCCGGCTTACCATCACGATCGAAGCCCAACTCCGTCGGACTTCTAGGAGGAGGCCCCTGTAGCGGTTGCCATCTTCGTTCATACTTTTACCACGTTTATTGTTTAACTGAACGCTGACTGCCAAGCGCGGTGGCCATTTGACCGTTGCTCTTGCGCACGCTCTCACGCACGCTCCCAAATACACGCTAACCACTATCTCTCCCAATCGCCTTCTCGTTCTCACGGGTCGTGGAGAATACTGTTCTGGTTAACATATTTGTGCAGTGCCGCGCATTAGAGTAACGTGCAGGTGGTCCACGCAGTACAAAGGACCGAAGCACGCGTTTACTAAGGAAACCGCGATGTAAGGTCTAATCAACCTTACAAGGTGGTCGAAACGGCCAAATCCGAGCGGAGCTGGCTGGAAGTTTTTAAAATATACACAAGTCTCTCAAAAGAGATACTTCACGACTGGAGGATCAAACAGGAGTTTCGGATATTTTGTTCGTGCAACGGAATATCCACTTGCATTTTACATCAAAAAGTCGAATGCCGCGAGCCGGAATCGAATTGAAAAAAATTTCAAAGGAAACTTTGACAAGCAATAGCGATTTGTAGTGTATAAGAGAGGTTTGAAATGAAAATCAGACAATGAACAGGAATGTTATTACGGATGTAGAACAAGAAAAATCAGTCGTAGATTACAGTCATTTCAGTGACCGGATACTGGCTGAGTCCGTTTTATACTAAATGAGCAATACATCTGGAGGGAGATTGCCGGGGTAATGGTGAAAGAAATGGCCGGATAGAAACACGCAAACGTTGAGTGGATTGTTTACTTTCAGGGAGATGTGATACTACAATAGCGGAGACAAACAGCTTGCATAAGAGACGATGAAGTGAATGACAGGTAAACGATAATGGACGTTCCTTTGAAAAGGTGGATCGCGTGATGGCGATAAATCAGAACTTTGCGCTGCAAGTACCTCTGAGATGTGCATATATGGAGAGGACATGATGCTTCGTAACATATGGTTATTTCAATGCAACAGCTCTATGTGGGCGAACAGTGGAACTGATAGGGGGATCAAGCAATCTCCAAGTAGTTGGGATATTCTAGAGACAATTATTTCACAATGGAATATACTGTTTGGAGACTGTAGTACGGAAGTGAATGACAACAATAAACGTGTTAATGTTTGAATATATCGATAAAAGTGTTAAAACTGGCGAGTTTTGTCTTGAGGAATGATTATGTTTATGGATGGGGCTGGTGAGTAGTTTGGCTTGAAACCTGGGGAAGGTGGACCAAGAATGTTAGTGAATTTCTGAATATGCAATAGTTATGCACTGGGGAAAGTAAATTTTGCCGGGCGTAAAAAGCGGTAAGTTATAATGGCTGTTTTGGAAGAGAGCACAACAGAGCTAAGCCAAATGGTCTAGACAGACTGCTAACGTCGGCAGTCGTGGTGGCCCACACCGGAAGCGGAAGTCTAATTACGCCAGACGAGCACAGAGCTAAGCCAAATGGTCTAGAAACAGCTGGAAACCCGGCTCAACTAGCTAATGCACTGACGGAAAGCCCCAAGGACAGCAGAATAATGCTCTCTGCTTTCGGGTTACCTCACTGGTAGCAATAAAGAAGCCGGTTACGTTACCCAGAATAGATGTAATTGAGGACGTGTTGGAAGATGAAAGTTGGCAGTACTATCCACAGGCGCCGAACAACGTACTCTTGTCAATTTGGGTGTCATGAACACTCACACAATGAGGGGTCGCGAGTCATTGGAAGACCTAGATCGCCAGCCGCCTTCCAGCATCCAAGTGAAGCTGATCGATACAAACGCTCACTGCCGCCTCGGGCATTGCGCCCGAGACCTATGCGGGACTAAACCGTAACAAGCATCCGGAAGTGGGGGCGAACGCGGTGGTATTATACTCCAATGCTTGTAGTACTAAGGACAGAAGGATGGAGCCATTCAAAACAGCCGGTTAAAGCAGCGTCTTCATAGCTGCGGCTACCGAACTGTGGCTCTCTAAAGGTGATATCATGCCGGGAATTATACAAATAGGTTTGCTATTATTAAGCGGGACAAGGAACATGGCTGCGCAGAAGGAGGAGTAGGCATCATTTTACGCCCGGCATGAGCCTTTGCGAACAACAGACCAAGTTTTCCATCCGGAATATTCAACTACGCACAGTTACGCCAATACCCGTGTAGAAGAGTGAATGTTTTCCGAGTGTACAGTGTCTCGAATGCAAAGTGCGAGGAGGACATTCGCCAGCTGGAAAAGCTTGCCATGTTCTTTGGCGACCTAAAGAAGACCCTCAGGGCTAGGGTCTTCAAAGCATCACACATCAACAGAGCGGTTGAGGCCTACATCCCAGGGACCCAGGAGCAAGGAAGCCGTCTGTGAGGGTACTCGAATGCCCTGTTCCGAAAAATTGGAAAGGATACCAGATATAGAACTGGCTTTACACTGCTGTTGGAAGACCCGGTGATAATGAACCATAAGAACGATTCAAGTGAACTCCAGGTTTACTCTCTGTTTGATAAAAGCGATAATGCAAGTATCTGAACCACACTATGTATGCTCCGGTTTAAAGTAGTCTCGAGGTTGGCTGGAAGTTTCGAAAGGATTGGCAGGGTTAGGCTGTGCGATATGGTGGTTGATCAGCTACGGGATGTAGTGTATGAGGCGGTAGTGGAAGAGCGCTGAACAGTTACTAAGAGAGCCTCTCATTACTCTATAAAAGGAGTTTGCGCCGTAAATAAAGATCGTCGTGATCGAGAGGCTGCTGAGGGCCGACACCGATGCTTCCGGAATTCCAACTGCCAGGAAGCACTGATCCCATGGGGGTGATTGCTTCTGACTCGAATGTGCCTGTGCTCAAGAATCTCTGTGGCCATGGAGCGTTGTTATCTCAGAGGCCGATGGAGGAACTGCTGCCGGCATGACAGCAGTGGTCGTCGTTGATCCTTCGTGGGAAGTAAAGTTTCTCTTCCTTTTGTTGGCTCTTCTACGACGGACATTTTCCGTCCCCAAAACAGTAACCTCCCTAAAAATAGGTTCAGCGGAAACAGAAGAAGTGACTTGTGCACTAGCAACTACCACGCTATTGGAAGACACAACCTCCGCTAACGTTTTCCCCTCTGGTGGCGATGAAGGTGACAACGCTGACACTGGTGAAGGCGATGCCGATGACGATGCTGCCGTTACAGCCGGCGCTAATGATAGTGGAGAAAAAGTGGAAATGGGCAACAACGAAGGTGATAATGATGATGATGATGATGATGATGATGGGTCAGTTCTATCTGCGATGAAAGCAGTCGTCATCACTTACTTATTGCGGGCCACACATATGTTGATAGCTCAGTGCATTTGATGCACAGTATTTTCAGCAACTTCGCATAGCATTTATCTAGGGCTTTTTAAAAGACACTGTCCACTTTGGAGCGTTCATGGTGAATCCAAACCATCACACCTTTCACAAAGAAAGAGCTTGTTGCGGGGAAGAACAACCTCCGCACGAACCAGACACATGGACGCAACATTCGCGACTATTCTGAGAGGACTAAAGCTCCACAGATTGACAAAACCACAGAAAATATAATTCTAGGTATTTCTCCAAACTAGCTGGTGTAGCGCAGTTCAGCCTACCACCAACTCCTTCGAGGGCAGACCTTAGGGAAATACCTACCCGTTTCGTGGAACAGGAAAAGCCCAACGGCTTCGGATTGTCCTTTAAGCTCACAGGTGTCTCGGGTTTTTTCAACGCAACAGTAAACAAGGATGACGTGCACCTAGGTTTCTTGATAAGCGGTGCATTGCTAATTAGACAAACCATCCGGCTACGGGTTAAATCTTCATAGTGCTTAGTCTCATGATTGCACTTGTTTCGTTCAAGCTGTCGTAAGGGGATGGATAAAAACCACTTTATCTTGTTCTGGCAGAATGCATTGCAACTGCTTTTTTATGTGCACGATCATTTATGCCTAGTGTTATTTTGGACATAGTTCATATGACCGCAAAATGGAGCAGTTCTCCGATCTTTATGGAACGGTATGTCAGGGGCCTCCAAGAATCTTGGACAAGACGACAAATTCTGCTTGGCTGTATTCTTCCCCCATCACTTTTATCGATCTTCTAGCAAAAGGCTGCCATTTTGCAAGGGTTCACTAACGTCAGGTCACGCCCCAGTGGTGTCTCCGGACCTAAACTAATCAGTTTTCTGACAGGACTGCACACTGATTTGCTTAACAAACCTTGCAGTAATACGACAATTTGATTTAACTCGAAGAACTTGGAAAGTGACAGTCTGATGATGTTAATAGCAACCAGTTCTAGAGAACAGAGCAGTCACCTGGGTTTCTGAATGAAAAAGTTGTTTCGTTTTTTAGTCCCACGGTATCTTTAATAGCAAGGGATGCATAAATACATGTACTACTTTTAGTAGTAAGGATACCGGCCATAAGTTAAGGGAAGTGGTCGAACGAGCTACTATCCACACCCATTCTTCTAATTATATACGTGGTAAAATTCAGCATTCATGCTCATACAGCTCTAGGTCATTCAGAGGCAAAGCGCGACCACAGATCATGTGCGAAAAATGGTCCAAATATTTTTATTAATTTTGATCACCAAAGGTACTGATTCTCCTACCTACCTAGGCCCCGCTGTCAGTGCGCGCGTCTAATGCTCGTCGTCAACCTTCTACACATGGTCGTAACTAATCAGTTGGCCATTTAGAAGCGAGGCTACCTCCACGGGTGGAAGCAAGCGAACTATCTGGCCAAGGTCTTCTGGAGGCGATGGCTGCGGGAGTGCCTACCGGCTTTGCAGACTCGACAGAAGTGGCTGTTCAAAACAAGACCATTCAAAGTTGGGGACGTGGTTATGATCGCCGACGAACGCGCACATTTCAGCGCTTGGTCTTTGGGAGTAGTTACGGAAACCATCAAAGGCACTGACGGAATGATAAGAACGGTGAAGGTGAAGACAGCTAACGGAGTGCTAATTCGTGACATACGCAGTATTAACCTACTTGAGAGCGAAGACGGAGGAGCTGATAACCCTGACGCCCAGTAAACCTTTTTCACACCAGTAATCGAGGTGGATAAAGAAACACCATATATACCACATGGTCTCCGTCGAACACGTTAAGGTGCTCGCGGTCTTTTCGTTGACATTACAGAAGGTTCTTTCCGATATGTGGTGATGAGTGCGATTCCATTGTACATCCCGATACAAACACGCATGCACGACGCACTCTACATCCCGTAAACCCATCAAACATGTGACAGTGTTCGTTGTTTTGCTTTTTGTTGACGCTACCAAATGCCCCTTGCATATGTGGAAGTAGTGGAGCTCAGGTCACACACACATGCTACATTTTACTCGTTTTCTTGCCACGCGGTATTTTGTTGACATTGCAGAAAGTCCTCCTTTGATGTGTAGTCATACTTGTGATTTCATTGTAACCCCGGCACACACACACACGCACTCACACACACACTCAAGCACGTACATCCAGGACCGGACGGCCCCTTACGAGGACAACGTCTTTGTGACCCTTCACGCCCGCCATCGGTCATTTGGTCTTGTGGTAGATGTAGACTAGCCTCACGTCTATGTATCCAATGGATTAGGTGCGACCAGTAGTAGAACGTTGACGACGAGCATTAGACGCGCGCACTGAAAGCAGGGCCTAGGCAGGTAGGAAGAATCAGTACCTTTATACCGAACATTTGACTCTGCTAAGGATCCAGGAGGATTTTAATGGGCGGTGTAACAGCCGGTCGTGGAAAATCCCCCTTTTTCCCTCGCGATTCAGTGTTTTTCCCAACATCACTCATTTCCATACACTATTGACTTGTCTTTACGAACTGGTTGTTTTTCTGGACTAATTGTTGTTTGTTCGCGACCAGAGCGCTACTTTGGCACATCCTTGTTCAGGACCTGCGTGACGCACGTGCTGTCTGCTCACACGCTGCTATTCGGTTTCTCGTTGTTGAGTCCTTGTGATCGTATTATTGAGGTTTGTATATTGTTTATGTCATTGTTTATTGTAATAATCTAGTATCGTAGAATATCACGGATAATCGTCTTTTGATTTCGGGATCCGTTGCGAATTTGGCTACGCATTGCTCAAACGTCCGTTACTATACTCAATAGATCAATTTGGAACGAGGAAAAACACGCAAAATGCCAAGAAAAGGATCAAAAGCAGTCGAATCCGGACAGGAAGTAATACGGCAAGTCTCTGGGGAGGTTTTGGGTACATATGATTCTTTAGTTAATGCTAGATCGCCTAGTCCTGTCAGTGCTAGTTCATGTGTTATTGAGGAACAATATTGATCGTAAGGATATCGATTTATATAAGCTGAGAATACTAGAAATAGAGCAACAGTTACTATCGGCTAGACTACAGGCGCAGGAAGCAGAGAAGTGTACACAGAAACAGCGAGAACATGAGACCAGTGACTTCGACACTTCCGATAGATGAGGGTGCAATAAGGTAGGGAACCCCACGCCGATCGCCGACTACAAACCACCATCGATCGATCTGCCTAGAATGGAGCTAACGGTTTTCGACGGGCGAGCTGAGCAATACTGCAAGTTTGTCAAGCAGTTCGAGACGTTCGTTGAAAATAAGGTAACCGACCCTGGGCAAAGGCTTCTCTACCTTACTCACTACTGCCGAGGCCAAGCAAGAGAAGCCATCGACGGGTGCACCATGCTCGACCCAGAACAAGGCTACACAAGGGCAAGGAAGATTCTAAGGGACTTGTTTGGCCAACCTTTCAAAGTAGCCCGTAACCTAATAGAGGGCGTGATGGTAGAGGCAAAGAGAACCAAGGGCGACGTCCACACCATGGCCGACCTGGTGATTAAGATGCAGAACTGCTCAATAGCCCTCGACCATTTAGGTTACAGGGCTGGCCTAGACGCCATGCACACTTTGTAAGGCATAGTCCGTCACCTCTTTCCCGAACTACAGGGTCGGTGGGCGGAAGAAGCAGAACGGATAAGCCGAAGCGACAGAGAAGCCAACTTCGAAGACCTGACCGAATACTTGGACAGGCAAACGAGCATAGCTGACAGCAGATTCGGCCGACTCATCCGGGACAGCAACCGAGCAAACAAGCCCAGTACTAGCCAAGTCCAAACCCCTGTACGGGAACATACAAATTACCAGCCTTGGACCAACACACACGTCATTTCACGAGATGCTACGGCGAAACCAAATTGCAGATCCTGTGGTACTAGCCATGGCCTACCAGAATGCCCCAAGTTCGGCAACGCCACAATAGACGAGCGGTGGGGAATGGCGAGGATGGCAGGAGCATGTTTTATCTGTCTCAACACCACGCACCGGGCAGCAGCCTGTAGGACAAGGAATCGATGTGGTTACGGGGGCTGCACGGGCAGACACCATCGGCTGCTGCATCAGGCGAGAGTAACCATATCCGAGGCGAGTGCCAAGCCCAGCGTGATTTGTTCAACTTCACAATCTGCCAGTAAACCGGTACGTTTAGGCGTAGTGGCCGTGGGAGTAGTGACTCCGACTGGGATAGTCAAGGCGTTGGCTTTTGTTGATAGTGGATCCGACACCACTTTAGTGAAAGAGTAATTTGCCGACAAACACCAACTGGCTAAAGGTGCGACGTCGTTAGCAGTGAGCACGGTGGGTGGAACACAGGTGATGACTGCTGGTAGATTAAGGCTGCAACTCATCTCTCTAGGCACTAACGAGGAAATTGAACCAACGGAGGCATTCACGTTAGCGGATCTCCCCATGCGAGCACCAAGGTCGGTGAACGCAATCTTGACTAGGTGGCCCCACCTGCAGGATGTAACCGTTGTAGACTGGGAAGATGATGAAGTGGATCTCCTCATCGGCTGCGACGTGCCAGAGGCGCATTGGGTGCTTGACCAGAGAGTGGGCGACCGTCAGGCACCTTATGCCGTACGCACGGCTCTGGGATGGATGTTATACGGTCCAGTAGGGGTACGCGGTTCCGCGAATTACTTATCCGCCGAAACTGACCGCATAGAGTATCATCTGCAACGGCTGTATGAAAAGGATTTTCATGACATTGGAGACGAAAGACCGACGTTGTCTCAAGAGGATCACTTCGCTCTACAAACGGTGCGGCAAGGCACTAGAGGCCTCAAAAAAACAGTTCGAGGTTCCCCTCCCATGGCGCACATCGGTCGACCCGTGGACTGACAACAAAATTTATGTTCTCCAACGATTACTACGACTAAAAGAACGCTTTCTTCGAGACCAGAATCTGTGGGAACGATACACGGATTTGATGAAGCGAAACGAGACCCTCGGTTACGTTGAAAAGGTGCCTGTTAACACCGACAGCAAAAGGGGTATCTGGTATCTGCCTCACCATCCGGTTATCAACCCCAAGAAACCCAATAAACTGCGGGTGGTTTTCGACTGTGCGGCCAAGTTCCAGGGCAAGTCGTTAAACGATCGCCTACTACAGGGGCCTGACTGGACCACACCACTGATCGATGTTTTGTGCCGTTTCAGAGTGGGTAAAGTGGCTTTGTCTGCCGACATTGGGGAAATGTTCCATCAGGTGAACATTCCGGTAGGAGAACGAGATGCTTTGCGTTTCCTGTGGTGGGAAGGGAGCGACCGGCACAACGCAGTGGTGAATTATAGGATGACCGTCCACCCCTTCGGAGCCATATCGTCACCATTTTGTGCCAACTACGCCCTCCGAGAATCAGCGAACAAACATGGCGATCTGGTACATCGGACGGTGGTAGAAAGCGTCAGCAGGAACTTCTACGTCGACGACTACCTTGGGTCATTCGATGATGTGGAATCAGCTCTAGAGCAGTTCATGGGTCTGACGAGATTGCTGGAAGAGAGCGGCTTCCATCTAACTAAATGGATGTCGAACGCTTCGGAAGTGCTGAAGGTCATCTCGTATCATGAAAAGGCAGAAAGGGTAAGAGATTTGGACGGCTCTCCACTTCCTATCGGGCGCACCTAAGGGATACAATGGGACGCGGAAACGGACGATTTTGTTTTCGAACTAAACGTTCCCGAGCTGCCAATGACCCGTCGTGGCATACTATCTTCCGTCTCAAGTTTGTTCGACCCGCTCGGTTTCGTCTCACCATGGCTGCTACCCGGAAAGATCTTGCTGCAGCGGCTGTGCCGTAAGAAAGTTGATTGGGACCAGTCACTGGACCGAGGGGACCGGCTGGACTGGGAAGAATTTTTGAACACCTTGAAGAAATATGGGGGATATAAGAATCCCACGATGTTTGACTCCTGGCCATACGACACGGACTGGAGAACTACATGCCTTTTCCAATGCATCCGAAGTCGGTTATGGAGCTGTGGTTTACGGACGATGGTGCGCAGGAGATGGACAATATACCACGAGGATCCTGTTCGCCAAAGCCCGCGTTGCTCCACTGAAGTCGGTCTCAATCCCACGCCTTGAACTCAGCGCAGCCGTGTTGGCAGTCAGGGTGGTGCAAGCTGTGAAGAGATGCTTCGATCTCTACATTTGGTCGGTGAGCTTCTGGACGGATTCAACGATAGTACTTTACTATATCAACAACGTCCGGAGCCGGTTTAGTACTTTCGTTGCTAACCGGCTCACGATTATCCACGATGAATCAGCCACGCACCAGTGGAGTCATGTCAGGTCTGGCGATAATCCGGCCGACCTGTGCTCCCGAGGTGCGAACAACTTCAGGCAGCTAGACACGTGGACGAGAGGGCCAAACTTCCTGCAATTTCCCAAACAGGACTGGCCCGTGTTCGAATTAAAACCCCCTACGGAAGTGGAACTGGAGATCAAAGGCGTAGTGATAGCAACCAACGTCGTCGGAGCGTCATTCATTCTATCGCGACTGGTCAGGTTTTCTTCCTGGATAAAGACGCTTCGTTCGCTAGTTTGGTTAACCAGGTTCAAGAGAAATTTACTAGTCATGAACGGGCTACGGCCCTCAGGTCGGATACGGGTCGGCCCGATAGGTCCCGATGAGCTACAAGCGGCAGATTACGATATTTTCAGAATAATACAACGCGAGGCTTTCTCCGGAGAACTCAAGAGGGCGGAAGAAGTGGGACCGACCAATAAAGACATGCCATCTCCAAGAGGCGAGCTGAAGCGTTTAAACCCCAAACTCATTGACGGACTGCTGCGGGTGGATGGTAGGCTGACCAACGCCCACCTGAACTTCGACACAAAGTATCCTATACTGCTGCCTGCGAGACAACCTGTAGTAGAGCTAACGATTCAACACGTCCACGCCGTGGAGGGACATGCCGGGGAAAGTCACGTTACGAGCGTCATCCGAAAGCGTCTTTGGTTGTTGAGAGGACGAGAGACTGTAAAACGCGTAATCCGACGGTGTGTGCAATGCAGGAGACGCAATGCCACAGCAGGCAAACAACTCATGGCCCCACTACCAGAATGCAGGGTGACTACGGGCTGGTGGCCTTTCAGTCACACCGGGTTGGACTATTTCGGGCCCTTGTGGATCAAGTGCGGGTCGAACTTTGTGGGCGCTCACCGGGAATTGCAGCGTTGGCACAAGAACATAAACAGGGACGAACTGCAGGATCGAACCGTGGCCTACGGCATACGATGGCATTTCAACTCCCCACAGGCCAGCCACCGAGGCGGCGTATGGGAACGCATGATCCGGTCCGCCAGACGTATATTGCTGTCAATCATGGAGCAGCAGCCGCCCGACGACGAGACGCTGAACACCGTCATGACTGAGGTGGAGCGAATCCTGAACAACCGCCCCCTGGTTCCAGTATTGAACGGCGACCCCACCCACCTGGCGCTCACCCCAAACGACTTATTGACGTTAAGGTCGAACGAGGGTTTCCAAGGGCCGGTAAACCTTCGTGGGAGCTACCTCCACGGGTGGAAGCAAGCGAACTATCTGGCCAAGGTCTTCTGGAGGCGATGGCTGCGGGAGTACCTACCGGCTTTGCAGACTCGACAGAAGTGGCTGGCCAAAACAAGACCATTCAAAGTTGGGGACGTGGTTATGATCGCCGACGAACGCGCACATTTCAGCGCTTGGTCTTTGGGAGTAGTTACGGAAACCATCAAAGGCACTGACGGAATGATAAGAACGGTGAAGGTGAAGACAGCTAACGGAGTGCTAATTCGTGACATACGCAGTATTAACCTACTTGAGAGCGAAGACGGAGGAGCTGATAACCCTGACGCCCAGTAAACCTTTTTCACACCAGTAATCGAGGTGGATAAAGAAACACCATATATACCACATGGTCTCCGTCGAACACGTTAAGGTGCTCGCGGTCTTTTCGTTGACATTACAGAAGGTTCTTTCCGATATGTGGTGATGAGTGCGATTCCATTGTACATCCCGATACAAACACGCATGCACGACGCACTCTACATCCCGTAAACCCATCAAACATGTGACAGTGTTCGTTGTTTTGCTTTTTGTTGACGCTACCAAATGCCCCTTGCATATGTGGAAGTAGTGGAGCTCAGGTCACACACACATGCTACATTTTACTCGTTTTCTTGCCACGCGGTATTTTGTTGACATTGCAGAAAGTCCTCCTTTGATGTGTAGTCATACTTGTGATTTCATTGTAACCCCGGCACACACACACACGCACTCACACACACACTCAAGCACGTACATCCAGGACCGGACGGCCCCTTACGAGGACAACGTCTTTGTGACCCTTCACGCCCGCCATCGGTCATTTGGTCTTGTGGTAGATGTAGACTAGCCTCACGTCTATGTATCCAATGGATTAGGTGCGACCAGTAGTAGAACGTTGACGACGAGCATTAGACGCGCGCACTGAAAGCAGGGCCTAGGCAGGTAGGAAGAATCAGTACCTTTATACCGAACATTTGACTCTGCTAAGGATCCAGGAGGATTTTAATGGGCGGTGTAACAGCCGGTCGTGGAAAATCCCCCTTTTTCCCTCGCGATTCAGTGTTTTTCCCAACATCACTCATTTCCATACACTATTGACTTGTCTTTACGAACTGGTTGTTTTTCTGGACTAATTGTTGTTTGTTCACGACCAGAGCGCTACTTTGGCACATCCTTGTTCAGGACCTGCGTGACGCACGTGCTGTCTGCTCACACGCTGCTATTCGGTTTCTCGTTGTTGAGTCCTTGTGATCGTATTATTGAGGTTTGTATATTGTTTATGTCATTGTTTATTGTAATAATCTAGTATCGTAGAATATCACGGATAATCGTCTTTTGATTTCGGGATCCGTTGCGAATTTGGCTACGCATTGCTCAAACGTCCGTTACAGGGGGTAAGTGCCGGTTCGCCTTACGGGTCTGATGTTTGATGAAATCACCGCTACCACCACATATGCAAAAGACATTTCAGTAACGTCAACGAAAGCAAATTGCGAGCACCGTCACATGTTTGATAGGGTTTGCTTGACATAGCGTGCATCGGGTATGTGCGTATGTGTCGGGGTGTATAATGGAATCACAAGTCTGACCACACATCAAAAGAGGACTTTCTGCAATGTCAACGAAACACTGTGTGGCATAAACGAGTAAAATATAGGCATGTGTGCGTGATCTAAACCCTTTTACTTCTGCATGCAATGTCGTGTCGTGTGATAAACTAAGGTTTGGACAACTCCATAGTAAATCGTGAACACCGTATGAAATTAAACACAAATATACTTCAAAGACGGTGTGGGGGGTTGGGTCCTACAGGAGAATGCATGAGGAATAAATAAAGAATTCAGCTTCATCTGGTATCAGCAGACATGGGTATAGCTTGGTCTGTAGCGTCGACCTCGCCCGCGTCACTGTCACCTTCAAGCAGACATATGTTACGGATATCTCGCAATAAGTCCCCTTTGTTCGTTCTCGCCACCACCGTGCGCACGAGGCCATCGATTTCTGTACTGCAGTCCTTGATAAATCCAACCGGCCAATCATCTTTATGCAAGTGGCTCTCCACGGGGATGACCACATCGCCACGTCTGAACCACCTCTGCTTGGAGATCCACTTTTGCCGAAGCTGCAGTGTCGGTAAGTACTCCCTCGTCCATCGTTTCCAGAAAGCTTGTGTCAGGTGGTTCACTTGTTTCCATCCAACGATATACGTTCCACGCAGGGTTTTCGCAGTGGTTGCTCCTGCGTTTGACCGAAGTATTAACAGGTCGTTGGGGGTGAGTGCCGGTTCGCCTTCCGGGTCTGGGACGATCGGCACCAGGGGTCTGTTGTTCAGTATGCGTTCTGCTTCTGTTAGTAAAGTAGTCATCGTCTCGTCATCGAGGATTTGTTGTGAGGTCAGGGCTGTGAGTATTTTCCTAGTCGATCGTATCAGTCTCTCCCAAAAGCCGCCACGATGACTGGAATAAGGTGGGTTGAAGTGCCATTCTGTCCCCTTTGCCACGGTCTTGTTTTGTATTTTGGCGTGGTCCAAGCGGCTCCACCATTTCTCTAACTCTTTATGAGCCCCAACGAAGTTCGAGCCATTGTCTGAGTACACCTTCTTGGGGGCGCCCCGCCTCGCGATGAACCTTTGAAAGGCCATTAGGAATGAATCGGTGGTCATATTATGCACTACTTCAAGATGGACTGCTCTGGATTGTAAACATGTTATCAGGCAGCCATACCTCTTTTGGGTGCTCATTTGCTGTCGTACAATTAACGGGCCAAAGCAGTCGACGCCAATTTCCACGAACGATCATGGAGACTTGAGACTGATGATAGGATTCCTCTCCGTGTGACTGGTCTTTTGGGTAGGTCTAGAGTGAACATGAATTCGTCACCTCTGGGCAGTGATCTCAGTCTTTTTAGACATGTCTAAGGCCTTCGACCGGGTGTCTCACATTCGTTTGTTGTCAAAGGCTAAGACATTCGGCATTGTTGACCCACTATATGCCTGGCTAGAATCGTACTTGTCCTCGCGCAGTCAAGTGGCATACGTTGATGGCACAACTTCCACACCCAGCCCTGTAACCAGCGGTGTGATCCAAGGTAGTGTACTGGGCCCGTTGTTGTTTCTCATGTACATAAATGACATATTTACCGTGGTTCGTCATGGAACTCCTTTTTTATTCGCTGATGATATAAAGTTGTTGTACACCTTCGACCATAATTCATTGGGTAATACTATAGGAAAAATATCTGAGGACCTGCGGATGCTCAATTCGTGGTGTACCGATTGTCTAATGAAGTTCTCGGCGGACAAAAGCTGCATTATTACATACAAGTGTCATGTCCCTCCCGAAACGTTTAGTATAGGTGGTCACCTGATCCCCAACAAATCATCAGTACGCGACCTGGGCATATACTACTCCTGTTCGTTCAACTTCTCGGAGCAGACAGCACTCAAATTGCTAGGTCCCGCAGGTTAATAGGACTTGTCCACAAAACATTCCGTTTGCGTGAAAGTAAACTCAGTGTCTATACAACACACGTTAGACCATTGCTAGAGTATAGTTCAATAGTTGGCTCTAACATGCGCCAGACTGATAGGATCGCCATCGAAAATGTCCAGCGCACCTTTACTAAACAAATAGTTGGATATTTGTCCAGTCTCAACCATAAACAACGCTGTGACCTGCTACACCTCGAACCCCTTTGGCTCCGACGGATAAAGAACAACTTGTCTTTTTTCTACTCACTATTAAAATATAGATCCTGCAAAGCCTCCCCTGTGGTACGAGACCCATTAAGCCTAAGGTATTCGTTACGACACATCAGTCATTCGGTCACTGTGCCGTCCTCGAGAACCAGCCTACGGTCCAATTTCTTCATTGTTAAATATTCACAAATGTGGAATAAACTTCCACCAAATGTCCGTGCAATAAGCCACTTGCCGAGATTCAGAGAGGAATTAAACAAACGGCTTGATGTCCTGACACTCGTATCAAACAATTATCCATACACTTCGGAGGAGCGAGCGTACGAAGTTGGTTTGGGTTACTGACACGCGGGTCTGAGTCGGGGGCCACGAGACCTACGTACCACACAAGTCGCCGTAAATACCACTCAAGTTTCATTAATCTTTCGCGTAAAACCTTGTGTTTAGCAAAGTCGAACCATCCCCCAAGTAGTTCCAATTTCTAGATACCAGAGGTTTTTCTTTACTACTGACCGCTGATCCTCAGCTGGGAGCACCCCAGACTGCGTTTTTCTATTTTTACTTTTCCAGACAACCGCTGATGATGCCTTACCTTCGATGGCTTGGCATAATACCTGGCCCACATTTCCCGCTGAAAACTCGATACCTGCTCGTCATTTCGTCACTACCACACAGGCCATGCTCTCCAGGACCCCTCGCAACCTGGTCGCAAGCTCCTGGATTATTCGATCTCTATGTGACAACGCCAATATCACTCAAGCGAAGCCCGCCGGTGATGGCCGCGGTCAGATCCACCACTTTGGCCGACGCACATCGGGCGTGCAGGACGTCTGCAACGATGTGCGGACGCAGATAGGATTGCGGATGGCACCTGTCAACAAAAACGGTTTTCAGGTTGGGTGTCCCGCGCACGGTCAGCCCCACCCACCAGCACCGGTCGCAGCAAAAAATCATTCACCCGAAATGCTACAAATATGGAACTATCTCCCCAAGTTACCGCTTATTTTTCATCGTACTTGTCTCCATCTTCGCAACCTTAACTTACCGCTTCTTACGCCCAGAAAAATCTACTTTCCCTAGCACATAATTATCGCGGGGTTAAAAGACCGTTTCCGTACTCGGCTTACCGTTCATGATCCTTTTTTCTCTCGATGATTCGTGCCAAACTGCCCGCTTGTCCTATTAGCAAACTTAACCAATCCCCGAGATAAAACTCGCTTTTATTTTATAAGTTATCAATATATTTGCAAAAGTCACACACTTCCGTACCACAATGTCCGGTATTCTATCTTGGTAAATCCTCCCAGACAATTTTGATTCTTGCATCTCTCCGGTCATCATGTTCGGCCCTTAGATAACGATTATCAAACGTAAATACTTACCTGCCATTTAAATACTCATCTGTGCAAACCGTGTGTCTGCTAATATCATGGCTACGCATCACAAACTGATTTGTCGCCCAGTACCCATTTCTATTTTCGTGCATCACATTCCCCCTTCATGAACGTTAACAATGTGCGCAACGATTACATGCTTGCGTCCGGTCAGTTCTTTTACCATCACCTAGGCAATCACTCTCTACAAATGAGTCCTTCATTGGGTATTTAACGGACTCAGCCGATATTTGGTCGCTGAACGTTTCAAGGAAAATCTTCGAAAGATTTTGATTGTTCTTTGTCTGCAAATTCATTCCTCTCATCGTCTGATTTCCAATCCAAAGTCGTGCCATACTCCGCAGAGCGCTGTAGCTGGTTCATGTCTCCCTCGGAAACTTCTTTTCCCTCGAAGTGAACAAAACTTTCGTCAATTCTGTTTGATTCTCTTGTTGCATAGCACTTCTTTTTGTACTGTTTCAGGAAGAGTCAGCTACCTTTGACCAGCTCGACCCTGACTTGACCGGGTTGGCCACCCGACCTTGAGTTCAAATTCGCCGGGCGCCGCCACAGAGAGTGACTTAAATACTTTCTCCTGTACAATATTGAGTGCACATACCTTAACCGACCTCTTGGAATTCAAACTCTACGTCCAATTGTACCGTTTGATCTTGCGTTACAGCATGCCTCGGGTTATCCGAAATAAACCATTATCATTATCATTATCATTATCATCATTACCACTGAAGACCAAGAGTGCGCTCTATTAGTGAAGAGGATCCCAAAAGCTCTCTTTTGCACACTCCATTTTCTAGGACTTCGAGATAACATTGAGCACCTCCTGGCTGTTTTAAATCCATTTAGTGAGGTTGAATCCACCTACCTTTACAGTGGCGGTCAGTTCTGTCATATAAAGAATAACAGTATTTGGGTCGTCAAAGGAACACAGAAAATCGTCCACATAGAAATGGACCATTGCTCTTCCTGGCAGATTGCTGGTGCCTCCGAAAAGCTTCAGAGTTTCCCGGAGGGCAAGATTAGCACAGAAGGGGGATGATACCGTCCCAAAGAGGTGCACGGTCAGCCTGTACTCTTCTGGTGCGCGATTTGCGTCGCTTTCTGTCAATCAGAGAAGACGAAAGGTGCCCTTATCTTCAACAAACACCTTCACTTGTAGAAACATTTCACGTATGTCCGCAGAGACGGCTACTTTTCCTAGCCGAAAACGACATAAAACCCCGACTAGTGGTGTTGTCCAGTCTGGGCCCTGTAGTATATGGCCGTTGAGTGACACACCCTGACATTTCGCGGCACAGTCGAAAACCACTCTGACCTTCCCCGGTTTCCTTGGGTTCACGACCGGGTGATGACGTGGGTACCACCTCAAATTTGCGCTGATAACCGCTGTACCCACTCTTTCTATATAACCCAAGTCTATGTTATGCTGCATGGCTCGCGTGTATTCTATCATTAATTGTGGTTCTCAAATTAGCCTTGTTTTGAGGAAGCATAATCTTTTCAGAGCCGTTTCTCGGCTGTTTGGCATAGGTTTCATGTAGGGTCTCCACGGGACAGGAACCTCAAAACGACCTTTTGCATACTTGACTTTCTCGGCTGCCATTTTCAAAGCTGCCCTATTTTCTCGTGATGGGGCATCTCTGGCAATGGCCAGGTCGTCAACTTCGGTGTTATACAGTTGTTGGAATGCCTGTTCGATGTTCGCCGTTTCGACCGAAGTGCAGTTGATTTGGATTTGTTTGCCGCATCTTCCGTCTGTACTACCATATAAAGTCCAGCCGAATATAGTGCGTACTGCATACGGTGCTTTGCGGCTTCCTATTCTTTGATCCAATGCGCTTCTGGTATCACAAACGATCAGCAGATCAATTTCGTTATTAAGCCACTCCTCAACCGTAACCCCATCGAGATGTGGTCACTGAGTCAGACTCGATTGCACTGACTGAGGTGCACTCATCGGCAGGTCCTTTACGGTGAATGCTTCTAGAGTTTCTGCTCTATCGTTGCTGTTCAAGGAAACGAGTTCTAAGTGCAGTTTGGTCGGCTGGATGACCTGGGTGATACTAACTGTGCCCACCGCCAGTGAAGATTGAGTCCCTCAGATCCCATATCTCTCTGCAAATTCCTTCCTCACCAGCATGGCATCCAAGCCACTACCTACGAAGGCCAACGCTCTTATAACCCCAACTGGGGTTTCTACGCCGACTGCTATTACTCCCAGGCGAATGGGACTGTTAGTGGAGCCAGACAATGAGCAGACCACTCTTGGCTTCGGGGTCTCTATGGCATTCAATCATTGTCATTTGTGTAGTAGGTAATGGTGCTTCCCATGTCATCCATCCTGGCTACAACTGGGTTTCGTCCGGCACACTGCTGCTCGATGTGAATTGTTGAGACAGACGAAGCGCGCACCCAGTCTCCCGGCCACTTACCATCGTTCGTCGGCGTCTACTTTGCGGAAGCGACAGCATTCTGCTGGGCAACGAAGCGCCCCACAAACTTCACACACCGGCAAGTTTTCACCTTCGCGAGATAATGCTTGTGTGTTAGCCCATGGTTGGCTTCTACTTGGTCCCCTCGTCCAGCTTTGTGTCGTCGTAATCCAAGGTAACTTCCTCGTCCCGCGCACAAGTTGATCGAAACGACTGTTTGCTATTCGGGCATGACGGTCTATAAACTGCGTCAGGTCTTCAAACGTGGTTTCTCGCCCGAATCTACCGATCCCTTCAGCTTCCTCGGCCAATCTACCCTGTAGTTCTGTGGGTAAACTGCACACTATGGTCTCAAATGTGTGCGGTGTGTTCAGGTCCGATCGATGGTCTAGGTGGTTCAGTGTGATGCTGCATTTCTGCATTTTTATCTCCAGGCTGTCTACAGAGCCCGACTCGTCTTTAGAACGTTTTGCCTCTGATAGTACACCATCGATCAAGTTCCGGACCATTTTAAATGGTTGTCCGAATCGATCTTTCAGGATGTCACGTGCCCGAGTGTAACCCTCTTCGGGATCCAGCATCGAGCACCCGTCGGTTGTTTCTCTGGCTCTTCCAAGACAGTAGTGTAGTAGATACAAGAATCTCTGTTCCGGATAGGATACTCTCCCTTCAACAATGTTCTCGTATTCTTTACTGAACTTACAGTACTGTTCTGCGCTCTCGTCGAATGGAGACAATTCCACTCTTGGTAAGTCAATAGCTTGGGTTACACGAGTGCAAGTTGACTTTAGTCGTTCCACAGAACTGCTAGGCTGAATGGCCGTATGCTCCGTGGTCTCCAAAGTCACCTTTCACTCCCGCCTTCGGAGTTGATCTTTCCTGGCAGATTCAGCTTCCTTCCTATCCCGCCTAAGCCGGGTTTCTAGTTCAGCTATTCTCAATCGGTAGATATTATTACCTTTAAATCCTGTACCACTGGCAGAGGTACATGAAATTGCACTGACAGGACCAGCAGACCTAGCATTATCTAAGGAATCAGTATCACCCAAAAATACCCCAGGGACTTGCTGGGGTACTTCCAGTCCAGCTTCGGTTTGCCTTTGCCTTCTTCTTGGCATTTCTGATTGATTTCCTCCTGGTGATTGCAAGTTGAGTACTGTAACGGTTATTCCGGCAGTGAGTAACGCGTAGCCAGTTCAAACGAATCTCAAAACCAGAACAAGGTTGATTCGTAGTTTCTACGGTACTGGATTAGCGAGTTATATGCATATTAATGTGTACAAAACCTCAACTGTGCGACGGCAACGTCTAGCAACGAGGACCAGAGTTCAACAAAGGTCAGTGTCAGGTACTGCCGTCACGGCAGTCCAAGTTCTAATCAAAATTCTGTCATTTCACGTGAGAAAAGTATAAACAAATGTTGGAGTGTATTGATTGATGCATGCTGTACTTGTTCAAGGGTCTATAAAACAAACAGCATAGTCCCAACAATGCAAGTATATGACAAAGGCTTGGGAGGATTCCCACGCATGTACGTTGCAAGCGGTCAACAGAAAGGGTACTTATGTGTTTGCCGTTACCCTCCCAGATAGCTGTTCGAAACAGGCAAAGGTAAACCAGAGTAAAACAATTGGGGTTTATTTTCCTTGACATGCATTCGTTTATCGCCATTTATTGGTATCAAACAGAGATCCATGGGGTGAACCACCGTAATCTGATAGACTACCATTATTTTTGCACTTCCTAGCCTCCAGTTTATTTGGTGTCAACAGACTTTACGAATGCCAGCCCTGTGAGTAGTTTTCAGTGTCAAGTTCGTATATTTGACTGTGACGCCCAGGCAGCCAAAATTGAACTCACATGCAAAAATTCACTTTATTTGATCTTTGCATAACTTAATCTATTAGCCTGGTACTAATCGTAACGTTGAGGAACCACTGGTTTCTTGGACAAGCACGCCTACACCCTTCGATGCACAAGGCTCTTTCGAGTACTGAGTTCACTCCGCTATTCCCCCATGTTTGGTCACACGTGCGACAAACTACACGCAGAGATACCACATTTAGTTTTGGTGTTTGTGTGCTTGGGCCGCAATGTGCAGTGTGGGAGTGGTCCACTCGTGTGAGTTGTCTACAACACATAGGCAGCTGTGAGATAGCCCTACTGGTAGTTGGGCGAAACCAGTCCTTGGGGCAGTTTCGTTCACCGAAAAGAGTTTACTTGTGACCAGGAAACCGATTGTGGCTAGCGTGAATATGTGCGGTGGCCTAAAATTGACTGACGCGACTGCATTGCACACAAGGACGAGTTCACCGGGGAGCACAATGGAGAAGGTCTGTTCAGCCTCGCCTCTGTCTGTCGCCATGTATAGCAGTGAATAACTGGTCATGTAGGGTAGTGATATTCCTGGTCTATCGTAACGAACTTCGTCACATGAAAAAATAAAACTATCACCAAGTAGTTCAAAAATTGGGGCCAATGCAACGCATTGGGGCATCCACAAGTATCTGTTTGGGGACGGCCCATGATAGAACCACAAAACCGGTCTTCTACTGCAACAGAAAACATGGAATAGGTCTGGACCATTCTCTCATACTAGCCGGACTGAGGACATATTCATCCTCTACCTACTAAACATAAGTAGTTCCAGAAGAGAAACCTCTCCGCCAATAATACGTCCCCCATCACAGACCTATCAAAACGGTTGCTTCACGGTCCCCCTTCATTTGCTAGCCAGTATTTAGCAGAGTTGCTCTCCTTACCATTAACCCCTGAGTGAATGTTTTGAGGCTCGAAGGATACATGCAAGCCCGATTCCCGTCCAACGAATGGAATGAGCAGAACCATAGTAATTGATGGATTTTGGTAACTATATTGGTAATCCTGTGGAACTGACAGATAAAAAACAAAACGAGCTGAGAGACGGAGCTGTATCTGGAGCTGATTGGATTGAGAAGGCGATGAAGCTGTGTGCCGACAACAGGTAGACTTAAACAAGTAGACTTGAAAAACCTGCCGATTGAAGAAACCGAGACTAAACCGAATTCCTGACCTATTGAAAAGCTTGGTCAACGTTTGCTAAGCCAGTCGCGTACCTTAATGGATGAATGGTGAGGATCGCCCAAATGTCCTAAAGGGTTTCTAAGATGGGCTGATGTGTCCGACCGAAGGAGATCATAATACCGCACTGGTGAAATCGGGTCTGGATGAGTGAAAGTACTTTGAATTACTTTTGTCCCGACTATAAGCCACTTTATGTGACTGAGAAGAAAGACTCGAAAAAGAAGATCGCCTATAGCTAGAGGCGGGCCTGACACCGGAGTTGGCCGCTTCTGGGGAGCGGTTGTCATTCCTAAGTAAATCTAAGTGAAAAACCTATTCGCGAACTAGACGCGCCTAAGCTCTGAGCTCACAATTGCATTTTAGTGCGTTTGGTGTCTGCGAAGCAGCTAAAACTTATCATCTCTTTTGAACTGCAGAAATCATTTCCACGTCCGATTGTGTAGTAGTATCGCCCTATCTAATATCTATATCTAAGCCTAAGTAGTGCACCGAAAATTCCTTGATGTTTGCATCGTTAACTAATATTCACACTTCTTGGACCTATAGTATGACTCATTTTTCGTTACATTCCACTTAGGTTTGATGTAAAATGCCATGCAGTGAACCACGTGCAAAGTGAGCGCAATGCACTACCAATTCGAAAATATAAAACTAAGGTGGCAATCAACGATAAATGATGAACGGTAAAAAGATCAATCGACACTTGCGACGGCTCGATAGAAATAGGAAACAAAAAAGGATATGAAAACAAAACGCAGCTGTACAGAAGTGTGGTGCAATGGAAATAGAAAACAGATGACTTGCAGTATGTCTTCAATGTTCAGTGTGTTGACATTACCCCGGCCACATACAAATCGCTCCTCAAGTTAGTTCAAAAGGGAAGATCCTAATAATTGGACAGTTGGCTGCCGAGGCAAAGTAGGTGTGCTAAAATAGCGTTTGAAATCGTGAGTTTGGTCTTTAATGCCACGGGGCACACGACGTTCACAAGCAAAGCAGAAAGAACAATCTGCGGTAACAACCCGCGAGTTGGTTGAAAATGTGTGTTTTTTAATTTGGCAAAACAATGAATTGTGTACAGTACAGTGAAAAGAAACTGGTAGAATATATGGGATGTGCGAGTTATCACAGGCTATTCACGGGAGTCTTAAAATACACTCGAAATTGGGTAGTATATTTTGGACAAAAACAGCGAGATCGAATGATGACCTGAAGAAGTTCTGTCATTGGTAGTAGTTGAAACTTTGTGACCAATACGACTTTGTGCCTGCAGTCATCTTCGTTCTCGCTTTTCGGCTGAAGGCTGGCCGCCAAGCGCGGTGGTGAGTTGTCATTTGCTTTTGCGCAAGCTCGCGATACTTGCCAGTCAATATCTCTTCCAATCACTTTTTCGTTCTCACGGGTGGTGGAAAGTACCATCTTGGTTAAGGTAATCGTGCGGTGCGGAGTAATGTGCAGGAGTTAACGGTGGCACGAGGACCCAAAGAATGCGTTTAGTGACGAAACTGCCGGGAATATTTCAGTGATCTTGAAAGATTTTAGTAATCCGCACTGATTCTAGGGGTCAGATAAGTGACCTCCGGTGGACTGCAGGCTATCACCCACACACAATATAAGTATCATTACAATCCTGTCTAGCAATAACAACGGCCTCATATATCTTACGGAATAAAATGGTAGTGCATGACATATAGTGATAATGTACCGACTTCGCAGGCACCAAACGCACTAAAATGCAATTGTGAGCTCAGAGCTTAGGCGCGTCTAGTTCGCGAATAGGTTTTTCACTTAGATTTACTTAGGAATGACAACCGCTCCCCAGAAGCGGCCAACTCCGGTGTCAGGCCCGCCTCTAGCTATAGGCGATCTTCTTTTTCGAGTCTTTCTTCTCAGTCACATAAAGTGGCTTATAGTCGGGACAAAAGTAATTCAAAGTACTTTCACTCATCCAGACCCGATTTCACCAGTGCGGTATTATGATCTCCTTCGGTCGGACACATCAGCCCATCTTAGAAACCCTTTAGGACATTTGGGCGATCCTCACCATTCATCCATTAAGGTACGCGACTGGCTTAGCAAACGTTGACCAAGCTTTTCAATAGGTCAGGAATTCGGTTTAGTCTCGGTTCCTTCAATCGATTAGTTGCTTGGAGCCTCATTTGTTTAAGTCCACCTGGAACCGGAAATGTCGATCGCATCGAAAAACTCACGGCACGCTACGCAGGCGGCAGGGCGCACTCCAGCTCGTCAGCTCCGGCCATTAGCTCGTTCAGTCTCCCACCTCCTGTCATTTATACACGGTAGCCAACATAATTACTAAAACCCATCAATTGCTATCGTTCTGCCTCCCCATTCGCTGGACAGGAATCGAGTCCGCAAATCAAGAGTTCGACTAAAACATTAGAGTGAATTTTTAATTGGTTATAGTCAATCAGACGGCACCGGTTTTTCGTATCTCAGAGGACGTTGTTGCCATAGACGTCTTTGGACACTTGTCTAGAGTAAGGGGAAGCATTCAAATGCACGCATGCACTCGGATCATGGGCGTCACTCGAGAATAATCCAGGGTATTTCCACAAACAAAACTTGATTACATAAACGCGTTACAGCTGAGGTTGAAATGAGTGCGAATTCAGTTTGCCTTCTTGGCGATAACCAGTCTGGGCCACTCTCCCTATCATCATCTTTTCTAGAGCCCCCATGTTCTTAGAAAGTATATCTCATCTCTAAACTCTGAGTTCAAGTTTAGTGTGGAGCCTCGAGCCTTTATTCGACATTAAGCACTGGCCAAGTTTGCTAACTTACTTCCCCATCACCCAATTTTCGAGCACACATTTTTGGTTGACTTTATTATTCACTTCGTGGCGTGCCCCACTTTGCCTACTAACAAGGTTTTGAGTAGTAAGTTGCGAAGTCCGACATCCCCGAGCTGCATACAAATTTTTGCCCACACTATACATATCGAAGTTTCATCCGAATAACCATACTGCCACCCGATTAGTTGTCGAGGTGTGAAAAAAGACGTTTTGGTGTGTTGACGACTCCTTCGACCAATCATTTTTGCTGCTCAATCGACACTTGCGCTTAAAGCTTCTACTCAAAGCACCGTTGGATTACTCAGGGGCCAGGGCGCATTTCACACGTACATATTGCGCTTTCCAGCTCACCGAGTTGCATAACCGCTCCACATATAAGAGCGTACCTGTCCTTATTATTCTAGGAAAGAGCATGCCCTTTTACCTACGGATGTGCTACTACAGTACAATAGTGGCATATCCGTAGTATCAAAAAGCAGTAAAAACTCGTGTAAGCAAAATGCCTGGTAAACTGAATAAGCCTCTGGTTGGCTGGGTGAATTGCAAAATTGCTTCTATTAATGAGATACAGAATTACTGCGGTACCAGTTAGTGAAACATCACTGTAACGGACTTCTGGCAGTAGTCGAGATACGCGCAACACAATCCAAAAGGGGCCAAACGTGCAATGGTGGGCTTCAATACGGTTCCTAATACACCATTGATAAACATGAAACGGAAGCTGAACAAACCTCAACGGTAACCGCTCCGTGAGCCAGAGTCGTCCAAATGCAAGAAAATTCAGGGTCGCTTGAGGTTTAAGCGGTCAGGATGTCTACAGAAATATGGGTCAAAGGTCATAGAACACAGTCAACGCAAGCGCCATTCAGTGGCCACCTAAAGCCGATGTCCAATGTGTGGTTCAGCTATTGAGCAGGTGTGGCGCAAAAGGTCATTGCCAAACACAAATTATGAGTGAGGGTTGGGGGACCAGATCGCTCCTGAGAAGGAGCCTCGAGTCTGGTTATTTCGTCGGTTACAACCGAATTCGACGGTTGTCCTGTGCATGTTTACCTAGTGCCCTGGATGGACCAAACGATGATGTCAACAAGTGATTTACCCAGCATTATTCGTGTAATAAAGTAATCAGTGTGAATGCGTTATCCTGGATAACTCAGTCTCCATTAAGTAACCTTGAATGGCACGGCTATCACTCCAAAAGACGACGTGCTATGATTCCCACATCGGTTGATATGTGATCAGTGAGGCAAAGCGCTCGCCTTATTCCATAGAAAAACCAACAAGAAAGGAGCACGTGAGAACTGGTTTCACGATACGGAATTGTGTGGGCCTGTAACGTACTGCTTTGTTTGTGTGGTACACTAAATGAATGTCAACAATATCTAAGACGACACTAGAAAATTAAGATGGGCGGAGGAGCGTGCTGTGATAAAAAGGCCAAAAGGGTATGTACATTAGGAATCAAAATGAAACAAAAGGTGTGACACAAACTCACAGTTGTTCGCTGTTCTTGTGATCAGGAAATGAGCGCCAAAGAGCCAATATCCACCAATATCTTCAGTTCAGTTCGGTCTGACAGCCATTCCTTGAACAGAACAGGATGGTATTGAAAGAGGAGCCAAGTGACGCGGTGGAAGCTTCATGCACTAATATACAGGGCATAGAACCGTTAGGGTTTATTGACAGCCTTTTCGTATCGCGCGGTGTTGATGATGTTCAAAAGGATGTGTTTGTGTTTACATTAAAACGTCGGTACAACGAAGGAGTGTTGCACCAAGGGACGTTGAGAATCATGGAAAAAGTCGGAAATGTACAAGTACCTACAAAACTACCCCCCAGAGAGTTTGTTGTACAAGGTAAACGCTCGATAGCAAAATACAAAGAGCAAGCTGGTAGCGAAAGAAAACGTTAAATAACAAAGTCTTGAAACCTGACAGGGTGCCGAACATTTCCGCAAGAACGTCAGGTTACCAGGAATGGTTGCTGGTGATGCTGACGGGTGCGGTGTAGTGTCTGGTGTGATAATAGAGTGTTGATCATCAACAGAAAATTTTGGTGGTGAGTCTGCGGATGATGATGGTGTCGATGATGCTGGTGAGGAAGGCGTGCACAGATAGTGCCGGATCTCCAATCGCTTCCCCTAGCCAAGTAGCCATGGCCTTCAGCTCCTATCTCCTTACAAATTTCAGCTCCACACTTATATAACCCCACCCTACCGTGCACCCTTAACCACGTCACTATTCCCATTAGTGCAGCCGCAAAAGGTTTCCGACGGCTCAACCAATACTGTTCCATGGGTCCTGACTTAATCCACCTCCGTATTCTCAAGGAAACTGCGGACACGTTAGCTCCTTATTATGCCTCGCTTTTTCAGCAATGTGTTGACGATGGAGTTTTCCCCCGTAACTGGAAAAAGCAGTGATCGCACCCATCTATAAGAAGGGTAGTAGACATCTTGCTCCTAGTTGCAGACCCATAAGTCTAACTGGCATCACCAGCGAAATTTTCAAGGGAAGTCTTAAGAGTACTGTCCTCCCATCCGCATAGTAATAGGATCTTCTCCCTGCCCTAACGTGGGTTTCTTCCTGGCTGATCACGTATCACCGATATACTTACTCTCATGGATAGTCGGACGGGAGCCTACGACGATGGCCAGCTTTGAAAGGCAGAATTCGTTGATTTTGCTAGGACATTCGGCAAGTTCCCCCATGCCCCTCTTCCTCATAAGCTGCAAACATGCGGGATTACAGGCTCCACCCCAGCCAGCACAAAATACCACATCCCATATGGTAGATTCACCACATAAATACCGCTTCTGTTTTTCTCGAGGATGAGTGCTTTTTTGCCCAAAATGGCAAAATTATTTCTTTGCATTGCATAGGAACTCTTCATAGCGCAAAAAATTTCGGTAACTAGAATTCTATGAAGACTAGTTGACATCAATTTGTTTTAGTGTGCTACGAATTTCTGGTTCGTGCCTACTAGTCAATCCTGTTGAGGGATCAGGTATGGTTCGTGCTGAGTGCTCGTTCGTGATTCTGTTCTGAGGTGACGATATTTTTTTGGCAAGTTCAGGACAACACTCTCAATTCGATTATTGTAATATAATGCACCATATTTCGGACCGTTTCTCCAATGTGGTACTTGGATCAGCGAGCTTTTGTCTTAGGGCAACGACCTATCCACTCAGTTTCATAATATTAGTGAAAACCATGAAACCAAATGGCAGCTCGTTGATGGTCGTCTCTTTTCAGCTTCTCTTTTTAAATTATGCAAGTCTGGCTATTTTAACAGTGCCTGGAAGAACATTTTCCCATCCTGGTTCGTCGAAATCCGCTAAGAAACGAAGACTGGGTCAACTGCTTCGAGCATCAGACAGGCCAACAGCAGAGGCACCCAGGCAGCACAAAGGTACACTCGACCGGCACCTGAGTGTCTCCTAGTGGACCTTCGCAGGAAGTCAGTGCAATGCCCCCAGAAACAACCGAAACCTAAATAAAAACCGGAGAATCCGCCATAAATGCAAAATATTTCGAACGAGAGTCTCTGGTAAGCCACATTTCCTAATATTTATTAGCTTGGTCCCCACTGGCTTTGGATATAGAAATCTTCAGAATCGTGAGTGCTTGAGAATTCCAAACCTAATATTCCATTTTAAAAAACCGTAATAAGAAAAATTTTGACATTTACTGTCCAGTTTACTGTGTATCATAAATTTGGATGTTCTGCCTGTTTTAATGCATTCCTGTCATGGCGGCCAGTCTGTGGAGGTTGTTGTTCGTTGTCGCCTTCTAGGCTATGCTGTTAAACATTGAACTGCGTTTTGTCGGTTTCTGATGTTCTTCGGAGGGTAAATTTCATTTATTTTCATTTATCTATTCATCTGTAGATGGAAAAGACCCACCGAAAATGGCATGGCTGTTCCAGAACTACAATATGGACGCGCAAAAATGCAGATCGCAGTTCGCAGGGTTAGTGGGGGCGATTTTAACTCAACCATCACATGGGATGATGGTGTAAAAAGGTAAGTTCTATGAAGTTCGTTACGAATTCCCAGGCAATTATTCCGTTCCAACGAACAACGAGTCCGATGATTTAATTGATGACATCGACAGTCATGAAAATCCGAAGGTCTCACCGGCAGTAGTTGAGGAGCAACAAGTCACAACTGCTACAACCTCTACTGCTGTTAGGCATTGCACAGTGAATTTCCAAATACGGATAGTTGTGCGAGCAAAAGGAGCATAAAACGCGCATACCAAAGGAGGAGTGGAAGTCAACTTACTGGGCGGCTACCACTTTCACGAAAAGTAAGCTTCACAGTAATCAGCAATATATGCAACAGAATCATCATTAATGGATGGAGAAATGAAATTTACAACACGGATCAATATGCTAACCACCCTCACAAATGGTAACTGAATTATTAAATCTATACTTTCCAGGTGTTCTTTTTGCCAAAGATTTTCTGAGGCAGGCCGCTATACAAATGAAGTCATCAATGGCTGGCTTGAGGATTTTATTTCGAGCTCTGAAACAGTTAAAACTTGATTTGCCATTAGATCCGAGATCGTCGCTGGGGAAGCTAAGGAGAATCCAAAAGAAAAACGTTGGCGCCGGTAGATACGTACATTTTGGGCTAAGTGGAACTTTGAAACGAGCTCTGGAGTGTAGACCTGTCACAGCCGGCAGCTGCTTTTATATCCAGTTGCACATTGACCGTGTGAGCTTGTTTCGTGGCGCATCGCACCAGCTGTGGCCAATACTGTTTCACCTCTTGGACCTCACGTCGCGAGTATTTGTTGTTGGTCTATATTGTGGAATGCCCAAACCTGCTGACGTGCATCAATATTTGGAAGAACTGATACAGGAATTGGCACCATTATTCGTGGGAGTCGTCTTCGTTGCAGAATTGGTTTGCGGAGTGTTGTGACAGTTGATCCAGCCAAGGCAATGCTTAAGCAGGTTAAGCTTCATTCTGGGTCATTCAGCTGTCACAGATGCACACAAAGCGGCTGTTGCGCCTCATTTTCCCATCAACTACAGGAGGGTTACGCAATGACTTTACCATACGAAATGGTCGCCAAGGCAGTCATCATACTGGCAGTTCCCCGTTCGAAGTACCACCGGTGGATACGATAGCCATGTTTCCTAATGAAACGGAGCCAGTTGGAAGTAACTGCTGATGTCAGCTATCTTTGGTGTCCAGTAGTCACCACGTACGTATTTATCTATTTTGATGACGTGTTCAGATCCAAAGTTACGACTCAATCTATTTTACCAGCAACAGAAACCCCTATTCGAGACCCTCGGAGGCACTTTGTACAGTGCGTGCATGTTTAGAATAGATAGTCACCTTTTTTACAGTTAGGAAAACGGAAGCAGTTACGAAGGTAAAAAATGCAACAGATCGAGTTTCGGAACACATTACTTATGGAAGAACGTTAGTGTGCATGTCCAACTTCGGATGTTACGTTCGTTAAATGCAGCTTGCTTGAATAATCTTATCACTCGCGTTGTGGCACTGCAGAAAACGATGGAGGACGTCAAGTCCAAACTGTGCAAATTTGAACATGTGGGTGCATCGGTGCAGTACGTGCAGTGCGCTATTCCCGTGCGAAAGGCATGGGAGTTCAAGGGGGACGGCCGAGCAAGAGAACTTCGACCTGAGAGAGCGTCGTGAGTTCAGCCAAAACCCAGCTGAATAATTCCAGCTGAAAAATGTTCGTGCTCGGCACCTTTAAGGTGATCTGAGGACCGCTGCGCCATGTACTGCCGCAGAGAAGGTTACTCACGCATGAACTGGTGGGGTGTCCTCTCCCCGGGCTCATTATCTAGAAACCCCAAGTGGGGAAACGGACGTGCCAAATCATGTACAAGGCACTTAAACAAAAACGAAAAAAATGGTTGTGTCCGTATAGTGACAAATATCCACTGTTATTGGTGTGCTAGGTCCTTTCTAGATAAAAATGGCTGACACTGGAAGAGATCGGAAAAACTGAAGGCAGTATGCAATCAAAAAAGGAACATCTATGTAAGAACAATAAAGTCAACGAATCGTGCAGGGAAACAAACATGCTTGCCAGACCTAGTGGAACGTGAGGGGGGATTGACCTGTGACACAAGTACGTTAGGGATAGATGTTGTTGGAGTCGGGCAAACGTCTATGCTTTGGCTATCGACGGGCAACGGCTTAGGCTAGTATTCCGGGTCGACGAAAGCTGGCTTAAGGCTGTCGATCCTGACGGCTTCCTGACGGCCATTGAGGTCATGATAAATGTTTTCCTCAAACGCCGAATGACTTTGTGCGGGCCGGAATATGCTGGAGTCAATTAGCGGCGGCTCGGCGTGCGCAGAAAAATGTGCGTGCACTTATGTGGGTGACTGGAAATAAACGACGGCCGGGCTGCAGAACGGACGGGAATACCAATTTTCTGACGCATGTAGATCATGAAACGTTGAGTGTAGTCTCCAAGGCTTGGGACAGGTGCGCTCACCTTGGGTGCGACAAATTCACCGGGGAGACGAGCGGTGTCATTGACGCAGATGTGCAGGGTGTGTCGCTGCGCAGTGTATTGTGAATACCCAATAACACCAGTGGTAAGAAGTCCGTCCATTGAGGATTGATGTGGGCACTGAGCCAGGTTTCGAGATGCCGTTGAAAACGTTCGACCAAGCCACTGGCTTGCGGATGATAGGCTAGGGTGCAAATGCGTTTAGTGTCGGTCGGTTGGAAGAGATTGTCGAGAGCGACAGATTTGAACTGAGCTCCTCGATCGGTGGTGACTATGGCTGGACAACCAAAACGGGAAATCCGGTGTTCCATGAACACACTGACGACAGTTTCACTGGACACATCTGGAATGGGTATGGCCTCGGGTCAACGAGTGAAACGATCAATACCAGTGAGTAGATAGATCAGACATTGTGATGGTGGTGAGGCTCCCACAATGTCGACGTGCACATGAGCAAAATGAGCATCTGGAGTCTCAAGAGATCCGACCAGACTGGCAGTGTACCGTTGAATTGTGGCTCGCTGACAAGCAATGCAGTTACGTGCCGAATGACGAATGTCGCTATCCATGTTTGGCCAAAAGACTCGGGCACTGACCAGCTTGCATGTGGCCCTGATGCCAGGATTGGATAGACTGTGCAACACATGGAAAACAGAGCGGCGGTGAAAGAGACACGACTGGCGTTGGGTGATCCAAAGTGGTGTGGAGAGGATAGTGCCAGAGGATGACAGTAGAGACATAGCCCGCACTCGGAGACTTGTATCGTGAATGGCCCGTTGAAACTCAGCGTCCTGCTGGCCCGGTACCAGTTCCTTGGGATTGTTACCCGAAACAGAGGGCGACCCGAGATTGTGGATCCCAGGGACAGTATCTGCAGCCACATTAGCTGACTCGAAGGTATGACGAATGTCAGTAGAAAATTGTGATATGAAATCCATCTGGCGAATTTCTCGTGGAGAGTGACGATCAAATGCTTTGCGAAAAGCATTCAGTAATGGCTTGTGATCTATGAAAATGATGAATTAGCGTCCTTCCAGGGCGTGGCGAAAGTGACGGATGGCGGTGCAGATGGCAAGTAACTCACGAGCAAACGTGCTGCATTTGGATTCTGCGGAGGACAGGCGGCGTGAGTGAAAGGCCAGCGGCTCCCAAGCGCCGTCCAAGGCCTGCTGGAGGAAGCAGCCAAGTGCGACGTCGGAAGCATCAACGGCGATACTGACGGGAGCCTGTGGATCCAGATGACGGGGAAGAACCGCAGACGACAAGGCCTGTTTGAGCTGAGAAAAGGCCTCCTGGGCTTGATCGGTCCAGATGGGGGTTCGTTGTTCGCCCAGCAAAAGTTCGGTGAGCCGTTGCATCTGGGTGGCACGGTGTGGAATGAACCGGCCGTAATAATTGCCAAAGCTATTAAAACTTTTGAGCTGTTTGATGGACTGGGGTGATGGAAATTCAGCAATATCACTGACCCTGGTTTCAGCCGGACGAATGCCGTTGGCGTCGATGATGTGACTGAGGAAGAGCAATGATGGCTTCCCTAATTCGGCCTTAGCGGCATTGATGGTAACCCCGTGTAACAGCCGGTCGTGGAAAATCCCCCTTTTTCCCTCGCGATTCAGTGTTTTTTCCCAACATCACTCATTTCCATACACTATTGACTTGTCTTTACGAACTGGTTGTTTTTCTGGACCAATTGTTGTTTGTTCGCGCCCAGAGCGCTATTTTGGCACATCCTTGTTCAGGACCTGCGTGACGCACGTGCTGTCTGCTCACACGCTGCTATTCGGTTTCTCGTTGTTGAGACTTTGTGATCGTATTATTGAGGTTTGTATATTGTTTACGTCATTGTTTATTTTAATAATCTAGTATCGTAGAATTATCACGGATAATCGCCTTCTGATTTCGGGATCCGTTGCGAATTTGGCTACGCATTGCTCAAACGTTCGTAACAATACTCAATAGATCTATTTGGAACGAGGAAAATTCACGCAAAATGCCAAGGAAAGGATCAAAGGCAGTCGAACCCGGACAGGAAGTAATACGGCAAGTCTCTGGGGAGGTTTTGGGTACTTATGATTCTTTAGCTAATGCTAGATCGCCTAGTCCTGTCAGTGCTAGCTCATGTGTTATTGAAAGCAATATTGATCGTAAGGACGTTGATTTATATAAGCTGAGAATAATAGAACTAGAGCAACAGTTACTTTCGGCTAGACTACAGGCGCATGAAGCAGAGAAGTGTACACAGAAACAGCGAGAGTATAGGACCAGTGACTTCGACACTTCCGATAGGTTAGAGTGCAATAAGGTGGGGAACCCCACGCAGGTCGCCGACTACAAACCACCATCGATCGATCTGCCTAGAGTGGAGTTAACGGTTTTCGACGGGCGAGCTGAGCAATATTGCAAGTTTGTCAAACAGTTCGAGACGTTCGTTGAAAACAAGGTAAACGACCCTGGGCAAAGGCTTCTTTACCTTACTCACTACTGCCGAGGCCGAGCGCGAGAAGCTATCGACGGATGCACCATGCTCGATCCAGAACAAGGCTACACAAGGGCAAGAAAGATTCTGAGGGACTTGTTTGGCCAACCTTTCAAAGTAGCCCGTAACCTAATAGAGGGCGTGATGGCAGAGGCAAAGAAAACCAAGGGCGACGTCTACACCATGGCCGACCTGGTGATCAAGATGCAGAACTGCTCAATAGCCCTCGACCATTTAGGTTACAGAGCTGACCTAGACGCCATGCACACTTTGGAAGGCATAGTCCGTCACCTCTCTCCCGAACTACAGGGTCGGTGGGCGGAAGAAGCTGAACGGATAAGCCGAGGCGACAGAGAAGCCAACTTCGAAGACCTGACTGAATACTTAGACAGGCAAACGAAGATAGCTGACAGCAGATTCGGCCGACTTATCCGGGACAGCAACCGAGCAAACAAGCCCGGTACTAGCCAAGTCCAAACCCCTGTACGGGAACATCCAAAGTACCAGCCTTGGACCAACACACACGTCATTTCACGAGATGCTACGGCGAAACCAAATTGCAGATCCTGTGGTACTAGCCATGGCCTACCAGAATGCCCCAAGTTCGGCAATGCCACAATAGACGAACGGTGGGGAATGGCGAGGATGGCAGGAGCATGTTTCATCTGTCTCAACACCACGCACCGGGCAGCAGCCTGTAGAACAAGGAATCGATGTGGTTACGAGGGCTGCACGGGCAGACACCATCGGCTGCTGCATCAGGCGAGAATAACCATATCCGAGGCGAGTGCCAAGCCCAGCGTGATTTGCTCAACTTCACAATCTGCCAGTAAACCGGTACGTTTAGGCGTAGTGGCCGTGGGAGTAGTGACTCCGACTGGGATAGCCAAGGCGTTGGCTTTCGTTGATAGTGGATCCGACACCACTTTAGTGAAAGAGCGGTTTGCCGACAAACACCAACTGGCTAAAGGTGCGACGTCGTTAGCAGTGAGCACGGTGGGCGGAACACAGGTAATGACTGCCGGTAGATTAAGGCTGCAACTCATCTCTCTAGACACTAACGAGGAAATTGAACCAACGGAGGCATTCACGTTAGCGGATCTCCCCATGCGAGCACCAAGGTCGGTGAACGCAATCTTGACTCGATGGCCCCACCTGCAGGATGTAACCGTTGTAGACTGGGAAGATGATGAAGTGGATCTCCTCATCGGATGCGACGTGCCAGAGGCGCATTGGGTGCTTGACCAAAGAGTGGGCGACCGCCAGGCACCTTATGCCGTACGCACGGCTCTGGGATGGATGTTATACGGTCCAGTAGGGGTACGCGGTTCCGTGAATTACTTATCCGCCGAAACGGACCGCATAGAGTATCATCTGCAACGGCTTTATGAAAAGGAGTTTCATGACATTGGGGACGAAAGACCGACGTTGTTTCAAGAGGATCACTTCGCTCTACAAACGGTGCGGCAAGGCTCTAGAGGCCTCAAAAAACAGTTCGAGGTTCCCCTCCCATGGCGCACACCGGTCGACCCGTGGACTGACAACAGAAATTATGTTCTCCAACGATTACTACGACTAAAAGAACGCTTCATTCGAGACCAGAATCTGTGGGAACGATACGCGGATTTGATGAAGCGAAACGAGGACCTCGGTTACGTTGAAAGGGTGCCTGTTAACACCGACAGCAAAAGGGGTATCTGGTATCTGCCTCACCATCCGGTTATCAACCCCAAGAAACCCGATAAACTGCGCGTGGTTTTCGACTGTGCGGCCAAGTTCCAGGGCAAGTCGTTAAACGATCGCCTACTACAGGGGCCTGACTGGACCACACCACTGATCGATGTTCTGTGCCGTTTCAGAGTGGGTAAAGTGGCTTTGTCTGCTGACATTAGGGAAATGTTCCATCAGGTGAAGATTCCGGTAGGAGAACGAGATGCTTTGCGTTTCCTGTGGTGGGAAGGGAGCGACCGGGACAATGCAGTGGTGAATTATAGAATGACCGTCCACCCCTTCGGAGCCATATCGTCACCATTTTGTGCCAACTACGCCCTCCGAGAATCAGCGAACAAACATGGCGATCTGGTACATCGGACGGTGGTAGAAAGCGTCAGCAGGAACTTCTACGTCGACGACTACCTTGGGTCATTCGATGATGTGGAATCAGCTCTAGAACAGTTCAGGGGTCTGACGAGATTGCTGGAAGAGGGTGGCTTCCATCTAACTAAATGGATGTCGAACGCTTCGGAAGTGCTGAAGGTCATCCCGTATCACGAAAAGGCCGAAAGGGTAAGAGATTTGGACGGCTCTCCACTTCCTATCGAGCGCACTTTAGGAATACAATGGGACGCGGAAACGGACGATTTTGTTTTCGAACTAAACGTTCCCGAGCTGCCAATAACCCGTCGTGGCATACTATCTGCCGTCTCAAGTTTGTTCGACCCGCTCGGTTTCGTCTCACCATGGCTGCTACCCGGAAAGATCTTGCTGCAGCGGCTGTGCCGTAAGAAAGTTGATTGGGACCAGTCACTGGACCGAGGGGACCGGCTGGACTGGGAGGAATTTTTGAACACCTTGAAGAAATTAGGGGACATAAGAATACCACGATGTTTGACCCCTGGCCATACGACACGGACTGGAGAACTACATGCCTTTTCCGATGCATCCGAAGTCGGTTATGGAGCTGTGGTTTACGGACGATGGTGCGCAGGAGATGGACAATATACCACGAGGATCCTGTTCGCCAAAGCCCGCGTTGCTCCACTGAAGTCGGTCTCAATCCCACGCCTTGAACTCAGCGCAGCCGTGTTGGCAGTCAGGGTGGTGCAAGCTGTGAAGAGATGTTTCGATCTCTACATTTGGTCGGTGAGCTTCTGGACGGATTCAACGATAGTACTTTACTACATTAACAACGTACGGAGCCGGTTTAGTACTTTCGTTGCTAACCGGCTCACGATTATCCACGATGAATCGGCCACGCACCAGTGGAGTCATGTCAGGTCTGGCGATAATCCGGCCGACCTGTGCTCCCGAGGTGCGAACAACTTCAGGCAACTGGACACGTGGACGAGAGGGCCGAACTTCCTGCAATTGCCCAAACAGGACTGGCCCGTGTTCGAATTAAAACCCCCTACGGAATTGGAACTGGAGATCAAAGGCGTAGTGATAGCAACCAACGTCGTCGAAGCGTCGCCCATTTTATCGCGACTGGTCAGGTTTTCTTCCTGGATGAAGACGCTTCGTTCGCTAGTTTGGTTAACCAGGTTCAAGATAAGTTTACTAGTCATGAAAGGGCTACGGCCCTCAGGTCGGATACCGGTCGGCCCGATAGGTCCCGATGAGCTACAAGCGGCAGAGTACGATATTTTCAGAATGATACAACGCGAGGCTTTCGCCCAAGAACTCAAGAGGGCGAAAGAAGTGGGGCTGACCAATGAAGACATGCCATCTCCAAGAGGCGAGCTGAAGCGTTTAAACCCCAAAATCATCAACGGACTGCTGCGGGTGGATGGTAGGCTGACCAACGCCCACCTGAACTTCGACACAAAGTATCCTATACTGCTGCCAGCGAGACAACCCGTAGTAGAGCTAATGATTCAACACGTCCACGCCATTGAGGGACATGCCGGGGAAAGTCACGTGACGAGCGTCATCCGAAAGCGTCTTTGGTTGTTGAGAGGACGAGAGACTGTAAAACGCGTGATCCGACGGTGTGTGCAATGCAGGAGACGCAATGCCATAGCAGGCAAACAACTCATGGCCCCGCTACCAGAATGCAGGGTAACTACGGGCTGGTGGCCGTTCAGTGACACCGGGTTGGACTATTTCGGGCCCTTGTGGGTCAAGTGCGGGAAAAGATTAGAAAAGCGATACGGATGTATCATGACGTGCATGAAATCACGTGCGGTACACCTATAAGTCGCACATTCGATGACGACCGATTCGTTTCTACGGGCCTTGCAAAGATTTATCAACCGAAGAGGCGTACCGGCCGATATATACTCAGATAATGGATCGAACTTTGTGGGCGCTCAACGGGAATTGCAGCGTTGGCACAAGAACATAAACAGGGACGAACTGCAGAACCGAACCGTGGCCTACGGCATACGCTGGCATTTCAACCCCCCACAGGCCAGTCACCGAGGCGGCATATGGGAACGCATGATCCGGTCCGCCAGACGGATATTGCTGTCAATCATGGAGCAGCAGCCGCCCGACGACGAGACCCTGAACACCGTCATGACTGAGGTGGAGCGAATCCTGAACAACCGCCCCCTGGTTCCAGTATTGAACGGCGACCCCACCCACCTGGCGCTCACCCCAAACGACTTATTGACGCTAAGGTCGAACGAGGGTTTCCAAGGGCCGGTAAACCTTCGTGGGAGCTACCTCCACGGGTGGAAGCAAGCGAATTATCTGGCCAAGGTCTTCTGGAGGCGATGGCTACGGGAGTACCTACCGGCTTTGCAGACTCGACAGAAGTGGATGGCCAAAACAAGACCATTCAAAGTTGGGGACGTGGTTATGATCGCCGACGAACGCGCACATTTCAGCGCTTGGTCTTTGGGAGTAGTTACGGAAACCATCAAAAGCACCGACGAAATGATAAGAACGGTGAAGGTGAAGACAGCTAACGGAGTGCTCATTCGTGACATACGCAGTATTAACCTACTCGAGAGCGAAGACGGAGGAGCTGATAACCCTGTGGCCTAGTAAACCTTTTTCACACCAGTAATCGAGGTGGATAAAGAAACACCATATATACCACACAATCTCCGTCAAACACGTTAAGGTGCTCGCGGTCCCTTCGTTGACATTACAGAAGGTTCTTTCCGATATGTGGTGATGAGTGCGATTCCATTATACATCCCGATACATACACACATGCACGACGCACTCTACATCCCGTAAACCCATCATACATGTGACAGTGTTCGTTGTTTTGCTTTTTGTTGACGCTACCGAATGCCCCTTGCACATGTGGAAGTAGTGGAGCTCAGGTCACACATGCATGCTACATTTACTCGTTTTCTTGCCACGCGGTCTTTTGTTGACATTGCAGAAAGTCCTCCTTTGATGTGTAGTCATAACTGTGATTTCATTGTAACCCCGGCACACACACACACACGCACGCACACACAAACACACACACTCAAGCGCGTACATCCAGGACCGGACGGCCCCGTACGAGGACAACGTCTATGTGACCATTCACGCCCGCCATCGGTCATTTGGTCTTGTGGAAGATGTAGACTAGCCTCACGTCTATGTAGCCAATGGGTTAGGTGCGACCAGTAGTAGAACGTCGACGACGAGCATTAGACGCGCGCACTGACAGCAGGGCCTAGGCAGGTAGGAAGAATCAGTACCTTTATACCGAACCTTTGACTCTGCTAAGGATCCAGGAGGATTTTGGTGGGCGGTGTAACAGCCGGTCGTGGAAAATCCCCCTTTTTCCCTCGCGATTCAGTGTTTTTTCCCAACATCACTCATTTCCATACACTATTGACTTGTCTTTACGAACTGGTTGTTTTTCTGGACCAATTGTTGTTTGTTCGCGCCCAGAGCGCTATTTTGGCACATCCTTGTTCAGGACCTGCGTGACGCACGTGCTGTCTGCTCACACGCTGCTATTCGGTTTCTCGTTGTTGAGACTTTGTGATCGTATTATTGAGGTTTGTATATTGTTTACGTCATTGTTTATTTTAATAATCTAGTATCGTAGAATTATCACGGATAATCGCCTTCTGATTTCGGGATCCGTTGCGAATTTGGCTACGCATTGCTCAAACGTTCGTAACACCCCGTGCTCTGTTAACCGCTGGAAGAGTTGTCGAAGATGAAGTTGATGTTCGGCGACGCCGGGGCTGGCGACAAGAATATCATCGATGTAAGGGTGAACGAAGGGTTGACCGCGGATTACACCGTCAATAAACCGCTGAAACGTTTGGGGCGCGCTGCGCAAGCCAAATGGCATACGGAGAAACTCGAAGAGACCAAACGGAGTGGTACCGGCGGCTTTTGCAACGTCCACTTCAGCGACCGGAATTTGACGGTAGGCCCGGACCAGGTCGATTTTGCTGAAGATGTTGGACCCAGCCAGAGCAGACGTGATGTCACGAATGTGAGGCACAGGACATCGATCCGGCTTTGCGGCCCGATTGAGACGGTAGTCACCACACGGAGGCCAGTCGCCTGAAGTTTTCTTCGGCACCATATGCAATGGAGAGGCCCACGGGCTGTTCGAAGGACAGATGATACCTAGGTCCATCATTTGCTGGAATTCATGACGAGCAATGGCCAGTTAATCTGAGGCTAGGCGACGAGGACGGGCAAAAAACAGGAGGTCCCCGGTACTGATGTGATGTACAACCTCCGAGAGCACCGTAGGTAAGCGGTTTGCCGGCTCGGTTATAGAGAGAAACTCAGTCAAGATTTTGACGAAGGCGTCGTTGGCGTCAGGAGCTACGGACGGTCGAACAACGTTGACCAAGCAGACAGATCCAACAACAGCACGATGAGTCGCAGGGTCGGTTAACTTACCAGAAGCCGGATGTGACAAAAGGTTAAGATGATGCAGAAAATCGACACCTAAGATGGGCTGGGGAACATCAGCAATTACAAAAGTCCACTGAAAAAAACGACGCAAACCCGGATCTAATTTGAGACGCTTGGTAACAAAAGAGGATATACGAGACTCATTGGCAGCCTGAAGCTCTAAAGTGTGTCGCTGCCGACGATCAGAAGGGTTAGGGGAAACGACACTCCTCGGTGCACCAGTGTCGATCAGCAGCTGACGGTGTGAGATAAGGTCCTTGATAAGCAGAAGACGGCAGGGCGACGGGAGGCCAACAAGCGCTGCCGTACATACTCGTTGGCCGACGAGCTTCCCTGGTTGTAGTGGAACTTGCACGGGGGTGTATACTTCCGGGCGTTGGCACGATACTGGCGGTGATACCAGCACCATGTCCAAGTGTGCGCATCAGGAGAGATGGCGCCACTTGCTCCGCCTGTGTACGTCGTCTGCACGCCGTTGCGCTCCTCCAATACACACGTTGTCCCGCTCCAGCGTTTTGAGTTCTGCTTTGCGCACTGCCGAGTATATTCGTTATCGTGTCACATACCGAGGACCCTGGGCTATAGACTCTATACGGGAGCAGGTCCTGACTTAACTGAGATAAATCCTAAACTACCCGAACAGGCGCAATGCACCCTGGCCCTTCTCGTAGATGAAGTGTCACTTGACAGAGTGGCCTCGGCGGCGGACTGTTTTATGGAAACCACCTCCGCCCAAAATTAGTCAGTGTGCTCGTCCGTCCACGGCCACCACGGAGGCGACTCTTACAGATATAGCTGCACAACCTAGTGCTCTTCGGGCGGACGTGGCGGCTTTTCAGTCTTCACGTTCGGCTAGTCGTGGCCGCTCCCCAACTCGCACTCACCGGCCTATTGCCGCTCGTAATCCTCCCAGGCCCGCCTCTCCTGATGCGCACACTTGGACATGGTGCTGGTATCACCGCCAGTATCGTGCCAACGCCCGGAAGTATACACCCCCGTGCAAGTTCCACTACAACCAGGGAAACTCGTCGGCCAACGAGTAGGTACGGCAGCGCTTGTTGGCCTCCCGTCGCCCTGCCGTCTTCTGCTTATCAAGGACCGATCAAGCCCGGGAGGCCTTGGCGACCATTTCGTATGTTAAAGTCATTGCGTAACCCTCCTGTAGTTGATGGGAAAATGAGGCGCAACAGCCGCTTTGTGTGCATCTGTGACAGCTGAATGACCCAGAATGAAGCTTAACCTGCTTAAGCATTGCCTTGGCTGGATCAACTGTCACAACACTCCGCAAACCAATTCTGCAACGAAGACGACTCCCACGAATAATGGTGCCAATTCCTGTATCAGTTCTTCCAAATATTGATGCACGTCAGCAGGTTTGGGCATTCCACAATATAGACCAACAACAAATACTCGCGACGTGAGGTCCAAGAGGCGAAACAGTATTGGCCACAACTGGTGCGATGCGCCACGAAACAAGCTCACACGGTCAATGTGCAACTGGATATAAAAGCAGCTGCCGGCTGTGACAGGTCTACACTCCAGAGCTCGTTTCAAAGTTCCACTTAGCCCAAAATGTACGTATCTACCGGCGCCAACGTTTTTCTTTTGGATTCTCCTTAGCTTCCCCAGCGACGATCTCGGATCTAATGGCAAATCAAGTTTTAACTGTTTCAGAGCTCGAAATAAAATCCTCAAGCCAGCCATTGATGACTTCATTTGTATAGCGGCCTGCCTCAGAAAATCTTTGGCAAAAAGAACACCTGGAAAGTATAGATTTAATAATTCAGTTACCATTTGTGAGGGTGGTTAGCATATTGATCCGTGTTGTAAATTTCATTTCTCCATCCATTAATGATGATTCTGTTGCATATATTGCTGATTACTGTGAAGCTTACTTTTCGTGAAAGTGGTAGCCGCCCAGTAAGTTGACTTCCACTCCTCCTTTGGTATGCGCGTTTTATGCTCCTTTTGCTCGCACAACTATCCGTATTTGGAAATTCACTGTGCAATGCCTAACAGCAGTAGAGGTTGTAGCAATTGTGACTTGTTGCTCCTCAACTACTGCCGGTGAGACCTTCGGATTTTCATGACTGTCGATGTCATCAATTAAATCATCGGACTCGTTGTTCGTTGGAACGGAATAATTGCCTGGGAATTCGTAACGAACTTCATAGAACTTACCTTTTTACACCATCATCCCATGTGATGGTTGAGTTAAAATCGCCCCCACTAACCCTGCGAACTGCGATCTGCATTTTTGCGCGTCCATATTGTAGTTCTGGAACAGCCATGCCATTTTCGGTGGGTCTTTTCCATCTACAGATGAATAGATAAATGAAAATAAATGAAATTTACCCTCCGAAGAACATCAGAAACCGACAAAACGCAGTTCAATGTTTAACAGCATAGCCTAGAAGGCGACAACGAACAACAACCTCCACAGACTGGCCGCCATGACAGGAATGCATTAAAACAGGCAGAACATCCAAATTTATGATACACAGTAAACTGGACAGTAAATGTCAAAATTTTTCTTATTACGGTTTTTTAAAATGGAATATTAGGTTTGGAATTCTCAAGCACTCACGATTCTGAAGATTTCTATATCCAAAGCCAGTGGGGACCAAGCTAATAAATATTAGGAAATGTGGCTTACCAGAGACTCTCGTTCGAAATATTTTGCATTTATGGCGGATTCTCCGGTTTTTATTTAGGTTTCGGTTGTTTCTGGGGGCATTGCACTGACTTCCTGCGAAGGTCCACTAGGAGACACTCAGGTGCCGGTCGAGTGTACCTTTGTGCTGCCTGGGTGCCTCTGCTGTTGGCCTGTCTGATGCTCGAAGCAGTTGACCCAGTCTTCGTTTCTTAGCGGATTTCGACGAACCAGGATGGGAAAATGTTCTTCCAGGCACTGTTAAAATAGCCAGACTTGCATAATTTAAAAAGAGAAGCTGAAAAGAGACGACCATCAACGAGCTGCCATTTGGTTTCATGGTTTTCACTAATATTATGAAACTGAGTGGATAGGTCGTTGCCCTAAGACAAAAGCTCGCTGATCCAAGTACCACATTGGAGAAACGGTCCGAAATATGGTGCATTATATTACAATAATCGAATTGAGAGTGTTGTCCTGAACTTGCCAAAAAAATATCGTCACCTCAGAACAGAATCACGAACGAGCACTCAGCACGAACCATACCTGATCCCTCAACAGGATTGACTAGTAGGCACGAACCAGAAATTCGTAGCACACTAAAACAAATTGATGTCAACTAGTCTTCATAGAATTCTAGTTACCGAAATTTTTTGCGCTATGAAGAGTTCCTATGCAATGCAAAGAAATAATTTTGCCATTTTGGGCAAAAAAGCACTCATCCTCGAGAAAAACAGAAGCGGTATTTATGTGGTGAATCTACCATATGGGATGTGGTATTTTGTGCTGGCTGGGGTGGAGCCTGTAATCCCGCATGTTTGCAGCTTATGAGGAAGAGGGGCATGGGGGAACTTGCCGAATGTCCTAGCAAAATCAACGAATTCTGCCTTTCAAAGCTGGCCATCGTCGTAGGCTCCCGTCCGACTATCCATGAGAGTAAGTATATCGGTGATACGTGATCAGCCAGGAAGAAACCCACGTTAGGGCAGGGAGAAGATCCTATTACTATGCGGATGGGAGGACAGTACTCTTAAGACTTCCCTTGAAAATTTCGCTGGTGATGCCAGTTAGACTTATGGGTCTGCAACTAGGAGCAAGATGTCTACTACCCTTCTTATAGATGGGTGCGATCACTGCTTTTTCCAGTTACGGGGGAAAACTCCATCGTCAACACATTGCTGAAAAAGCGAGGCATAATAAGGAGCTAACGTGTCCGCAGTTTCCTTGAGAATACGGAGGTGGATTAAGTCAGGACCCATGGAACAGTATTGGTTGAGCCGTCGGAAACCTTTTGCGGCTGCACTAATGGGAATAGTGACGTGGTTAAGGGTGCACGGTAGGGTGGGGTTATATAAGTGTGGAGCTGAAATTTGTAAGGAGATAGGAGCTGAAGGCCATGGCTACTTGGCTAGGGGAAGCGATTGGAGATCCGGCACTATCTGTGCACGCCTTCCTCACCAGCATCATCGACACCATCATCATCCGCAGACTCACCACCAAAATTTTCTGTTGATGATCAACACTCTATTATCACACCAGACACTACACCGCACCCGTCAGCATCACCAGCAACCATTCCTGGTAACCTGACGTTCTTGCGGAAATGTTCGGCACCCTGTCAGGTTTCAAGACTTTGTTATTTAACGTTTTCTTTCGCTACCAGCTTGCTCTTTGTATTTTGCTATCGAGCGTTTACCTTGTACAACAAACTCTCTGGGGGGTAGTTTTGTAGGTACTTGTACATTTCCGACTTTTTCCATGATTCTCAACGTCCCTTGGTGCAACACTCCTTCGTTGTACCGACGTTTTAATGTAAACACAAACACATCCTTTTGAACATCATCAACACCGCGCGATACGAAAAGGCTGTCAATAAACCCTAACGGTTCTATGCCCTGTATATTAGTGCATGAAGCTTCCACCGCGTCACTTGGCTCCTCTTTCAATACCATCCTGTTCTGTTCAAGGAATGGCTGTCAGACCGAACTGAACTGAAGATATTGGTGGATATTGGCTCTTTGGCGCTCATTTCCTGATCACAAGAACAGCGTACAACTGTGAGTTTGTGTCACACCTTTTGTTTCATTTTGATTCCTAATGTACATACCCTTTTGGCCTTTTTATCACAGCACGCTCCTCCGCCCATCTTAGTTTTCTAGTGTCGTCTTAGATATTGTTGACATTCATTTAGTGTACCACACAAACAAAGCAGTACGTTACAGGCCCACACAATTCCGTATCGTGAAACCAGTTCTCACGTGCTCCTTTCTTGTTGGTTTTTCTATGGAATAAGGCGAGCGCTTTGCCTCACTGATCACATATCAACCGATGTGGGAATCATAGCACGTCGTCTTTTGGAGTGATAGCCGTGCCATTCAAGGTTACTTAATGGAGACTGAGTTATCCAGGATAACGCATTCACACTGATTACTTTATTACACGAATAATGCTGGGTAAATCACTTGTTGACATCATCGTTTGGTCCATCCAGGGCACTAGGTAAACATGCACAGGACAACCGTCGAATTCGGTTGTAACCGACGAAATAACCAGACTCGAGGCTCCTTCTCAGGAGCGATCTGGTCCCCCAACCCTCACTCATAATTTGTGTTTGGCAATGACCTTTTGCGCCACACCTGCTCAATAGCTGAACCACACATTGGACATCGGCTTTAGGTGGCCACTGAATGGCGCTTGCGTTGACTGTGTTCTATGACCTTTGACCCATATTTCTGTAGACATCCTGACCGCTTAAACCTCAAGCGACCCTGAATTTTCTTGCATTTGGACGACTCTGGCTCACGGAGCGGTTACCGTTGAGGTTTGTTCAGCTTCCGTTTCATGTTTGTCAATGGTGTATTAGGAACCGTATTGAAGCCCACCATTGCACGTTTGGCCCCTTTTGGATTGTGTTGCGCGTATCTCGACTACTGCCAGAAGTCCGTTACAGTGATGTTTCACTAACTGGTACCGCAGTAATTCTGTATCTCATTAATAGAAGCAATTTTGCAATTCACCCAGCCAACCAGAGGCTTATTCAGTTTACCAGGCATTTTGCTTACACGAGTTTTTACTGCTTTTTGATACTACGGATATGCCACTAATGTACTGTAGTAGCACATCCGTAGGTAAAAGGGCATGCTCTTTCCTGGAATAATAAGGACAGGTACGCTCTTATATGTGGAGCGGTTATGCAACTCGGTGAGCTGGAAAGCGCAATATGTACGTGTGAAATGCGCCCTGGCCCCTGAGTAATCCAACGGTGCTTTGAGTAGAAGCTTTAAGCGCAAGTGTCGATTGAGCAGCAAAAATGATTGGTCGAAGGAGTCGTCAACACACCAAAACGTCTTTTTTCACACCTCGACAACTAATCGGGTGGCAGTATGGTTATTCGGATGAAACTTCGATATGTATAGTGTGGGCAAAAATTTGTATGCAGCTCGGGGATGTCGGACTTCGCAACTTACTACTCAAAACCTTGTTAGTAGGCAAAGTGGGGCACGCCACGAAGTGAATAATAAAGTCAACCAAAAATGTGTGCTCGAAAATTGGGTGATGGGGAAGTAAGTTAGCAAACTTGGCCAGTGCTTAATGTCGAATAAAGGCTCGAGGCTCCACACTAAACTTGAACTCAGAGTTTAGAGATGAGATATACTTTCTAAGAACATGGGGGCTCTAGAAAAGACGATGATAGGGAGAGTGGTCCAGACTGGTTATCGCCAAGAAGGCAAACTGAATTCGCACTCATTTCAACCTCAGCTGTAACGCGTTTATGTAATCAAGTTTTGTTTGTGGAAATACCCTGGATTATTCTCGAGTGACGCCCATGATCCGAGTGCATGCGTGCATTTGAATGCTTCCCCTTACTCTAGACAAGTGTCCAAAGACGTCTATGGCAACAACGTCCTCTGAGATACGAAAAACCGGTGCCGTCTGATTGACTATAACCAATTAAAAATTCACTCTAATGTTTTAGTCGAACTCTTGATTTGCGGACTCGATTCCTGTCCAGCGAATGGGGAGGCAGAACGATAGCAATTGATGGGTTTTAGTAATTATGTTGGCTACCGTGTATAAATGACAGGAGGTGGGAGACTGAACGAGCTAATGGCCAGAGCTGACGAGCTGGAGTGCGCCCTGCCGCCTGCGTAGCGTGCCGTGAGTTTTTCGATGCGATCGACATTTCCGGTTCCAGGTGGACTTAAACAAATGAGGCTCCAAGCAACTAATCGATTGAAGGAACCGAGACTAAACCTAATTCCTGACCTATTGAAAAGCTTGGTCAACGTTTGCTAAGCCAGTCGCTTACCTTAATGGATGAATGGTGAGGATCGCCCAAATGTCCTAAAGGGTTTCTAAGATGGGCTGATGTGTCCGACCGAAGGAGATCATAATACCGCACTGGTGAAATCGGGTCTGGATGAGTGAAAGTACTTTGAATTACTTTTGTCCCGACTATAAGCCACTTTATGTGACTGAGAAGAAAGACTCGAAAAAGAAGATCGCCTATAGCTAGAGGCGGGCCTGACACCGGAGTTGGCCGCTTCTGGGGAGCGGTTGTCATTCCTAAGTAAATCTAAGTGAAAAACCTATTCGCGAACTAGACGCGCCTAAGCTCTGAGCTCACAATTGCATTTTAGTGCGTTTGGTGCCTGCGAAGTCGGTACATTATCACTATATGTCATGCACTACCATTTTATTCCGTAAGATATATGAGGCCGTTGTTATTGCTAGACAGGATTGTAATGATACTTATATTGTGTGTGGGTGATAGCCTGCAGTCCACCGGAGGTCACTTATCTGACCCCTAGAATCAGTGCGGATTACTAAAATCTTTCAAGATCACTGAAATATTCCCGGCAGTTTCGTCACTAAACGCATTCTTTGGGTCCTCGTGCCACCGTTAACTCCTGCACATTACTCCGCACCGCACGATTACCTTAACCAAGATGGTACTTTCCACCACCCGTGAGAACGAAAAAGTGATTGGAAGAGATATTGACTGGCAAGTATCGCGAGCTTGCGCAAAAGCAAATGACAACTCACCACCGCGCTTGGCGGCCAGCCTTCAGCCGAAAAGCGAGAACGAAGATGACTGCAGGCACAAAGTCGTATTGGTCACAAAGTTTCAACTACTACCAATGACAGAACTTCTTCAGGTCATCATTCGATCTCGCTGTTTTTGTCCAAAATATACTACCCAATTTCGAGTGTATTTTAAGACTCCCGTGAATAGCCTGTGATAACTCGCACATCCCATATATTCTACCAGTTTCTTTTCACTGTACTGTACACAATTCATTGTTTTGCCAAATTAAAAAACACACATTTTCAACCAACTCGCGGGTTGTTACCGCAGATTGTTCTTTCTGCTTTGCTTGTGAACGTCGTGTGCCCCGTGGCATTAAAGACCAAACTCACGATTTCAAACGCTATTTTAGCACACCTACTTTGCCTCGGCAGCCAACTGTCCAATTATTAGGATCTTCCCTTTTGAACTAACTTGAGGAGCGATTTGTATGTGGCCGGGGTAATGTCAACACACTGAACATTGAAGACATACTGCAAGTCATCTGTTTTCTATTTCCATTGCACCACACTTCTGTACAGCTGCGTTTTGTTTTCATATCCTTTTTTGTTTCCTATTTCTATCGAGCCGTCGCAAGTGTCGATTGATCTTTTTACCGTTCATCATTTATCGTTGATTGCCACCTTAGTTTTATATTTTCGAATTGGTAGTGCATTGCGCTCACTTTGCACGTGGTTCACTGCATGGCATTTTACATCAAACCTAAGTGGAATGTAACGAAAAATGAGTCATACTATAGGTCCAAGAAGTGTGAATATTAGTTAACGATGCAAACATCAAGGAATTTTCGGTGCACTACTTAGGCTTAGATATAGATATTAGATAGGGCGATACTACTACACAATCGGACGTGGAAATGATTTCTGCAGTTCAAAAGAGATGATAAGTTTTAGCTGCTTCGCAGACACCAAACGCACTAAAATGCAATTGTGAGCTCAGAGCTTAGGCGCGTCTAGTTCGCGAATAGGTTTTTCACTTAGATTTACTTAGGAATGACAACCGCTCCCCAGAAGCGGCCAACTCCGGTGTCAGGCCCGCCTCTAGCTATAGGCGATCTTCTTTTTCGAGTCTTTCTTCTCAGTCACATAAAGTGGCTTATAGTCGGGACAAAAGTAATTCAAAGTACTTTCACTCATCCAGACCCGATTTCACCAGTGCGGTATTATGATCTCCTTCGGTCGGACACATCAGCCCATCTTAGAAACCCTTTAGGACATTTGGGCGATCCTCACCATTCATCCATTAAGGTACGCGACTGGCTTAGCAAACGTTGGCCAAGCTTTTCAATAGGTCAGGAATTAGGTTTAGTCTCGGTTTCTTCAATCGGCATGTTTTTCAAGTCTACTTGTTTAAGTCTACCTGTTGTCGGCACACAGCTTCATCGCCTTCTCAATCCAATCAGCTCCAGATACAGCTCCGTCTCTCAGCTCGTTTTGTTTTTTATCTGTCAGTTCCACAGGATTACCAATATAGTTACCAAAATCCATCAATTACTATGGTTCTGCTCATTCCATTCGTTGGACGGGAATCGGGCTTGCATGTATCCTTCGAGCCTCAAAACATTCACCCAGGGGTTAATGGTGAGGAGAGCAACTCTGCTAAATACTGGCTAGCAAATGAAGGGGGACCGTGAAGCAACCGTTTTGATAGGTCTGTGATGGGGGACGTATTATTGGCGGAGAGGTTTCTCTTCTGGAACTACTTATGTTTAGTAGGTAGAGGATGAATATGTCCTCAGTCCGGCTAGTATGAGAGAATGGTCCAGACCTATTCCATGTTTTCTGTTGCAGTAGAAGACCGGTTTTGTGGTTCTATCATGGGCCGTCCCCAAACAGATACTTGTGGATGCCCCAATGCGTTGCATTGGCCCCAATTTTTGAACTACTTGGTGATAGTTTTATTTTTTCATGTGACGAAGTTCGTTACGATAGACCAGGAATATCACTACCCTACATGACCAGTTATTCACTGCTATACATGGCGACAGACAGAGGCGAGGCTGAATAGACCTTCTCCATTGTGCTCCCCGGTGAACTCGTCCTTGTGTGCGAAGCAGTCGCGTCAGTCAATTTTAGGCCACCGCACATATTCACGCTAGCCACAATCGGTTTCCTGGTCACAAGTAAACTCTTTTCGGTGAACGAAACTGCTCCAAGGACTGGTTTCGCCCAACTACCAGTAGGACTATCTCACAGCTGCCTATGTGTTGTAGACAACTCACACGAGTGGACCACTCCCACACTGCACATTGCGGCCCAAGCACACAAACACCAAAACTAAATGTGGTATCTCTGCGTGTAGTTTGTCGCACGTGTGACCAAACATGGGGGAATAGCGGGGTGAACTCAGTACTCGGAAGAGCCTTGTGCATCGAAGGGTGTAGGCGTGCTTGTCCAAGAAACCAGTGGTTCCTCAACTTTACGATTAGTACCAGGCTAATAGATTAAGTTATGCAAAGATCAAATAAAGTGAATTTTTGCATGTGAGTTCAATTTTGGCTGCCTGGGCGTCACAGTCAAATATACGAACTTGACACTGAAAACTACTCACAGGGCTGGCATTCGTAAAGTCTGTTGACACCAAATAAACTGGAGGCTAGGAAGTGCAAAAATAATGGTAGTCTATCAGATTACGGTGGTTCACCCCATGGATCTCTGTTTGATACCAATAAATGGCGATAAACGAATGCATGTCAAGGAAAATAAACCCCAATTGTTTTACTCTGGTTTACCTTTGCCTGTTTCGAACAGCTATCTGGGAGGGTAACGGCAAACACATAAGTACCCTTTCTGTTGACCGCTTGCAACGTACATGCGTGGGAATCCTCCCAAGCCTTTGTCATATACTTGCATTGTTGGGACTATGCTGTTTGTTTTATAGACCCTTGAACAAGTACAGCATGCATCAATCAATACACTCCAACATTTGTTTATACTTTTCTCACGTGAAATGACAGAATTTTGATTAGAACTTGGACTGCCGTGACGGTGGTACCTGACACTGACCTTTGTTGAACTCTGGTCCTCGTTGCTAGACGTTGCCGTCGCACAGTTGAGGTTTTGTACACATTAATATGCATATAACTCGCTAATCCAGTACCGTAGAAACTACGAATCAACCTTGTTCTGGTTTTGAGATTCGTTTGAACTGGCTACGCGTTACTCACTGCCGGAATAACCGTTACAGTACTCAACTTGCAATCACCAGGAGGAAATCAATCAGAAATGCCAAGAAGAAGGCAAAGGCAAACCGAAGCTGGACTGGAAGTACCCCAGCAAGTCCCTGGGGTATTTTTGGGTGATACTGATTCCTTAGATAATGCTAGGTCTGCTGGTCCTGTCAGTGCAATTTCATGTACCTCTGCCAGTGGTACAGGATTTAAAGGTAATAATATCTACCGATTGAGAATAGCTGAACTAGAAACCCGGCTTAGGCGGGATAGGAAGGAAGCTGAATCTGCCAGGAAAGATCAACTCCGAAGGCGGGAGTGAAAGGTGACTTTGGAGACCACGGAGCATACGGCCATTCAGCCTAGCAGTTCTGTGGAACGACTAAAGTCAACTTGCACTCGTGTAACCCAAGCTATTGACTTACCAAGAGTGGAATTGTCTCCATTCGACGAGAGCGCAGAACAGTACTGTAAGTTCAGTAAAGAATACGAGAACATTGTTGAAGGGAGAGTATCCTATCCGGAACAGAGATTCTTGTATCTACTACACCACTGTCTTGGAAGAGCCAGAGAAACAACCGACGGGTGCTCGATGCTGGATCCCGAAGAGGGTTACACTCGGGCACGTGACATCCTGAAAGATCGATTCGGACAACCATTTAAAATGGTCCGGAACTTGATCGATGGTGTACTATCAGAGGCAAAACGTTCTAAAGACGAGTCGGGCTCTGTAGACAGCCTGGAGATAAAAATGCAGAAATGCAGCATCACACTGAACCACCTAGACCACCGATCGGACCTGAACACACCGCACACATTTGAGACCATAGTGTGCAGTTTACCCACAGAACTACAGGGTAGATTGGCCGAGGAAGCTGAAGGGATCGGTAGATTCGGGCGAGAAACCACGTTTGAAGACCTGACGCAGTTTATAGACCGTCATGCCCGAATAGCAAACAGTCGTTTCGATCAACTTGTGCGCGGGATGAGGAAGTTACCTTGGATTACGACGACACAAAGCTGGACGAGGGGACCAAGTAGAAGCCAACCATGGGCTAACACACAAGCATTATCTCGCGAAGGTGAAAACTTGCCGGTGTGTGAAGTTTGTGGGGCGCTTCGTTGCCCAGCAGAATGCTGTCGCTTCCGCAAATTAGACGCCGACGAACGATGGTAAGTGGCCGGGAGACTGGGTGCGCGCTTCGTCTGTCTCAACAATTCACATCGAGCAGCAGTGTGCCGGACGAAACTCAGTTGTAGCCAGGATGGATGACATGGGAAGCACCATTACCTACTACACAAATGACAATGATTGAATGCCATAGAGACCCCGAAGCCAAGAGTGGTCTGCTCATTGTCTGGCTCCACTAACAGTCCCATTCGCCTGGGAGTAATAGCAGTCGGCGTAGAAACCCCAGTTGGGGTTATAAGAGCGTTGGCCTTCGTAGGTAGTGGCTTGGATGCCATGCTGGTGAGGAAGGAATTTGCAGAGAGATATGGGATCTGAGGGACTCAATCTTCACTGGCGGTGGGCACAGTTAGTATCACCCAGGTCATCCAGCCGACCAAACTGCACTTAGAACTCGTTTCCTTGAACAGCAACGATAGAGCAGAAACTCTAGAAGCATTCACCGTAAAGGACCTGCCGATGAGTGCACCTCAGTCAGTGCAATCGAGTCTGACTCAGTGACCACATCTCGATGGGGTTACGGTTGAGGAGTGGCTTAATAACGAAATTGATCTGCTGATCGTTTGTGATACCAGAAGCGCATTGGATCAAAGAATAAGAAGCCGCAAAGCACCGTATGCAGTACGCACTATAGTCGGCTGGACTTTATATGGTAGTACAGACGGAAGATGCGGCAAACAAATCCAAATCAACTGCACTTCGGTCGAAACGGCGAACATCGAACAGGCATTCCAACAACTGTATAACACCGAAGTTGACGACCTGGCCATTGCCAGAGATGCCCCATCATGAGAAAATAGGGCAGCTTTGAAAATGGCAGCCGAGAAAGTCAAGTATGCAAAAGGTCGTTTTGAGGTTCCTGTCCCGTGGAGACCCTACATGAAACCTATGCCAAACAGCCGAGAAACGGCTCTGAAAAGATTATGCTTCCTCAAAACAAGGCTAATTTGAGAACCACAATTAAGGATAGAATACACGCGAGCCATGCAGCATAACATAGACTTGGGTTATGTAGAAAGAGTGGGTACAGCGGTTATCAGCGCAAATTTGAGGTGGTACCCACGTCATCACCCGGTCGTGAACCCAAGGAAACCGGGGAAGGTCAGAGTGGTTTTCGACTGTGCCGCGAAATGTCAGGGTGTGTCACTCAACGGCCATATACTACAGGGCCCAGACTGGACAACACCACTAGTCGGGGTTTTATGTCGTTTTCGGCTAGGAAAAGTAGCCGTCTCTGCGGACATACGTGAAATGTTTCTACAAGTGAAGGTGTTTGTTGAAGATAAGGGCACCTTTCGTCTTCTCTGATTGACAGAAAGCGACGCAAATCGCGCACCAGAAGAGTACAGGCTGACCGTGCACCTCTTTGGGACGGTATCATCCCCCTTCTGTGCTAATCTTGCCCTCCGGGAAACTCTGAAGCTTTTCGGAGGCACCAGCAATCTGCCAGGAAGAGCAATGGTCCATTTCTATGTGGACGATTTTCTGTGTTCCTTTGACGACCCAAATACTGTTATTCTTTATATGACAGAACTGACCGCCACTGTAAAGGTAGGTGGATTCAACCTCACTAAATGGATTTAAAACAGCCAGGAGGTGCTCAATGTTATCTCGAAGTCCTAGAAAATGGAGTGTGCAAAAGAGAGCTTTTGGGATCCTCTTCACTAATAGAGCGCACTCTTGGTCTTCAGTGGTAATGATGATAATGATAATGATAATGATAATGGTTTATTTCGGATAACCCGAGGCATGCTGTAACGCAAGATCAAACGGTACAATTGGACGTAGAGTTTGAATTCCAAGAGGTCGGTTAAGGTATGTGCACTCAATATTGTACAGGAGAAAGTATTTAAGTCACTCTCTGTGGCGGCGCCCGGCGAATTTGAACTCAAGGTCGGGTGGCCAACCCGGTCAAGTCAGGGTCGAGCTGGTCAAAGGTAGCTGACTCTTCCTGAAACAGTACAAAAAGAAGTGCTATGCAACAAGAGAATCAAACAGAATTGACGAAAGTTTTGTTCACTTCGAGGGAAAAGAAGTTTCCGAGGGAGACATGAACCAGCTACAGCGCTCTGCGGAGTATGGCACGACTTTGGATTGGAAATCAGACGATGAGAGGAATGAATTTGCAGACAAAGAACAATCAAAATCTTTCGAAGATTTTCCTTGAAACGTTCAGCGACCAAATATCGGCTGAGTCCGTTAAATACCCAATGAAGGACTCATTTGTAGAGAGTGATTGCCTAGGTGATGGTAAAAGAACTGACCGGACGCAAGCATGTAATCGTTGCGCACATTGTTAACGTTCATGAAGGGGGAATGTGATGCACGAAAATAGAAATGGGTACTGGGCGACAAATCAGTTTGTGATGCGTAGCCATGATATTAGCAGACACACGGTTTGCACAGATGAGTATTTAAATGGCAGGTAAGTATTTACGTTTGATAATCGTTATCTAAGGGCCGAACATGATGACCGGAGAGATGCAAGAATCAAAATTGTCTGGGAGGATTTACCAAGATAGAATACCGGACATTGTGGTACGGAAGTGTGTGACTTTTGCAAATATATTGATAACTTATAAAATAAAAGCGAGTTTTATCTCGGGGATTGGTTAAGTTTGCTAATAGGACAAGCGGGCAGTTTGGCACGAATCATCGAGAGAAAAAAGGATCATGAACGGTAAGCCGAGTACGGAAACGGTCTTTTAACCCCGCGATAATTATGTGCTAGGGAAAGTAGATTTTTCTGGGCGTAAGAAGCGGTAAGTTAAGGTTGCGAAGATGGAGACAAGTACGATGAAAAATAAGCGGTAACTTGGGGAGATAGTTCCATATTTGTAGCATTTCGGGTGAATGATTTTTTGCTGCGACCGGTGCTGGTGGGTGGGGCTGACCGTGCGCGGGACACCCAACCTGAAAACCGTTTTTGTTGACAGGTGCCATCCGCAATCCTATCTGCGTCCGCACATCGTTGCAGACGTCCTGCACGCCCGATGTGCGTCGGCCAAAGTGGTGGATCTGACCGCGGCCAGCACCGGCGGGCTTCGCTTGAGTGATATTGGCGTTGTCACATAGAGATCGAATAATCCAGGAGCTTGCGACCAGGTTGCGAGGGGTCCTGGAGAGCATGGCCTGTGTGGTAGTGACGAAATGACGAGCAGGTATCGAGTTTTCAGCGGGAAATGTGGGCCAGGTAATATGCCAAGCCATCGAAGGTAAGGCATCATCAGCGGTTGTCTGGAAAAGTAAAAATAGAAAAACGCAGTCTGGGGTGCTCCCAGCTGAGGATCAGCGGTCAGTAGTAAAGAAAAACCTCTGGTATCTAGAAATTGGAACTACTTGGGGGATGGTTCGACTTTGCTAAACACAAGGTTTTACGCGAAAGATTAATGAAACTTGAGTGGTATTTACGGCGACTTGTGTGGTACGTAGGTCTCGTGGCCCCCGACTCAGACCCGCGTGTCAGTAACCCAAACCAACTTCGTACGCTCGCTCCTCCGAAGTGTATGGATAATTGTTTGATACGAGTGTCAGGACATCAAGCCGTTTGTTTAATTCCTCTCTGAATCTCGGCAAGTGGCTTATTGCACGGACATTTGGTGGAAGTTTATTCCACATTTGTGAATATTTAACAATGAAGAAATTGGACCGTAGGCTGGTTCTCGAGGACGGCACAGTGACCGAATGACTGATGTGTCGTAACGAATACCTTAGGCTTAATGGGTCTCGTACCACAGGGGAGGCTTTGCAGGATCTATATTTTAATAGTGAGTAGAAAAAAGACAAGTTGTTCTTTATCCGTCGGAGCCAAAGGGGTTCGAGGTGTAGCAGGTCACAGCGTTGTTTATGGTTGAGACTGGACGAATATCCAACTATTTGTTTAGTAAAGGTGCGCTGGACATTTTCGATGGCGATCCTATCAGTCTGGCGCATGTTAGAGCCAACTATTGAACTATACTCTAGCAATGGTCTAACGTGTGTTGTATAGACACTGAGTTTACTTTCACGCAAACGGAATGTTTTGTGGACAAGTCCTATTAACCTGCGGGACCTAGCAATTTGAGTGCTGTCTGCTCCGAGAAGTTGAACGAACAGGAGTAGTATATGCCCAGGTCGCGTACTGATGATTTGTTGGGGATCAGGTGACCACCTATACTAAACGTTTCGGGAGGGACATGACACTTGTATGTAAGAATGCAGCTTTTGTCCGCCGAGAACTTCATTAGACAATCGGTACACCACGAATTGAGCATCCGCAGGTCCTCAGATATTTTTCCTATAGTATTACCCAATGAATTATGGTCGAAGGTGTACAACAACTTTATATCATCAGCGAATAAAAAAGGAGTTCCATGACGAACCACGGTAAATATGTCATTTATGTACATGAGAAACAACAACGGGCCCAGTACACTACCTTGGATCACACCGCTGGTTACAGGGCTGGGTGTGGAAGTTGTGCCATCAACGTATACCACTTGACTGCGCGAGGACAAGTACGATTCTAGCCAGGCATATAGTGGGTCAACAATGCCGAATGTCTTAGCCTTTGACAACAAACGAATGTGAGACACCCGGTCGAAGGCCTTAGACATGTCTAAAAAGACTGAGATCACTGCCCAGAGGTGACGAATTCATGTTCACTCTAGACCTACCCAAAAGACCAGTCACACGGAGAGGAATCCTATCATCAGTCTCAAGTCTCCATGATCGTTCGTGGAAATTGGCGTCGACTGCTTTGGCCCGTTAATTGTACGACAGCAAATGAGCACCCAAAAGAGGTATGGCTGCCTGATAACATGTTTACAATCCAGAGCAGTCCATCTTGAAGTAGTGCATAATATGACCACCGATTCATTCCTAATGGCCTTTCAAAGGTTCATCGCGAGGCGGGGCGCCCCCAAGAAGGTGTACTCAGACAATGGCTCGAACTTCGTTGGGGCTCATAAAGAGTTAGAGAAATGGTGGAGCCGCTTGGACCACGCCAAAATACAAAACAAGACCGTGGCAAAGGGGACAGAATGGCACTTCAACCCACCTTATTCCAGTCATCGTGGCGGCTTTTGGGAGAGACTGATACGATCGACTAGGAAAATACTCACAGCCCTGACCTCACAACAAATCCTCGATGACGAGACGATGACTACTTTACTAACAGAAGCAGAACGCATACTGAACAACAGACCCCTGGTGCCGATCGTCCCAGACCCGGAAGGTGAACCGGCACTCACCCCCAACGACCTGTTAATACTTCGGTCAAACGCAGGAGCAACCACTGCGAAAACCCTGCGTGGAACGTATATCGTTGGATGGAAACAAGTGAACCACCTGACACAAGCTTTCTGGAAACGATGGACGAGGGAGTACTTACCGACACTGCAGCTTCGGCAAAAGTGGATCTCCAAGCAGAGGTGGTTCAGACGTGGCGATGTGGTCATCCCCGTGGAGAGCCACTTGCATAAAGATGATTGGCCGGTTGGATTTATCAAGGACTGCAGTACAGAAATCGATGGCCTCGTGCGCACGGTGGTGGCGAGAACGAACAAAGGGGACTTATTGCGAGATATCCGTAACATATGTCTGCTTGAAGGTGACAGTGACGCGGGCGAGGTCGACGCTACAGACCAAGCTATACCCATGTCTGCTGATACCAGATGAAGCTGAATTCTTTATTTATTCCTCATGCATTCTCCTGTAGGACCCAACCCCCCACACCGTCTTTGAAGTATATTTGTGTTTAATTTCATACGGTGTTCACGATTTACTATGGAGTTGTCCAAACCTTAGTTTATCACACGACACGACATTGCATGCAGAAGTAAAAGGGTTCAGATCACGCACACATGCCTATATTTTACTCGTTTATGCCACACAGTGTTTCGTTGACATTGCAGAAAGTCCTCTTTTGATGTGTGGTCAGACTTGTGATTCCATTATACACCCCGACACATACGCACATACCCGATGCACGCTATGTCAAGCAAACCCTATCAAACATGTGACGGTGCTCGCAATTTGCTTTCGTTGACGTTACTGAAATGTCTTTTGCATATGTGGTGGTAGCGGTGATTACATCATACAAACACACACACACGCGCAAGCACATACAGCCAGTGTATAACGGCCCCTCCAAGGACAGCATCTATGTGCCCCCTTCAAGCCCGCCATCGGTCATTTGTTCTCGTGGAAGATGTAGAATAGCCTCGCGCCTAAGTAGCCAATGGATTAGGTACGACCATGTGTAGAAGGTTGACGACGAGCATTAGACGCGCGCACTGACAGCGGGGCCTAGGTAGGTAGGAGAATCAGTACCTTGGGTGATCAAAATTAATAAAAATATTTGGACCATTTTTCGCACATGATCTGTGGTCGCGCTTTGCCTCTGAATGACCTAGAGCTGTATGAGCATGAATGCTGAATTTTACCACGTATATAATTAGAAGAATGGGTGTGGATAGTAGCTCGTTCGACCACTTCCCTTAACTTATGGCCGGTATCCTTACTACTAAAAGTAGTACATGTATTTATGCATCCCTTGCTATTAAAGATACCGTGGGACTAAAAAACGAAACAACTTTTTCATTCAGAAACCCAGGTGACTGCTCTGTTCTCTAGAACTGGTTGCTATTAACATCATCAGACTGTCACTTTCCAAGTTCTTCGAGTTAAATCAAATTGTCGTATTACTGCAAGGTTTGTTAAGCAAATCAGTGTGCAGTCCTGTCAGAAAACTGATTAGTTTAGGTCCGGAGACACCACTGGGGCGTGACCTGACGTTAGTGAACCCTTGCAAAATGGCAGCCTTTTGCTAGAAGATCGATAAAAGTGATGGGGGAAGAATACAGCCAAGCAGAATTTGTCGTCTTGTCCAAGATTCTTGGAGGCCCCTGACATACCGTTCCATAAAGATCGGAGAACTGCTCCATTTTGCGGTCATATGAACTATGTCCAAAATAACACTAGGCATAAATGATCGTGCACATAAAAAAGCAGTTGCAATGCATTCTGCCAGAACAAGATAAAGTGGTTTTTATCCATCCCCTTACGACAGCTTGAACGAAACAAGTGCAATCATGAGACTAAGCACTATGAAGATTTAACCCGTAGCCGGATGGTTTGTCTAATTAGCAATGCACCGCTTATCAAGAAACCTAGGTGCACTTCATCCTTGTTTACTGTTGCGTTGAAAAAACCCGAGACACCTGTGAGCTTAAAGGACAATCCGAAGCCGTTGGGCTTTTCCTGTTCCACGAAACGGGTAGGTATTTCCCTAAGGTCTGCCCTCGAAGGAGTTGGTGGTAGGCTGAACTGCGCTACACCAGCTAGTTTGGAGAAATACCTAGAATTATATTTTCTGTGGTTTTGTCAATCTGTGGAGCTTTAGTCCTCTCAGAATAGTCGCGAATGTTGCGTCCATGTGTCTGGTTCGTGCGGAGGTTGTTCTTCCCCGCAACAAGCCCTTTCTTTGTGAAAGGTGTGATGGTTTGGATTCACCATGAACGCTCCAAAGTGGACAGTGTCTTTTAAAAAGCCCTAGATAAATGCTATGCGAAGTTGCTGAAAATACTGTGCATCAAATGCACTGAGCTATCAACATATGTGTGGCCCGCAATAAGTAAGTGATGACGACTGCTTTCATCGCAGATAGAACTGACCCATCATCATCATCATCATCATCGTCATCATCATCATCATCATCATTATCACCTTCGTTGTTGCCCATTTCCACTTTTTCTCCACTATCATTAGCGCCGGCTGTAACGGCAGCATCGTCATCGGCATCGCCTTCACCAGTGTCAGCGTTGTCACCTTCATCGCCACCAGAGGGGAAAACGTTAGCGGAGGTTGTGTCTTCCAATAGCGTGGTAGTTGCTAGTGCACAAGTCACTTCTTCTGTTTCCGCTGAACCTATTTTTAGGGAGGTTACTGTTTTGGGGACGGAAAATGTCCGTCGTAGAAGAGCCAACAAAAGGAAGAGAAACTTTACTTCCCACGAAGGATCAACGACGACCACTGCTGTCATGCCGGCAGCAGTTCCTCCATCGGCCTCTGAGATAACAACGCTCCATGGCCACAGAGATTCTTGAGCACAGGCACATTCGAGTCAGAAGCAATCACCCCCATGGGATCAGTGCTTCCTGGCAGTTGGAATTCCGGAAGCATCGGTGTCGGCCCTCAGCAGCCTCTCGATCACGACGATCTTTATTTACGGCGCAAACTCCTTTTATAGAGTAATGAGAGGCTCTCTTAGTAACTGTTCAGCGCTCTTCCACTACCGCCTCATACACTACATCCCGTAGCTGATCAACCACCATATCGCACAGCCTAACCCTGCCAATCCTTTCGAAACTTCCAGCCAACCTCGAGACTACTTTAAACCGGAGCATACATAGTGTAGTTCAGATACTTGCATTATCGCTTTTATCAAACAGAGAGTAAACCTGGAGTTCACTTGAATCGTTCTTATGGTTCATTATCACCGGGTCTTCCAACAGCAGTGTAAAGCCAGTTCTATATCTGGTATCCTTTCCAATTTTTCGGAACAGGGCATTCGAGTACCCTCACAGACGGCTTCCTTGCTCCTGGGTCCCTGGGATGTAGGCCTCAACCGCTCTGTTGATGTGTGATGCTTTGAAGACCCTAGCCCTGAGGGTCTTCTTTAGGTCGCCAAAGAACATGGCAAGCTTTTCCAGCTGGCGAATGTCCTCCTCGCACTTTGCATTCGAGACACTGTACACTCGGAAAACATTCACTCTTCTACACGGGTATTGGCGTAACTGTGCGTAGTTGAATATTCCGGATGGAAAACTTGGTCTGTTGTTCGCAAAGGCTCATGCCGGGCGTAAAATGATGCCTACTCCTCCTTCTGCACAGCCATGTTCCTTGTCCCGCTTAATAATAGCAAACCTATTTGTATAATTCCCGGCATGATATCACCTTTAGAGAGCCACAGTTCGGTAGCCGCAGCTATGAAGGCGCTGCTTTAACCGGCTGTTTTGAATGGCTCCATCCTTCTGTCCTTAGTACTACAAGCATTGGAGTATAATACCACCGCGTTCGCCCCCACTTCCGGATGCTTGTTACGGTTTAGTCCCGCATAGGTCTCGGGCGCAATGCCCGAGGCGGCAGTGAGCGTTTGTATCGATCAGCTTCACTTGGATGCTGGAAGGCGGCTGGCGATCTAGGTCTTCCAATGACTCGCGACCCCTCATTGTGTGAGTGTTCATGACACCCAAATTGACAAGAGTACGTTGTTCGGCGCCTGTGGATAGTACTGCCAACTTTCATCTTCCAACACGTCCTCAATTACATCTATTCTGGGTAACGTAACCGGCTTCTTTATTGCTACCAGTGAGGTAACCCGAAAGCAGAGAGCATTATTCTGCTGTCCTTGGGGCTTTCCGTCAGTGCATTAGCTAGTTGAGCCGGGTTTCCAGCTGTTTCTAGACCATTTGGCTTAGCTCTGTGCTCGTCTGGCGTAATTAGACTTTCGCTTCCGGTGTGGGCCACCACGACTGCCGACGTTAGCAGTCTGTCTCGAGTGGACTCATCGGCATACTCGACGGATGGCTCAGGCGAATGGAGCCACGAATAAATACTTTCAAGTACTTCCTGGCTTCCGATAACTATCATAACGGCGGAGAACTCCTGACCAAGCCATGACACGGAGGCTGCAATAGAAATCATTGGGATTATTTTTGGGCAATCCCCTCAAGATCGAAATATAAAGGACTAAGAACCAACGGAGGAAGGAGGCAAACCAAGGTATTTACCGCAACAAACAACAGACTGGTCTTTAACTTTCAGAAAATACGTGAAAAACGAAAAGAAATTGCAAAGAAGAACCATTCGCAAACCAGAAACTACTGAATAGCGAAGCAAAGGCACCACAGGCTGAACCAAACTGCTGCGGAGAGAAAAAATATACAGACACGGCAAATTAGTCCGAGGAAGAGAGGTGGTAAGCTCAGGGCTTTTTCTTGTTTTCAATGACGAAGTACTTTACGTGAGTTGGTACCCCTTCTTACACTTGTGTATTTAGGCCCAGTAAGGCATATCCTCACCAAGGTAGTTTCCGCTGCTCTGTGGATTCCTCGATAGAACGTGAAATAAGTTCCTACCGGAGTGCAAATAAATGGCACCTTCTACCCCCGACCAGGAGCTATAACCGTGCGGAGGCCTATGGGGTGTGGAACCGGTGGATGCAAACGCCGAGAGAAATTTGATAACCTATCAACTGAGGCTTCGAGCTTGCCCAATGAAAATAAGTGTCTTAAGCTGACATGTGGTGGTAGCTTGAGTTTGGGAAAAATTTATCCGAAAACTGCAAGGAGCCCAAACAAACTCCAAAGTTCTTGACAAACAAAAACTCATCTAAAGAGAGTATACAGTCATAGAGAGAAAAACAAGTGCTCTATAATCAAAGAACCATCGCAGCACCCTAGTGGCCTCACACATGAACCCACGAGGGGAGGTCTTCTTTCGACATGTTGAGTGTGAAACGGCGCTTGCCGGTATGAGGGCCAAGGTAGATATCCTAACCAAGTCTCTTAACCGACTGACCGCAGCTTCGGATATTGCCCTAGGAAATCTTCGAGACTTAGCTGTCAAGGGCCCTCACAAACCCATACGTATGGCGGCCAAGACTTCCGACAGGCAAATAGGGAGCGTACTTTGTAACCTACTGAGGATAGCTGGGTAATAGGGGCAGTGGGGCTCAAAAGAGTCTTTAGGCTGAGTATTTTGGGGGAATTGGCTGTTGACCTAGGAAAACCCAGACCATTCCCGACATAACTCACAAACCCAAGTCTCAGGGATGAATTCTTGAAGGCATCTGGAAAAATACGCCCTAAGACTAGATGAAGGTGGTAGTTGAACCTGGTATCACCCGCAAAGACAAAGTTGGGGTTAATGACATCAAAACCATAGATGTCAACTTAATTCGGTAGCGACGGGGGGGGGGGGCAAGCCACCCGAGCTGCTACTGGTGGGAACTGCCGGAAGCCTCGGGTTCCCTACCTCCCGCCTCACCCGTCGCCAGGCACACAATCAATCCATCACCGGTTATTTTCTTTGTGGGGGCAAAAAACGGGTTGAGCAATTGGGAGTGATTTCCGAGTGCACTGCACGCAGGCTAGGGAGACCAGGGCTGGTGGTAGTACTAAGCTCCAAAGCCTGCGGCACTGGGGACAAATGGAAGGACCTTGCAGCTTGAGCGGACAAAATCAACTGCATAACTGTCCCGGAAACCTGGCTAAAGTACATGAGTGATGTTGCCTTTGTGACTCCTCCAAGCTACTGTGTTCTTCAGGTGAACATGGTGGATGGGCAAAAGGGAAGAGGGATTATGGTCCTCGTGGCCCAGAAACACGAGCAGCTGGCGGCCGAAACCCTCCTAATAGACAGCGTTCAAGGAAATTTGTGTATTATTATTAAGAGCGCTGAGTGCCTGAGGCTCGACAGCTTTTACGGAGGCCCATCATCGGAAAACTACGAGGATACCATGAACCTAGAATATTCGAAAAATTAAACCTGGGTCGAGACGGTATTGATAACCGGGGATCCTAACTGCTTCAAAACCGAGTAGGAACCTCTGTCGGCTCGGGGTACTGGATAAGCAGCCCAAATATGAAGGTTTACTCTGGACGAGACCGGATGCAGCGAGTCCAGCCGTCGGCTAGGCGGAGACTTCGGCAAAACCCGAGCTTGCTGGACGCTGTCGTGGCCAACTCCATGAACGATATGAATAATTCGGGAGTAACTGTTCCCCCAGGTAAGAGCTATCATGGCAACCACAGGTTCACAATTGGGACCAAGATGACTGCTGTCCGGAAAAGGGGGGGGGCAAATTCTTACCGAAGTTAATATGCAAGCCCTGTTCACTGCTACTCTAATATTATTGTGGGACCACAAGCTTGATACAGTGGAAGAAGGATGGGCGATTTTGACGAAAAATGTTATAGCTATAACTGGGCATTTTGCCCCTTTGCACACTGTCAGAACACACTGTAGACCACCCTGGTGGAGGGGCCAAGCAGAGCGAGCATAAAAAGGAAAAAGAGGGCATGGAGCTTTTTAAAGCAAGTTGGTGGCCACCGAAGAAAGCTGTAGTTCAAGAGGGCTCACTCCATGACCCTTAGGATACGGAAAATTTGCCTTTCACGGTGTGAGTGGACACCAACGAATAAGGACGAAGCCTGCCCAAAAAATTACAACAGTGAAGTTCAGTTTAAGTCAGCCTTGTAAGAAGCGAAAGGGTGCGTAGCTGGATATGACTGGAAACACGCCAAGACGAGTGATAGCAACGTTAAGTACTGAGATATCACTTACGGTGGACTCAGGGGGCCACATCACCTGCAACACAAACCGGGCAAAAACACGAATGGATGAATTCTTGATGTGGCCAAATACGCCCTTGGGGCCATCAAAATGTTGAGCGGCATCAAGACGGAAGAGTAAGATGGCCTGCATCCAGCCATCCCTGAGCCACTGGAAGAAGTTATGGCTGACCACCTAACCCGGTAGTTTACCATGTCCTTCGAAGCAGCCACACTTCCTTCGGACTGGAGGATTGCCGGAGTTGAGATGAAGGAAATGCTGAGCCATTGAGTCTCTCTCCCTCGGGCTCCAGCAAACAGGGGGATCTATCAAACTTCCATGATCTGACGAATAAATGATACTTACCTCTTATTACCGGGAGGTGAAAATACCTGCTACCAGCAGCCACACAAATAGGAAAGGGTGCTAGAGGAAAGCCTGGCCATTACACCATCCGGAGGTTGGATCCCATTGTGGACCTGGCGGTAAAAGTACAAGAATCTCCTAAGCCCGGTCCACAATTCATTTCTGCAGCGGCGTCATCGTTCCGTACCCCCGACCACTTAGCCGGGATGGTCTGCTCCAGGGGACCTTCAATACTGTGGTTTACCTATTAGGCGATAGTCCGAACACACTTGGAAAATTGTGTTCAATCTTCGTCGTGGTCACTGGTATGAAACAAGCAGGTGCCAGAAAAAGTGCGGCGGCATCTGACAAGATTCACTAGGGGCCTAATGAGGTCTTCGGCGCGAGGAAGTGCCTTATTTGTGGCGGAGGATATTACAGGAGCACCGGCATTCGTGACCTAAACAGCAGTCAGTGGGTATACTAAAAAAGACCTAGTATTGTCAAGTATTTCTGCAGTCTTTATTCATAATGGGCGCAGTTGCTCCTGGTGTTCACATTTTTAAGGAAGAGCCACAAGATTTTGGCTAATAGCAGATTTGGGTTCTGTGAATCTTTTAAGCCGCTGTCTACTCACTGCCAGAACATCAATGTCGACCATCCATGCGGATAAGTATGATCGCATTATTTCGGTTTTCTCTGCCTGTTGAAAAATACAACTTGAAAGGACCTAGTGTGCCGGGATCATCGTGGAAGCTTTTTACCAGTTCTAGTCCGATGACTTATTAACCACCATGCAAACCACGAAGCAACATCGTGAAGTCCTGCAAGCTCTGAGCTATAACTTGTTAATTTTTATCGCTTTCCGATGGTACGAATGATCTTGTTGTTCCGAATTTGCCCAATTTTATATAAATTTGTTTTCCTCTTCACTTTTCTAGATTACGTGTTTGTCTTTGAGTGTGACTACAGGTGGAACCCACTTGCCCTGAGGTAGCCTCACAGGCACTTGCTTTGGAAAAGCCAGCTTGAAGCCTTTCAAAAACAGGCTCATTTTTGCCTTCAGGGGTAGGTCAGGGAAGTTCGTCTACCCCGACCAAACTCCAGGCTCTGTTCGGTCCATGGCAGGGTTAACAGAGGAACCAGTGTCTGTCGTTCAAAGAAGTAAGGCGTTAGTTTACCAAAGTTAGAAATGCAGGCAACACGTACGGCAATTATCAATTCCTCCTGAGTAAATTTCAAGTTACATTTTCTCTTGGAATGGTGCTTTTCGTTTGACGTATTCAGCCTTAGTGAGGCATTCTGAAGATAACAAACAACTTATCACCTGTTCCTCAGATTCGGTTCTTATTTTATGATAATTTTTATTTCACTGGCAGTATTTGTTCTGACACAAATTATCAACTGTAAATCCGTTTTGATGAAAGCAGTTTTCAAAGAAACTATCTTTGAAACCGGCATGGGAAAATGTTTTGTTGTCCGGCCTTTCTTCAAGTGCTACTGCCTAAGCTTTCCACGTCTTGATACTCCAGATCCGGCCACTGCATAACACAAGACTGATGAATATCTTCTGAAAATTCTGGATGAATCAGTTCTTGAACTCCGAAGTTATGCAAGCTTTCAATGTACTCTTTTCAAGATAAGCTTATTGATTTTCCAAGTAATTTTCACCAGCGGTTAATTAGTGGTTTCCTTCCAGAGAACGGGTCATGGGCAAGTAGGCTAAGAAACTGGCAGTTAAGACGGATTAGAAGAGAAGAGTTACCCATTTCCAGTGACACTTTCGAACTTTGGGCTTAGCCCAACGCGCTCCTAATTTTGCGTGCCCTGTGGTGAACTCCTGGCACCGGATGCCAGGGGATTTGGTGGCAGCCCAAACGGTAGCGGTGTTCGAGGCTTGTCTAGACCGTTGCCTTTTAGAAATCTTCCCAGAGGGCTTCTAAAGGCACCTCCAATAAAATTTTAGTCATGTATCTGTAAGGTTGATTAGACCTTACTTCGCGGTTTCCTTAGTAAACGCGTGCTTCGGTCCTTTGTACTGCGTGGACCACCTGTTTGTTACTCTAATGTGCGGCACTGCACAAATATGTTAACCAGAACAGTGTTCTCCACGACCCGTGAGAAAGAGAAGGCGATTGGGAGAGATAGTGGTTAGCGTGTATTTGGGAGCGTGCGTGAGAGCGTGCGCAAGAGCAACGGTCAAATGGCCACCGCTCTTGGCAGTCAGCGTTCAGTTAAACAATAAACGTGGTAAAAGTATGAACGAAGATGGCAACCGCTACAGATCTTCTTCTGTTTTTAGTCCACACCTGTCTTTTTTTCACCGGATGATGACTCCTAGTGAAAAGCTCTTGTTTTCCTACTTTTCTTGTTCTCCTACCTCCTATTCTACTAATTTTCACCAATGCCACCATGCCTATCCTCTTAGTTATCTGACTTTGGTAAGGTCGTCTTTTGGCAGAGACACATGGGGATTATGACCATGTAAGCAAGTCGTGAGAGGGTAATAGGAGTGATCCATGGTGCATCTGTCCAAAGAGACTTGGTCAGTGTACGCGAACTGGCTGCTAAGTGGGACTTGCTACGGAACATGTGCAAGTGCGTGTACCTGGTTGGTGGAGAGTCATCTCACTGACAGGGGTTAATGGAAACGGGGTTTGTGACATCAACGGAGCCGGTATAATGTGTCATTAAGGACTTGGAGATCACGGTTAGGGCTGATTTTCAGCCCAAAACCTTGTGTAAAGAATCGAAAATGGCCTCGATGGCCCTCCATCAGCCTCGGCAAACAGTCAGCTCCAGGAGTCCATGGGTGCTTCACCCACTGTATAAGGCTCTAATACGGCCCAGCCTGGAAAACTGCGTTCAGGCCTGGGGGCCATATCTGGTTTGGGAAAAACAGGTGCTAAGGAAGATCCAGAGACGAATTATCAGATCTTTTCCTGCGTTAAAAGGAGATTCCTTCGAGGAGAGTTCAGAGTACCTCAACTTATTCTCCATGGAAAGAAGGAAACCATGGGACCTCGTAGTAGTGTAGGGGGCTTTGACAGGCTGCATCGACTCGGGCACTCTCAAGTATGCCCTACTGCCCTCAAGAGAGAACCACAAACTGAGAGGCTACGCCCTTAAACTGAAGAAGAACAGATCCAGGACAGGACCTCGGTCTCAGTTCTCCAAACTGCTTGTGGTTAACAGCTGGAACAAATGACAGGGGGAAGTGATCGAGGTAATTACTGTGGCTGAGTCCAAGGGCCGACCTGACGTGGCACGGGCCCGAGTGTCCCATGACGGGTTACTACGACCGGAGACATGGTGCTGCCTGGACTGGAGAAACTTCATCAAAATGTGTTTACCAGGTTTCCTTTTTCGCGCACCCTTCGGGCTTCCCCAAATCACTACCTTCTGTCCCCATGTTTTTCTTCTACTTTTTCAGTCGTCCTTCCACATCTGTGGCCATTTCTCTCTATATACGTCGTTTTCCTTCCACCCTCCACGCTTCCATTCACTACCCCTTCACCATTACTTTTAGACTTTTCTCCTTTACTCCACCGTCTGATATGTCATCCCTTCCTCCTCCCTGAAACTCAACGAAGCATCTGCTCACGTAGTGGCCCACTATTACCAAATGTGGGCCATATAATGTGAGTGAATAAAACAGCCGAAGCTCGGGAAGTTTGTCTCATTCTTGCGCCGCCGGTGGATCCTTGGAGCCCACCCATGCAGGAAACTGGACGTTTTGCTATTTGCCGTGCAGTCCTGTAATCAACCCGAACATGAACCTGAACCCGACTGTCAATTCTGCCGACGCAGGCTCGATTCTTTTTCCACCCTGTTGCTACAGGTGAGCCAGTTACCAGGCCACACGAACTTTGCCGGAATAATCATTGTGGCAGCCCAGTGGGATTCATCTGAAGCACGATGATGCAGGAAACTGGGTTTAGTAATCAAGCCAAAGCCGCAAGTCCCGTGGCCTGATCTGACCACCGAGACATAAAATAACCTCGGCCAAGGGCCCTTGAGAGGCCAGCAGGATGGAGCTGCCCGGACTGAGAGAAGAGGTCCTACCCCTGAGGGTGGGTAACAGTACAAATAGACCCCTATTGTGGAAGTCAAAGGCTCGTAAGTCTAACGTCGTTCGTCCGCAACGATGCGCGGTGTGCAGGCCGTGCAAAACTCAAATGGCATAGAATAGCTACAAGGAGGACGGGAACATAGCTCATGCGACCCAAAGAGTACATAAATGTTTCTTCAAGCACACGCTAGCTGCATCGGTCCGCACGAGCCCGAGGCGGCGGTATACCTACTTTCAAAACCAAAATCCCTTGAGAGAAAGTGTACCTACCTCGGAAGGAACACAGAAAAGACCGGCTCCAAGGGAGGAAGGCAAGGCCGACTCGAACCTCGCATTCATTAAGAGCATATATAGATCAGCAAATAACGCAGAACGAATAATAAAAGGAACATAGACGCTAACAATACCGGAACTCAGTGTAGAAAAAGAGGTGTACTCCGAGCTGCACAACTTGAACAGAAATAAAGCAGCTGGACCAGATGGGATTCATCCGGCCATCTTTTAGGCCCAGTTCGAGGCGTTAAAGGATCCGGTGACGCAGCTGTTTGAAACATCACTTAGACGTGGAAATGTGCCAGGAGGCTAGAGGAGACAACAGTGGTAGAAATATACAGGACCAGGTGCACGACGCCGTCGATGGCCTTTTGCTCACGCTTGTTTTGTTTGCACTTCTGCCTCCTGGATCTGGTGCCTAGCTGATAACATTTTCTGTTCTAAGTCCAATATCCTCAACCTAAATAGATCAACACTCTTGTAGTCCATAAAACCCCCAGTGATACATGAGCTATCACTGACAGGACTAGGTGACCTAGCGTTAACTGAAGAATCGAAAGTATCAAGACCTCCACAGTGGCTTACCGTTTTACTTCCTGTCCAAATTCCAATTGCTTCGAACCCTTTCTCGACATGTTGCGTATTTTCTCGTTCCAAATTGACCAATTGGGCATCGTTAGACGCCGTTGGGCAATACGTAGCCAAATTTGAAACGGATCCCGAAACCAGAACACGATTATCACAGAAATCCTACTATACTAGATTATCAAATGGAAAATGACATGAGACAGATACGAACCTCAGTTATGCTATCACATGGACCCAGAAAACGAGAACCAAATTGCGGCGTGCGAGAAAGGAGCACGCGCGCCACGCAGGTCCAGAGTGGGATATGACGGGGTAGAGCGCTGGGTTGTGAAAACATACGGTGCATGAAAGCAAGCCAATAGTGTAAGTGAGTGAGTGATGTCAAGGAGCCACGAAATTGCAGTGTTTCTGGGGGAATTTTTCACAACCGGCCGATACACCGCCCACCAAAATCCTCCTTAGACTTAGCAGATTCAAAGGTTTGTAATAGGCTTACTGATCCTTCCTACCTCCCTCAACCCTGCTCTCGGTGCGCTTACCCAATGCTTCTGACGTCAGCATTCTACTCACGATTGCATTTGATCCGGTGGCCACACCAGCCAGATTTCACCCCCCGTCATCCAAGAGAACAGCTGATCGATGGCGGGCCTGGAGGGGACGCATAGGTGCTGTCCTCGGGGAGCCGTCGTGCATCGGTGGCGTGTGTTCGTGAGCGTGTGTGCTTGTGGGTTTCATGGGTGAGGTCCCTCTTTGGCGTATGGCAAATGGTAACAATCACCACCGACGGGGAGCATCTCCCATAATGCCAGTGATAAACGAGGAACAGTCGGCCCTGCGGCTTGTTTCATTAGGGTCATGAGGCATAAATTTGTATCATGTACGCGTGCGATTGTTGTGTCTGTGGGCGCGACAGAATTCCAACTACTACCACACAAGGAAAAATCCCTCTGTAAAGTCAACGAAGAACTGTGTTAGATGGAGATCATGGAGCATACAAGTGTATCATGCACGTGTCTGGGTGTAGGTCTAGTTCAGTACCTCAGCACGTCTTAAGTGCATCCACACATGAGAGGTGCCTTTAACCACTTTAACAACGACTGAGGAACAGTTTACCAGGGTTCTGTGTTATCGGCTTCTCCGTCTTCATTCCCGAGGAGGCTGATACCACTTACGTCGCGGATTAGCATTCCTTTGGTGGTCTTCACCTTGACGGTTCTTATCATTTGGTCAGAGCTTTCGATGGTAGCCATGACAAGGCCCAAAGGCCTGGAGCCCAACTAAGCGTGTTCTTCGGCGATCATCAGTACTTACCCAAGCTTGATTGGTCTTGCTTTGATCAGCAGCCTCTGCCGAGCTTGGAAAGCCAGTGGGTGCTCCCGCAGCCATTGCCCCCAAAAACCTTGGCAAGATAGTTTGCCTGCTTCCATTTTTGGAGGTAGCTCCCACGAATGTTTATCGGTCCTTGGAAACCCTCGTTCGACCCTAATGTCAATAGGTCGTTCGGAGTGAAAGCCGGAAGCTTGGGGTCGCCGTTGGTTACTGAAGCCAGGGGGCGGTTGTTCAGAATTCTCTCAGCCTCGGTCGTCAGGGTGCTTAAAGTTTTGTCGTCGGGTGGCTGTTGCTAATTGATCGACAGCAATGTTCGCTTGGTGGACCTGAACAGGCTTTCCCATACGCCGCCAAGATGACCGGCCTGGGGTGGATTGAAGTGCCATCGTATGCAAAAGGCCACGGTTCTATTCTTCATCTTGTCCCTGTTCATGTTTTGGTGCCAAGGCAGCGGGTCTCGATGAGCGCCCGCGTCGGTTACGCTTTTTACAGTCGATCTTCCTCTCAGCAACCGAGGGCGCTTTCGAATGACGCTCTTCTTGTGACTTTCCCCGGCAAGCCGCTCTGCGGCAAAAGGATTTGTCGAATCATTAGCTCTATCACAGGTTGCTGAGCCGGCAGCAATATGGAATATTTCGTGCCAAGCTCCGGTGGTCAGCCCACCATCTACCGCAGTAATTCATCAATGATTTTTGGGTCTAAATGCTTCAAGTTGCCTCTAGATGACATTCTTTTATCGATTGGCCCGCATCTTCCGCCCCTCGGGTTCTTCTGTGGAAACCTCTCATCTTATCACCTTGAATAAATCGTGTTTTGCTGCTCGTAATGCTTTGGGCTCATCGGACCCACCGGTACACTGCTGGGGGGCGGATCCCGCTCAATAATAGCAAATATCTCTTGAACCGGGCCAACCAAGATAATGCATGAAGTGTCTTCATCCAGGAAGAAAACCTGACTAATCGTGAAAAAGGAATGCCGCTTCGACGACTGTGGCCTTCATCACTTCGCTTTTGATCTCCAGTTCCAATTCCAGAGGGGGCTTTAGTTCGTACATGGGCCAATCCTGTTTGGGCGGGAATGTTTGTTCTCTCGTCCACTTGTCCAACTGCAGGAAGTCGGTGGCCCTTCGGGGGCACAGACCGGCTGGGTTACCGCCAGACTTGACATGTTTCCGCTGGTTCGTGGCCGTTTCGTCGTGGATAATCGTGAGTCGGTTACCAAAGAAAGACCGAAAACGGCTCCTGAAGTTATTAATGTAGTACAGTACTATAGTCGAGTCCATCCAACAACTGGCCGAACAAATGTAGAATTCGAGACATCTCTTTACCGCTTGTACCGCCCTAACTGCTAACGTGGCCCAGCTGGGTTCAGTACGCTGGATCGAAACCGACTCTAGTGGGGCAACGCAAGCTTTGGCGCACAGAGTCCCCGTAGTATATTATCCATCTCCAGTGCACCATCGTCCGTATACCACCTCTCCGTAACTGACTTTGGATGCTTCCGAAAAGGCGAGTAGTACTCCCGTCTGTGTTGTATGACCAGGAGGCAAGCATCATGGAATCCGTGCCTCCTAGTTTCTTTAGATTGTTCAGAGGTTCCTCCCAGTCTAACCGGTCTTCTCGGTCAAGTGGCTGGTCCCAACCGACTTTCTTGCGGCAGAGCCGTTGCAGCAGGATCTTTCCGGGTAATAGCCAGGGCGATACAAAATCAAGCGGATAGAACAAACTAAAGAGAGCAGATAAAATGCCAAAGCGAGTTTCTAATTGCTCGGGGGCATTTAGCTCGAAAATGAAGTAGTCCGTTTCCGCGTTGCATTGTGTTCCTAGAGTGCTTTCGGTAGGGAGTGGAGAGCCGTCCAGATCTCGAACCTTTTCTGCCCCCTAGTGGTGCGAAATAGCTTAGAGCAATTCCGAAGCCTTCGACATCCATTTTGTGAGGTGGAAGCCTCTCTCTTCTGGCGACCTCGTTAAGCCCAAGAACTGTGCTAGGGCCGAGTCCACATCATCGAATGACCTAAGATATTCGTCCACGTAGAAGTTTCTGCTGAATCTTTCTACCACTGACCGGTGGACTAAATCTCCAAGTTTTTTCGCCGATTCTCGAAGAGGACAGTTCGCACACAACGGTGATGCTATCACTCTGAAGGGGCGGACGGTCATCTTATAATTTATCCCAGCGTTGTCCCGGTTGCTCTCTTCCCGCCACGGGAAACGCAAAGCATCTCGTTTTTCTACTGGTATTTTCACCTGCTGAAGCATTTCTTTAATGTCGTCTGGCAGTTCCAATCTACCTACTCTGAAATGGCACAAAACTTCGAGTAGTGGCCTGGTCCAGTCAGGCCCTTGTAGTAGGCGATGATTAAACGACTTGCCTTGGAACGTGACTGCACAGTCGAAAACCATCGGCAGTTTCTCGGGTTTCTTAAGGTTGATAACTGGTTGTTGAGGTAGATGCCAGATCCCCCTCTGGCCGTCATTGTTAGCAGGCACCCTTTCAACGTAGCCTAGAGCTTCTTTCCGCTTCTTTAACTCTACATAACTTTCCCATAGATCCTGGTCTCGAAGGAAGCGTTCTTTTAGCCATTGTAGCCTTTGCAGAGCATAGATTCTGTTATCAATCCAAGGGTCAGCTGGTGCTCGCCATGGAAGAGGAATCTGTTTTTCAGGCCTCTAGTTCCTTGCCGCCCAGTTTGCAGAGCGAAGCGGCCCTCTTGAGACATTGACGGTCTTTCGTCTCCAATGTCGTGAAACTCCTCTTAAAACAGCCGCTGCTACTGATACTCTGTGAATTCCTTTTTGGCTGGTACGTAATATACGGAACCACGTCCCCCTACGGGACCATATAATGTCCATCCCAGAGCTGTGCTTACGGCACAAGGTGCTCGGCGGTTGCCCACTCTCTGGCCGAGTACCCAATGTGCCTCTGGAATGTCGTCCTCCCAGTCTACGACGGATGTATCTTGTAGGGGAGGGCCACCTAGTTAATTGTGTTCACCAACCTCGGTGCTCGCATGGGGAGATCAGCTAGTGTAAATGCCTCCGTTAGCTCGATTTGCTCGTTAGTGTCTAAGAAGATGAGCTGTAACATCAACCGGCCGGCAGTCTTTACTTGTGTTCCGCCCACGGTGCTCACTGCTAACGACGTCGTACTTTTAGCGAGCCGGTGTTTGTCGGCAAGCCGCTCCTTCACCAGTGTTGTGTCTGATTCACTGTCGAAGAAAACTAAATATTTTTTCACCCCAGTTGGGGTCATCACTCCCATGGACACTGAACCTAAAAGTATTGGTTTACTGACAGACCGTGACGTTGATCAACTCAAGCTGGGCCTCGTGTTCACCTCTGGTGTAGTTTCGCCTGCCTAGTGTGATAATCAGTGGTGTCTGCCGGCGCAAAGTTGGTGACCACATCTGGTTCGTGTTCGGCAGGCTGCCGCCCGGAGAGTGGTGTTGAGGCACCTAGAACACGCTCCTGTAGTCCTTGTCATTTCACAGCTTTCTAAGAGCCCATGGATAGCGTTACAGGACCTGCAACTTAGATGCGCTAGAGCCTCGAGTGAAATGGCGCGTGCATTGATCCAAGGCTGATATTTCGGGTATTTCTGAGTAGTGGTCTGAACTCGGCTGTTACTTGATTTGTTTACTAGGTTACTATCCCGGATGAGTCTGCCAGATCTACTGTCGGCTATCTTGGTTTGCCTCTCCAAGTATTCGGTCAAATCTTCGAAGTTAGCCTTACGGTCGTCTCGGCTTATCCTTTCAGCCTCTTCCGCCCACCGACCCTGTAGTTCGGGAGAGAGGTAACGGAATATGCACTCCAAGGCGTGCATTGCATCGAGGTCAGCTCTTTAACCTAAATGGTCGAGGGCTAGTGAACATTTCTGCATTTTTATCACTAGGTCGGCCGTAGTTTAGACGTAGCCCTTGGTTCTTATGGTCTCTAACATCAAGCCCTCTATTAGATTACAGGCCACCCTGAATGGCTGACCGAACAGGTCCCTCAAAATCTTCCTGTTCTTTGTGTAGACTTCTTCCGGGTCGATGACGGTACACCCATAGATAGCTTCTCTTGCTCGGACTCGACAGAAATGAGTCAGATAAAGAAGCCTTTGCCCAAGGTCAATTATATTGCTTTCGACGAAGGATTCGAACTGCCTGATGAACATGCAGTAGCGTTCAGATCGCCTGTCAAAAACTGTCAGTTCTACTCTTGGCAGACCGATCGTTGGTGGCATCGATGTTTTATATTCGATGGCTTGCATACAGTTTCCTGTTTTACTTTGTTACGATCTGCCGGTTAGGTCATAGTTGGTGGTCTTTTGCTCACGCTTGTTTTGTTTGCACTTCTGCCTCCTGGATCTGGTGCCTAGCTGATAACATTTTCTGTTCTAAGTCCAATATCCTCAACCTAAATAGATCAACACTCTTGTAGTCCATAAAACCCCCAGTGATACATGAGCTATCACTGACAGGACTAGGTGACCTAGCGTTAACTGAAGAATCGAAAGTATCAAGACCTCCACAGTGGCTTACCGTTTTACTTCCTGTCCAAATTCCAATTGCTTCGAACCCTTTCTCGACATGTTGCGTATTTTCTCGTTCCAAATTGACCAATTGGGCATCGTTAGACGCCGTTGGGCAATACGTAGCCAAATTTGAAACGGATCCCGAAACCAGAACATGATTATCACAGAAATCCTACTATACTAGATTATCAAATGGAAAATGACATGAGACAGATACGAACCTCAGTTATGCTATCACATGGACCCAGAAAACGAGAACCAAATTGCGGCGTGCGAGAAAGGAGCACGCGCGCCACGCAGGTCCAGAGTGGGATATGACGGGGTAGAGCGCTGGGTTGTGAAAACATACAGTGCATGAAAGCAAGCCAATAGTGTAAGTGAGTGAGTGATGTCAAGGAGCCACGAAATTGCAGTGTTTCTGGAGAGAATTTCCAAAACCGGATGTTACACCAGGACCCCGCAAAAGGCCCAAAGTTACCGTCCGGGTTGCCTAATTTCATTGCTGTGTAAGTGTCTGGAGCAAGCATTTAGTAATCAGGTCCCTAGGCGCCTCGTTCAATTAGCCTCATAGGTCTGAAAAGATGGTCTTGTCTAGAGGATCTCTCGCTCTTCCCTGATAAAGTAACCAAGCTCCTACGCGAAAGACAGTTAGTTAGGGTCTTTTGCATGGAACTTAGAAAGGCCTTTGACCCTGTAAACCGCAGGCTCCTGAAATTAAAAAGCAGTCCATGGGACCTGTTGAAAGGGCGTAGCTGCTGGCCATTATTTTCTTAATCGAGCGAACTTGCAGTGTTAACGCAGGTGTTCACGTCCCGAAATCGGAAGGTATAGCTAGTGGGGTGCCAAGGGGCCCAGTGTCCGGCCATCTGCTTTCCTTGAACTTCATCAGTGATCTGGCAGGCTAGCTCACCAGTTCATTTCTTGTATTTTCTGATGATATCAAGATAGCTGAATTGGACATAGAGCTTGATGTGTTGGCTATACAAAGCTGGTCACGCAAGTGGGACCTTCCACTAAACCTCACCAAGTGTCAATGCCTGGCCACAAATACAGGGGCTAGTGGGAATGGTGTGGGTTCGTTGCAAGTGGTCTCGCAGGCCAAAGACTTAGGAGTTATAATGGACAACAGCTTTAAGCCGTCAAAGCAGTGCACTTCAGCAGCCAATACGGCCAGGAGAGAACTCTTTCGAGTTAGATCCATTATGCCGTGTAGAGAGCCAGAGATTTTCGTTCCGATATATCAGGCCATAGGCCGCATATGGAGTACTGCGTGCAGGCCTGGGCACCGTACTACCAGAAAGATATCGACTGTCTGGAGAAAGTGCAACGGCTAGCCACTAGAATGGTGGCTGGGCAAAGGGGGGTCAACTACACGGAGCGTCTCCGTGCCCTAGACCTATTCTCGATGGAAAGACGGCGCATTCCCGGGGATTTGATAGAAACCTCCAAGGTAATGAGGGGACTGTCAGGAATAAGACGCGAGGACCTTTTCTCTCTGATCCCCGAGAGAGGTACAAGGGGGCATAGCCTTAGATTACAAAGGAAGCATTCGAGGCTCCAAATTAGGGCGAAGTACTTCTCAAATAGAGTGGTACCCTATTGGAATAAGCTCCCGGAAGAGGTAATAAATACCACAACCGTGGAGGCTTTATGAAAGCAGTAGACCTATGTTGGGTGGCAGTATACCCCGAGTTATTTTAAGCAGCTTTTAGGGTTAGATGCAATTTACTTATTGTTTCCACCTTAATCTGCCAGGGCTGATACTGCACAAAATTTCTGCCTTTCAGAAAAAGAAAATCACGCAGTGTTGGGAGCTACGGAAACGCGCCGACAACACAAATATTTGGACAAACGATTGGTTCGAGCCCCACCAGGTCCTGTGCAGACTGAACTGAACTGAACTGCGTAACACCAGCGGTGCGGTCGTCTCCCTCGGCGAGTGTAGCTGTTTTTTGAAATTTTTAGAACACGCAGCTCGTCCCCCTCCATTTAAGTTTATCTTTATCTGTGCTGTCTGGATCCTGAATAATGTCAATGCCCCCCACCATTGATATAACCGCTTGCTCAGATGAGGCTACTTTCCCCATGAGGCAGTGCGATTCCCCCTCCGTGGCCAATGCCTCACCCCTCAACCCGGATGAAAGGGTTCTTCATAATGCGCTGGCAACGGATGAACCAAAATGTTCAGTCCATTGTCAGACTGCAGAGATAGCCGAGCTAAGGGTCACCCTCCGCACCCCTAAGGATGAGTTGTCCAGCCTGAGGAGTTTGGTAATAAAATCCCTCCCGGTGTCCCAGGCAGCCGATCAGGTGTGTAGAGTTTCTGAGCAGCAAATTCTTGACGCCGCAAAGATTTTACAAAATACCGAGAATTGCTCCAAGCGAGTCATCCTTTGGGGCCGCTTCCTCAGTTCAGATCACCCTCATGACACCTACGCCCAGGTGTTTAACCGCCTCAAGCTCCCTTTCCCACTTAGAGGTCGGTTCACTTAGTTGGTAACCAAACGCACCAACCGGGTTCACGGTATTCTAATTGTAATGGGTTCCACAGATGCAGCCAAACGAATTGTTTCCTTGGCCGCAAATCTCAAGGAGGAAATTAAAGGGCTCAAGGGCGTATCTGTTGATAAGCCACTTCATCTGAGGCTCTGCAGTGAGAAGGCTAAGCCAAAAATTCCACAAAAAGCCGATCCCTTTTCGGAGACCGAAGGATGTAGGCCGTCCACCTGGATTGATACCCCCCAGGTTACTAGACATCAAAACCTACCGGTACCCCCAGCAGTCTGCTTACCCTCTAGCCCCCCAATATCTTCAGCCCCCGACTCTCCCAGGACCTCCTTTCCATTCTCAAATCCCCCTCTTTCCCCCTCCTCAAATCCAAAACCAGCTGCCTCTGGCGATTCTGCAACAACTCCTGAGCATGTGCTCAAATGTTTTTACAGCAATTGCCTGAGTGTGTTGAATAAGATCCCGGAGCTTCAGCAGCTTGCAGTGGATAAGGAGCCTCAGATCATAGCCCTCACAGAAACCTGGCTCACCCCTGACATACTTGATGCCGAAATATCCATTCCGGGACACTTCACAGTAAGGCAGGACTCCAGTAGAGGTCGTGCCGGTGGGGTCATCATATACTACGTTAATTCGATCCCTCCTCCCACCTTACTGACAACACCAACCTTTTCATGTATTGATTGTTTGTGGGCCGTGTTTAACCTCTCTAGGACAGATACCATATTGCTTGGTGTTGTCTACCGTCCTCCCGCATGCAATTCAACTGACAGCATAGGTCTCATAGACTTATTAGGCTCCCTGAAAAGCTATACAGACTTCACCCATCTGTTAGTCACTGGTGACTTCAACTCTCCCAGTACAAACTGGCAAAGAGCTGATGCCCCGGATATCACTTTCGGTAAACCCCTCCTTGATCTCGTACTGAAAAACTCGTGGGTGCAGAAAGTAAGAGATCCGACTAGATATCGCACAGGCCACGCCCCGTCCCTACTAGACCTGGTCATCACCAATGATTGGTTCCTAATAGATGTGGTGCATTACTTGCCGCCCCTCGGAAAAAGTGATCACATTCTCATTGGATTCGATTATATCGTGAAATGGCCTCCTCTTCCGTCAGAAACTAAAATTTTGAGATCCTTCAAAAGGACCAACTTTGACCAAGTCTGTGCATTTTTTCGCTCCCAGCTAAATTTAACTAACTTAGGTAACTCTGCGGATAAAATGGCAGAGAATCTCAGAGAGTTAATCTCCTAAGCTGATAGGCTATTTGTCCCTAGAATTTGTCGCCCACAGACCGCTAAGCGACCCCTCCCTCGCCCCATTAGGCGCATTCTAGAAGAACGCGCACACCTCTTTGCTAGATATAAAGCCACAGGCCTTGCCCGTGATGCAGAAGACTTCAGGATCATACGGAACATATGCAAAGACAAGATTAGGTCCTATCAGAATGCAGTCCAACGATCTGTACTTGATCGAGCACGGACCAATAAGGCATTTTTCTTTCAGTACATACGCCGTCTTAGGGGTACAGCTCCGACTCCATTAGCTCTCAAAGATAGTGCCGGATCTCCAATCACTTCCCCTAGCCAAGTAGCCGAGGCCTTCAGCTCCTACTTCAGTACAATTTTTGGCTCCATACCCATATCATCCCACCCTACCATGCATCCGTTATCTCTGACCACTACCCTTAACCGCGTAACTATTCCATTGGTGCAGTCGCTTAAGGTTTCCGACGGCTCAACCAATATTGCTCTATGGGTCCTGACCTAATCCACCCCCGTATTCTCAAGGAAGCCGCGGATACATTAGCTGCTCCTTATGCCTCGCTTTTTCAGCAATGTGTTGACGATGGAGTTTTCCCCCGTAACTGGAAAAAGCAGTGATCGCACCCATCTATAAGAAGGGTAGTAGACACCTTGCTTCTAGTTACAGACCCATAAGTCTCACTAGCATCACCAGCAAAATTTTTGAGGGAATTCTTAAGAGTGAGATTCTTTCCCATCTTCATGGAAATAAGATCCTCTCCCCGTCCCAACATGGGTTTCTTCCTGGCATGTCATGCGTCACCAATATGCTTACTGTCATGGATAGTCTAACGAAAGCCTATGATGATGGCCAGCTCCCACACGCTGTATTCATCGATTTTGCTAAGGCCTTCGATAAGGTCCCTCATGCCCCTCTTCTTTATATGCTGCAGACATACGGGATCACAGGCTCCATGTTGGCCATCCTACGTAGCTTCCTTACCGACCGCACCTTTGTGGTTGAGGTGGGGAATGTTTTGTCTCAACCCTCCCCAGTAACAACTGGGGTTCCCCAAGGGTCGGTCTTAGGTCCTCTTCTTTTCCTGATCTATATAAACGATCTACCGACAGCCCTTCCTGCGAACATTGCCATGTACGCAGATGATGTAACCCTCTGGAGTTCAAGAGTTGAAGACCTGCAAATTGCAGTTTATGAAACAAAACGCTGGTACGAGGATTGGAACCTCCAAGTTAATGATGACAAATGCGTGAGCATGTCTTTCGGCAGAGAGACTGGTCACACGTTTTCCATTAATGGAGCAACCACACTGCCAAGGGTTGACCGATACAAGGTGCTCGGTTTCTGGTTAGATTGTAACTTATCCTTCTCTCATCATCACGAGCTTGCGAGCAAGTCTGTCTTTCGAGTCCTAAACATGATTCGAAGGTCCTTCCCGCGCATATCCAGGGATGATTTCCCCATAGTTTTCGGCACGTATATCCGACCTCTGCTGGAGTACGGTAGTCAGATAGTGCACTCTGGTCTTGTCCGAGACCGTGAGATCCTAGAAAGGGTTCAGCGGGCCTCCACCAAGGCAGTAAGTGGTCTATCCCATCTACCTTATCCCGTCCGCCTCTCACTCCTCAACCTCTATCCCCTTGACGTAAGACGCGCAAGAGGTGATCTGTTTTTGATGTTTCACCTTTTTGAAACAGGTCAAAGCGATTGCTTCTTCTCCGTCTGTCCAGCCTCTTCTCTCCGTGGTCACAGCAGAAAAGTATTCAAACCGAGGCCACGCACTTCACTAAGGATTAACCTTTTTAGCTATGGGGTTATTACTATGTGGAATGCACTTCCAGAAGATATTGTTCTCTCGCAGAACAAAACTATCTTCAAGAAGAAGCTAGACCTCTACCTGGGTCTCTCCAAATAATTCCCTTTGTCAAAAAAAATGGATGTCTTTTATCGCATATATGTTCATGAATGCCGCACCCCCACTCAGCTTAAGGCACTGTCCACAGTGTGACACTGCATGATGTTATGTGTATCTTGTTTTCGCTGCCACTCCCGCCCCCCCCCCCCGCTCTTTTTTACTCTCGTTTCAGCTGAGTGAATCCGACAGAAGATCAAAGATTTCCTCAAGAACCGGGACAATTGGGCTCAAAGCCTCGAACCCGTGTAGTACTTCAAGACTTCAAGACAACTGAACTAAACTGACGGTAGAATCAGGAAGGAGGAAAACCGACGGCATGTGACTGAGGTTCTTACGATGGCTGGCCTACCTCCTACGACACCAATAGTCAAGTGCCGTCGAATAGGACTATGGCGTGGAGCACAACCAGCGCCGCCACGACCCCTGGTAGTTGTATTCCAGTGTCTACTGGAGGGATATGCTGTTGTCCAGGGCGGGAGCAGTTGAGGGCAACACGCAGGGAATGGTTAGGGTTACACCCGACAGCCCAGCACTTGTCAAACCGGTTAATGCCATAGTCTCGCTGAGAACGCGCACACCTGATCTTAAGAGGCCGAAGCTACATATAGCCAAACTGGAGATGACTCCTCTTGGGAAGTCAACACCTGAGGCCCAAGGAGTAATCCAGGTACCAAAGGTGGCTTCAGGCTCCGGTATACAAAAAGCCAAAGATCAGGAAGTTCGAAAGACCAAAAAGAAGGGGACTCACAGGGCATTCAGTCCGGTTGGTGTTGAGAACGTGCAGCCAGCCAGTCCGATTCTAAAGGAGACTCCCAAAAAGTCCTCTCTGGTGCAACCAGCGAAGTTGGAGGTATCAGAGGGAAAAGCCGAGGAAACCAGTTGGGCTGAGGTGGTCGCAAGACCATCCCGGGACATCGGCACGGCGACTCAAAAGGGGGTAAAGTCCTTTGTGCATGTCGAGCCTGACACCGAGTCGACGGGTGGAAAAGAAAAAGCCACGAAACTCAGAGTGTCACTCGATATGCAAGATGCTACACCGCCGACACCTTTAGAGGCAAAAAACGGGGCATCACCTCGGGGATTGCGCCCGAGGATACCCTAGCCCTAGAATTAGCAATGAAGTCAGTAACGAGGACCAGGGAACCGTCAATATGGTACACCAACACCTGCAGTCTCCCGGGAAAAAGAGGGGAGTTGACAACTAGGATCGCAGGGTCTGATGTCGTTGCGTTGACGGAAACTTGGATAAAGCCATATACTGACATGCGCTTCCAGGGATACGCTGCCTACAGACAGGATAGAACAGATGGAAGGCAGGGGGCGGAGTGGCACTTCTAATACGGACCGACATAGGCCATTGGGATGCTCCGTTCAACTTAGTCTCCGGTAATGTGCAGGTCAGATCCTGGTTTATTAATATCGAGGGGGCGTACAGTATGCATTATCTGTATCTGCAGGGCACCGCTAGCCACAGATGAGGAAGACGTTGAGCTCTTCCAAATGCTGGATGTGGTGCTGGCACAGACAAAGGAGTTCATCTTACTAGGGGATCTCAACCTACCCGAAATTAACTGGGAAAGCGGGATCGCACCAAGGGGATCAACGGGCGACAAGTTTCTGCAGTGGGTCCAGTTACATGCACTTACGCAGCATGTGACACAGGCCACTAGACACAGAGGTGGACAGCACCCGTCTCTCCTTGACTTAATCATAACGCGGCACCATCAGGACGTTAAGGAAATTAAGTGGGAAGAGCCACTTGGAAAAAGTGATCATGTAGTCCTAAGGGTCACACTAAGACTAAGCAAGGCGCCGAAGGAAATCGTGTTACTTCGGCGCTATGGGAGAATCAACATAGGTGAACTAAAGAGGGCGGCCGAGGAAATTCGGTGGACACCGAGACACACTAATGCCTCCGTAGAGGAACGTTGGGAGACCATCAAGATGGGGCTACTCGAACTTACAGATGAGTTCGCACCCCTGACGGTGGCAAGCAGTAGAAATCTACCCCAATGGTGGAAGTCAGAAGTCCGCAAGGCCATAGTTATTCGTAGGCAACGATGGGCGGCGTACAAGCTGTAAAAAACTCAGGGGGCATGGAATAGCTATAAGATGGCCAGGAACAGGGCTCAAGAAATCCAAAGAGTGGAGAAATATGCCTTCGAGCGTCGGTTAGCTGCGTCGGTCCGCACAAACCCAAAGCGATTCTACGCCTACGTGCAATCTCACAAACGTTTGAGAGAGAGCGTTGCAACTTTGGAAGGAGCACAGGGACGACTAGCTCTAAACGACAAAGACAAGGCTGACATGCTCGTGGAATTCTTCAGGACCATATATTGACCAGAAAATAGTTTGGTGGAAAGAATGGAGGGCCCTCAGGCGCCTCCAATACCCGAACTTACTGTAGGAGAAGAAGAAGTGTACGCGGAGTTGCAAACGTTGAATAGAAATAAAGCAGCAGGTCCAGATGGGATTTATCCAGCAATCGTTCAGCCTCTGGCCGAGGTCCTGAAGGCTCCGGTGACGAAGCTGTATGAAACGCCACTTAGAGAGAGAGTTGTGCCGGGAGACTGGAGGAGGGCAACAGTGGTAGGAATTAACAAGAGCGGACCCCGGCAAAAGGCGGAAAATTACCGGCCGGTTAGCTTGACTTCAGTACTGTGTAAGTGCCTGGAGCGAATAGTCAGGAAACAGATCTCTAGGCATTCGGTTCAACACAACCTCATATCAAATGCTCAGCATGGTTTTGTGGCAGGGCGATCCTGTCTGACGAATCTCCTGCTGTTCCTCGATGAGGTAACCAAGCGTCTGGACGAAGGGCAACCGATTGCGGTCTGTTACTTGGACTTCAGCAAGGCGTTTGATTCCGTGAACTACAGATTTCTGGACGTCAAACTGCAGTCTGTGGGAATTGTTGGAAAGGCAAGACAATGGATAAGTAGTTTCTTAGCAGGGCGAACCTTTAGTGTTAAGGTGGGTAGTCATGTTTCAAAACCGGAAGGTGTAACAAGTGGGGTGCCACAGGGCTCGGTGCTCGGCCCTCTGCTCTTCCTCATCTTCATCAACGACCTAGCACGTGGGCTTACAAACCCCACCTTTATGTTTGCCGATGACGTCAAGATAGCTGGAGTAGATATAGAGCTTGATGTGTTGGCTATACAAAGCTGGTCACGCAAGTGGGACCTTCCACTAAACCTCACCAAGTGTCAATGCCTGGCCACAAATACAGGGGCTAGTGGGAATGGTGTGGGTTCGTTGCAAGTGGTCTCGCAGGCCAAAGACTTAGGAGTTATAATGGACAACAGCTTTAAGCCGTCAAAGCAGTGCACTTCAGCAGCCAATACGGCCAGGAGAGAACTCTTTCGAGTTAGATCCATTATGCCGTGTAGAGAGCCAGAGATTTTCGTTCCGATATATCAGGCCATAGGCCGCATATGGAGTACTGCGTGCAGGCCTGGGCACCTTACTACCAGAAAGATATCGACTGTCTGGAGAAAGTGCAACGGCTAGCCACTAGAATGGTGGCTGGGCAAAGGGGGGTCAACTACACGGAGCGTCTCCGTGCCCTAGACCTATTCTCGATGGAAAGACGGCGCATTCCCGGGGATTTGATAGAAACCTCCAAGGTAATGAGGGGACTGTCAGGAATAAGACGCGAGGACCTTTTCTCTCTGATCCCCGAGAGAGGTACAAGGGGGCATAGCCTTAGATTACAAAGGAAGCATTCGAGGCTCCAAATTAGGGCGAAGTACTTCTCAAATAGAGTGGTACCCTATTGGAATAAGCTCCCGGAAGAGGTAATAAATACCACAACCGTGGAGGCTTTATGAAAGCAGTAGACCTATGTTGGGTGGCAGTATACCCCGAGGTATTTGAAGCAGGTTTTATGGTCAGATGCTGTTTATTTATTGTTTCCACCTTAATCTGCCAGGGCTGATACTGCACAAAATTTCTGCCTTTCAGAAAAAGAAAATCACGCAGTGTTGGGAGCTACGGAAACGCGCCGACAACACAAATATTTGGACAAACGATTGGTTCTAGCCCCACCAGGTCCTGTGCAGACTGAACTGAACTGAACATGGGTTTCTTCCTGGCATGTCATGCGTCACCAATATGCTTACTGTCATGGATAGTCTAACGAAAGCCTATGATGATGGCCAGCTCCCACACGCTGTATTCATCGATTTTGCTAAGGCCTTCGATAAGGTCCCTCATGCCCCTCTTCTTTATATGCTGCAGACATACGGGATCACAGGCTCCATGTTGGCCATCCTATGTAGCTTCCTTACCGACCGTACCTTTGTGGTTGAGGTGGGGAATGTTTTGTCTCAACCCTCCCCAGTAACAACTGGGGTTCCCCAAGGGTCGGTCTTAGGTCCTCTTCTTTTCCTGATCTATATAAACGATCTACCGACAGCCCTTCCTGCGAACATTGCCATGTACGCAGATGATGTAACCCTCTGGAGTTCAAGAGTTGAAGACCTGCAAATTGCAGTTTATGAAACAAAACGCTGGTACGAGGATTGGAACCTCCAAGTTAATGATGACAAATGCGTGAGCATGTCTTTCGGCAGAGAGACTGGTCACACGTTTTCCATTAATGGAGCAACCACACTGCCAAGGGTTGACCGATACAAGGTGCTCGGTTTCTGGTTAGATTGTAACTTATCCTTCTCTCATCATCACGAGCTTGCGAGCAAGTCTGTCTTTCGAGTCCTAAACATGATTCGAAGGTCCTTCCCGCGCATATCCAGGGATGATTTCCCCATAGTTTTCGGCACGTATATCCGACCTCTGCTGGAGTACGGTAGTCAGATAGTGCACTCTGGTCTTGTCCGAGACCGTGAGATCCTAGAAAGGGTTCAGCGGGCCTCCACCAAGGCAGTAAGTGGTCTATCCCATCTACCTTATCCCGTCCGCCTCTCACTCCTCAACCTCTATCCCCTTGACGTAAGACGCGCAAGAGGTGATCTGTTTTTGATGTTTCACCTTTTTGAAACAGGTCAAAGCGATTGCTTCTTCTCCGTCTGTCCAGCCTCTTCTCTCCGTGGTCACAGCAGAAAAGTATTCAAACCGAGGCCACGCACTTCACTAAGGATTAACCTTTTTAGCTATGGGGTTATTACTATGTGGAATGCACTTCCAGAAGATATTGTTCTCTCGCAGAACAAAACTATCTTCAAGAAAAAGCTAGACCTCTACCTGGGTCTCTCCAAATAATTCCCTTTGTCAAAAAAAATGGATGTCTTTTATCGCATATATGTTCATGAATGCCGCACCCCCACTCAGCTTAAGGCACTGTCCACAGTGTGACACTGCATGATGTTATGTGTATCTTGTTTTCGCTGCCACTCCCGCCCCCCCCCCGCTCTTTTTACTCTCGTTTCAGCTGAGTGAATCCGACAGAAGATCAAAGATTTCCTCAAGAACCGGGACAATTGGGCTCAAAGCCTCGAACCCGTGTAGTACTTCAAGACTTCAAGACAACTGAACTGAATTGATTCTCCTCAACTGCGTTACTCCGCCAGTTGGCGGACAGTGCGGGTTGCGCTGGTCGCTGTGTCCGTCACGGCTCTTTAGAACCCATGTATTCAATTAAGAAATTTCATTTATCTCCACATATGCTATCCACCGTCATGTAGCGGTTGCCATCTTCGTTCATACTTTTACCACGTTTATTGTTTAACTGAACGCTGACTGCCAAGCGCGGTTGCCATTTGACCGTTGCTCTTGCGCACGCTCTCACGCACGCTCCCAAATACACGCTAACCACTATCTCTCCCAATCGCCTTCTCGTTCTCACGGGTCGTGGAGAATACTGTTCTGGTTAACATATTTGTGCAGTGCCGCACATTAGAGTAACGTGCAGGTGGTCCACGCAGTACAAAGGACCGAAGCACGCGTTTACTAAGGAAACCGCGAAGTAAGGTCTAATCAACCTTACAATTGGTGAGCCCGACGTGATCCGCAGGTCACGTGAGTTTCCTTGTTTTCTACCGTTCAAGGTCCCGTCTGCGTACGTTTTTGTGTGTTTTATTGTTTCCCTATCTTGCTTTTTTTTGGTTGGTTTACCAAATAATTTTTTTTTTCGTCCATACATATTTTGTGTCTAATTCGTCGCGATATTTTTTTTTTTTTCTTCGCGAAGACTATAGTGCCCCATTTTTCGTTGATTTCTTTTCCCGTCTGTATTCCATAAAGTAATCGCTATGTCTGCCGAACGGAAATCCTGCTCAGACCCCACTGTTGGGGCGATCACGCTGCACATACCGGCATTCACGCCTGCTGATCCAGAACTCTGGTTCACGCTGGTTGAGTTAGAATTCGAAAACTGCCGTATAACCAGTGACGCCAGCCGTTTCAGGTGGGTAGCAGGCCGCCTCCCGCCGGAGGTCACGCTGCAAGTAAGGGACGTAATAATCTCTTCCCGAAGCTATGAGGCCCTAAAGGAGGCCGTCATTGCCCGCACGACCCCAACACAGGACCAACGTATGCAACAACTTCAAAACGTTGAGCTTGGAAGTAGGAAGCCCTCCGAACTGCTGCGTGAGATGCAGCGCTTGAGAGGACCGACGGTAGGCGAGGACCCGCTCTTAAGGGAACTTTGGCTGCAGCGTTTGCCGCACAACATCCCAGTTTTACTAAGTGCCACGCGCAAGTGTTCACTGGAGGAAACTGCAGCAATAGCTGATGACATTATGTCACGATACAACCCCGCTGTAGCTAGAGTAACCAGGTCCTCCGTCACAACGGTGCCTGCCCTGCCAACATCTAACGACCTCGCGTCAGTTTTGTCTAGAATTGACGCGAGCCTGCAACGCTTAGCAGTTAGAAGTGGGTCACAGGAGCAGCACCGCGCACGCTCACCTAGGCGCCATAGTCCGTCATTGCGACAACCCTTCGGCTCTTCAAAAGAGGGTTATTGTAAATACCACAGTCGTTTTGGTGAGGGAGTTAAACGATGTGAACGAGGGTGTGCGTTTCCCGGGGCCCATCAGGGAAACAACCCCCGGCCCGTGGTGGCGACCCACGAAGCCGGGTATCAGACCAACAGTCGTCTTTTGAACGTAAGGGACATCATTTCAAATAACCTATTTCTTGTAGATACCGGTGCCGAAGTGAGCGTCCTTCCTCGAGCGAAAGACGACAATAGCACGCCGCAGGCCCAAACACTACGCGCTGCCAATGGCACGGCCATCCCAACGTTTGGCCAGCGGTCGCTCACCTTAAACTTAGGTTTGAAGCGTAATTTTCGTTGGGTATTCATCATCGCCGATGTCCCGTACCCAATTCTAGGCATTGACTTCCTGCAGCATTTTGACTTGTTAGTTGATGCACGGCGCCGCAGAGTGGTGGATCGTCAGACCACTCTCGCTGTTGCGGGTTGTAATTCGCGAGTGAACCACGTCACGCCTTTTTACGTCCAACCACCGGCACACGAACCTTATAGCGAACTCATCGCCGCCTACCCAGCCATGTTTCGGCAGGCCGGGCCTCTCCCAGCGGTGACGACCAGTGTCACTCACCATATCGATACTAAGGGACCCCCAGTGTTCAGTAGGCCGCGTCGGTTAGCACCAGACAAGCTTCGTATTGCACAGGCTGAATTCGAACATATGCTAGAACTGGGTATAATACGCCCTTCTAGTAGCCCTTGGGCTTCCCCTCTTCATATGGTTCCTAAGTCTAGTGGCGACTGGCGGCCCTGTGGTGATTACAGAGCGCTTAACAAAGTCACCGTCCCTGACCGATACCCGATTCCCCATATACAGGACCTTACTTCGTCTTTATCAGGTTGCTCCGTCTTCAGCCGCATCGATTTAGTTCGTGCGTACAACCAGATCCCGGTAGCAGAGGCCGATATCCCTAAAACTGCCGTCACTACGCCTTTCGGGCTGTTCGAGTTTCTGAGAATGCCTTTTGGACTCAGCAATGCAGCCCAGACCTTTCAACGGTTCATGCACGAGGCAACTCGTGGTTTGAAAAATGTCCACGTATACCTGGATGATATTTTGGTGGCGAGTTCTTCAGAGCAAGAGCACGCTACACACTTACGAGCACTTTTCGAACGCCTTAGCCAGCACGGCGTTACGATCAATATCGCGAAATGCGAATTAGGCCGGTCTGATATCACTTTCATAGGACATTCTATTTCATCCTCGGGTATCCGCCCTCTGTCAGATAAAGTTTCCGCTATTCGCGACTACCCTGAACCCCAATCTTTTCGCCAGTTGCGTCAGTTTGCCGGCCTGGTGAATTTCTACCGCCGATTTATTCCTCACTGTGCGGAAATGATGCAACCCCTCACCGACCTGTTGCGCGGAGGTAAGCGGAAGTTCGTGTTTCCCGACACGGCACAAGCCGCATTTGCATTGGTCAAGGATGCTGTCGCCAACACAGCACTCCTTACACACCCCGACCCTTTGGCTCCTATTTCGGTAGTGACGGATGCCTCGGACACAGCGGTTGGAGCAGTACTGCAACAGTTCGTAGATGACTCTTGGCAACCTTTAGCATTCTTCTCCAAGCGCCTACAACCCGCGGAATCAAGGTACAGCACGTTCGGCAGAGAGTTATTAGCCATATACTTGGGAATTCGTCATTTTCGACACGCACTCGAAGGCCGTTCGTTCACGGTGTTTACAGACCACAAGCCTTTGGTTTACGCACTAAAGTCAGCTTCGGATCGATACTCACCACGCGAGATTCGCCACTTAGACTTTGTCTCACAGTTTACTGTGGACATACGACACGTCTCTGGGGTACTTAATCCCGTCGCAGACGCCTTATCGCGCGTATATCAACTAAGTCTGTCACAAACGCCTAATATCAACTTGGACGCAATGGCACAGGCTCAAACTATGGACCCTGACATCGAACGACTTCGACAAAACGGTTCTTTGAGTTTAACCACAGTGCCTATCCCAGCTTCCCAGAATACCATCGTGTGCGATGTGTCGCAAGGTCGACCTAGACCAGTAGTTCCTGCTGCCCACCGTTATCCTACGTTCCTGACACTCCATAATCTGGCTCATCCGGGTGTGACTGCCTCGGTGAAACTGATAACTGAGCGTTTTGTTTGGCACAATGTCAAACGAGATGTCCGTCAATGGGCTCGTGCTTGTCTGCAGTGTCAACGTGTTAAGACCCATAGGCACACTAAAGCGGCGTTAGCCAGGTTCCCAGAACCTGAAACACGTTTTCATCATGTGCACGTCGACCTCGTAGGACCACTCCCACCTTCGCTTGGGTACGTTTACATACTCACATGCGTGGATCGTTTTACTCGCTGGCCGCAGGCCATCCCTATCCCTCGTCCCACGTCGGAAGAGGCCGCGAAAGCTTTTCTGACCGGTTGGGTTAGTCATTTCGGTTGCCCGGCAATAGTGACCACCGATCGCGGTCCACACTTTGACGGCGCTTTCGGCAGCCTACTCGCTACGCTCGGTTGTCAACACGTTAAGACGACAGCTTACCACCCTCAGGCCAATGGTATGGTCGAGCGTTTCCACCGGCAATTAAAAGCCGCCCTTCGAGCAAACGGTAACCCCCTTTGGAGTGAAACACTACCATTAGCACTCTTAAGCCTGCGTAGTACCGTTAAGGAGGAGTTACACACAACACCGGCCGTACTGGTATATGGCTGTACACTTCGTCTGCCTGGGGAGTTGGTAGCCCCCTCACCAACCGTGACTTTCGACTACGGTGACTATGCTCAGCGCCTTACGCAGCACATGCGAGTGCTCAAGGCCAGTCCGCCGCGTGAACAACAGTCTACAAGTTATGTCCCAACTGCGTTAGGAACCGCTACTCACGTATTCCTTCGCGTTGATGGCGTTCGATCACCACTACAAGCGCCATACACTGGCCCGTTTCGGGTGATGAAACGTAGGGCAAAGACATTTGTCATAGATATAAGCGGACGGCACGACACCGTATCTATCGATCGTCTCAAGCCTGCCGTCATGGAGTGCGAGCCGCTCGGCCAATTTACACCTACTCAAGCCGCTCAGTCACCTGCATCGAGCGAGTTACCACTCGAACCACCCCCAATTACGCCTAGTGAGGACTCGGCAGCTAGTCCATCGAATTCTCCAACCGTACCAGCAACGCGAAGTAGCCGTCGCGGTCGCCAACTACGAAATCCCGTCCGCTTCGCCGATTTCGTGACGATTTTTACAACCGATTTTTAGCAATAAGTTGGGAAGTTCGCCATGGATTTACCAAACAACAGACCCGTGAAATTACAATCGGTAGTTATGATTTCATTTTCTTCTGGTCTCCTAGCGACTACAACAACACCGAACATCGTTTGTGTGTTGTTATTACGGTCCAACATCCGCCGGCGCTCTCAGGCGCTATTTTGTTCCAGTTTACCTTGCCCTCTCTCAGACGGATCTAACAAGTCACATTGGCTTCATCCGTAGCCTGGCTGACTCCCGTGCACGTTCAAGGAGCCAACCGCTCACTGGACAACGGGACGATTGGTCAGCCTGGCACTGGAGACGGCAACTGGACGCCTTTTTGGATGGACCTGACGAGGCATTTTCCGGCTTGCATTCGTATGAGACCCGCGGGCGTCAAAACTCAGTTGGACCCACGCACATCGGACCTCGAGAGTGCAGGCACCGGTAAACTCATCAGCAGTCGTTCGACGTCAACAACAATATAACGGAGAAGCTATGAGGAGTTCCTGGACAACCAATAATTCCGGCTTACCATCACGATCGAAGCCCAACTCCGTCGGACTTCTAGGAGGAGGCCCCTGTAGCGGTTGCCATCTTCGTTCATACTTTTACCACGTTTATTGTTTAACTGAACGCTGACTGCCAAGCGCGGTTGCCATTTGACCGTTGCTCTTGCGCACGCTCTCACGCACGCTCCCAAATACACGCTAACCACTATCTCTCCCAATCGCCTTCTCGTTCTCACGGGTCGTGGAGAATACTGTTCTGGTTAACATATTTGTGCAGTGCCGCACATTAGAGTAACGTGCAGGTGGTCCACGCAGTACAAAGGACCGAAGCACGCGTTTACTAAGGAAACCGCGAAGTAAGGTCTAATCAACCTTACAGTCAGACACGAACACGGTCAGACGGTGACCAGTCCTTCTTCGTCTTCTCTTTATTAATAAGGAGAATAGTGGTAATAATGCTGATGATGCTAGTAATCATTACTATTGCTGTAGTTCTTCGTTCGTTCATTTATTTGTTCATTCCTTCTCAATAATCTTATCCACGCCCCCTTGATGCCTCTTAGATTCTCTTATCTTCCTTTTTTACAAGAGAGCTGATTATCGGGTGACTAACTCTCGTAAGACGAGTGAACGTGCCGGTTGCGGAAGCTTCACCCTATCAAAATGTTTCTTTAGATGCCCTTTCCGAGGGCGACTGGACAAGTGTCACGTTACTGAACTTCCATTCACAGACAAGGATTCCAAGAAGTCGAAGCCCAGTTAGACGCGGGGGCTCCCAGGGGCAAGAAACTGGACTACCATTAGCGTCGGCTGCCAGTCCTGTGATCTGATTTTGTTTTATTTGATTTGAAGATTTCTTTGTAGATTATCGTTTCAGAACGGTGACTGCTAAAGAATACTGCAATGAATTCGTTCGGTTCTCATTCATCCATGGGTTGACCTCGTCTTACCATGTAACGATTGTTAGAAGATAAACTTGACCTCATGTCCGCCTATAACTTAGCTAAACAAATCGAACTCGCACAAAAGCAGTCGGTGTTATGCGGCGTCAATCCACAGAATCTGGCTACTAAAACTCCGGCTGATACACACCCCAGCCTGCATAAGAGGGGTCAAATCCCTGAATTGCCTTCTGTTTTTCATAATGTAAACGAGGGCCAAAAGGGGTCTATGAGAATAGAATTCCAAGCTTTTGACCCCCGTTTTCGTGGGCCAATCGGTGTGAAGGGGTTGCCGTCCCTATTATCTCCTGCAACGTATTTCCTCCCCCCTCAACCCATCTGTTTTCCTTCTAGGAACCAGTCGAATGATGCCGCGACGAGAACGTGATGTCTGCACTAGTTCGTCAAGAGGTGGGATTGTTGTTCTCGTAGATGCCCTTTTCGGCCCCTATTTGCATTGTAAAAAACGGGCGCCAGTTCAATGGATTTAACCCCACGTTACTGGTGATGTACACCAGCACTTAAAATGGGCCTATCTAAACGTTTTCACAACACTCATCCATCTATGATGTATAGTTATTCGGGAAATATTTATTAGACAAATCACCGTTAATGAAACTAACGTTAAACATAATTTACCCACGATTTATCGGTATAAATAGCTAAATATTGAGGCTGTTGTAGCATGCATTTATGGTTGCATGCTTGCCAATACCACTGTAAATAAAGCCGAGGTAACATCGTTTCTGAAACACCATTCAAATGCAATACGGATTATTTTTCACCGCAGTATATTAACGTAATAGATGTACGTAAGGATATGGTCTGACACATCGTTCAATGAACGGTTTAATCCTACTGGCAGACAGTGCGTCAGTACCAGCCCCTACCGAGCCCACGAAACCACGACCGACAGGACAGCCGATCGATGGCGTGAATCGGCAGACGAGACGAATCCTATCAGCGTGATTCAAGCCTCAAGGCGTGGTTGCCTAAGCCAGTCGGACCAATGCGCTGTGTGCAGTTAGTGGGCGTATGTGACGGCAACCTATATATTCTTTGTTTTGTACCAATAAAGCTAGATGATTCTGAGGCAGAACTGAGTTCTCATCAGAGCTAGTGGGACGAAACCAAACAATGTACAAAACAGTTAAGCGTCCATGTACACGCTTTCCGATGAAGCTGCATTTTCTCCATCACTGACTGTTCTCTGTGGAACAAAAAAGTAACGATTATCTACTGAAATTTTCATACCTTTGATAGTCGGTCACGCCTCTTGATGTTCTTTGTCGTATCATGCAACCATTATCACACGGCAAAGTCTATACCGTCCCCACCACTGCAAGATATGTTCCTCTTGCGAATGGCATCTGAGGCATGATTGGAGTAACATTCAACCTACCGACTTTTATTCGGTCTATGGTAGTCCATTTATAAGCCAACTTTCCGTTAGCCCCAGAATAGTTAATTTCCTTTGACAAACTCGCATTCATGATGCGAGGTATCAATTTCCGCACAAACTTACCCAGGGTGCTTTCATGGGCAATGCTGATAATGCGGTCTTGCGGGAATAAGGTAGAAAAGAAAGATGTAATTATCAGCTGCATGAGGACCTCTACATTAGACACATCCCGATCTGCTTCTCGGAACCTCAGGGGTATTAATTGAGTTGGGTGCTCATGTAGATGAGTGAACTTCGGTTTACGTAATAAAAATCCCGTATTCCACTAAACCCGCGTGTTACGTTTTCTGCCAATACTGAACGTAAACAACGGCTTACCAGAGACAGATTTTCGGACAATTTATGTTACTTTTGTACCCCATGGCTTGAGAGTCACTATTTACTATTTTATGGGAATTTTATGGTCAATAAATAATTTCCTTGACAAAACGATGTTGTGAGTTCAAATTCATGATTATCAGGTTTAGTGTGGTGTTCATACAACCATGGCGTTTAAAACTTTATTGTTCACTGATTATCGCGGTAAACACAGACTCTATAATCAACAAACCGTTATTATTGTTCTTGTGATGTCACAGTTCATCGTAAAACAAGCAGCTATTTATGTGCAGTATCATAAACTTTGTACTAACAACAGTCTATATACTAGATTAACCTCCAATCATGTGCATAACTGTTGAATCAGTAGAACAATTGATTAGCGATAAACCCCTTTTTTACTTCGCACCGTAGTATGCGAGACCAGTGTCTTCCGTGGGGGTTTCAAATGTACAGTCTGCAAAACGCAAAAAGAAAACCTCATGAGTCGAAACCCAATAAGTGCATCACAAGATCCTACGCTTACTCTGGTCGAACAACAAAATGGCTACCTCAAACCTGCACACTACAACACCCACCTCCCTTTAGAGCGTTTATTGGGAGGTGCGTTTGCAAATTAGTTCATGAACGACCTGTCACTGGCACGATATTTTAATTATCCGGATGACGTGGTGCTTTATCAATTCATTTTCGCTTAGTTATAGTCGTCGGAGATTGTTCACGAGGTTTGTCATCCGTCCTTCATTGATAGGTACTCGCTATGTGCATTAGTTTACTGATGAACGTTTTTCGGAACATGGATTGGCACACATCGTGTATGCATACACAATGTTCACGATTAACAGTACTTTAAATATTCCAATAACACTTCCCAATAAATGAAGTTGGAGTGGGTTCACATTAAATTATTAGCTGTTTCATCAAACAGGTTTAAGAAAGTTTGCGAATAAGCCTATCCAATAGGTAAGGTCCAATTTTAAAAACTGGAACGGAGCATGATTTCGTAAGTTACATTATTATTGGTTTCATTTTGGTTTTATAATATGGACTTCATTATGTAGGCTCGGTGACTTTGTATCAACCTCGGAAAACACTCATACGCATGTTATAGAAGGAAACCTTCATATTTTCACCATGAAAGAACCACCGCTGTTAGATACAATCACAGGTGTTGATGTTACCATACCAGGAATATATAACTTATTGATACACTCACTCATCTCCCATGAACTACACGAATACAAAGAATTCCATACTGCATCGGTCGTCGCGCAGGATAATCAGGACGGCGCTGCCCATTGCATCGAGCGGGGTGGGTAGTGATAAGTGGGCCACTGCTCAGAGTTCCCTCTCTTTTATTCAACCTTTGTCTTCTGTCCCCAACCACCCCTCTTTGCCCCATTTATCCATCCATAATACTCCCACTGATGACACGGTTGATACTCGCAAAGATTCACTGTAAACTAGTGTCGGGAATAATCCTCTTTCTGGTAAGTCACATTTTCTCAAACCTCGTCAGCCTCTGAATCTCGGCTCGTTTAACGTGTGTACACTCATGCAGGCCGGTCAGCAGGCGTGCCTAGCCCTCACAATGACCTCTCTGAAGATTGATGTCTGCTGCCTCATTGAAACGCGTATACAGGATGCGAGTAGTGCGATTCAACTAACTGCTCCTGGTATCTCATCAAGGTATTTTCTGCGCACCTCAGGAGACGAAGTAGCTCGAGCTGCGGGTCAAAGTGGTGTAGGAATTGTCTTGACTGACAAGGCTGAGGCTGCCCTTTTAGACTGGATTCCTGTTAACAGTCGTTTATGTGCTGTGAGACTCCAAGGGTCAGTCGGCGTTCGAAAGGATAGTTGTGTTAAGTGCAATTTGTTTGTGATCTCGGCGTACGCCCCAACGGACTGTAGCTCAGACGCGCAGAAGGATGAGTTCTATGATGCACTCGCCACCCTCGTTCGCATTAGTAAAGGTTCTGACATTGTAGTGGTAGCTGGTGACTTCAATGCACAAGTTGGCAAACTTAGTGTGTCAGAAGCCTGTTTAGGTGGGCGTTGTGCTTTACCCGCTGAGCGTACATATAACGGGGATAGGCTTCTCCAGTTTTGTGCAGACAATCGATTGTTCTTGTCTAGCACTACTTTCTGTCACAGCTCGCGTCGCACAGCGACATGGCGCTCTAACTCTACAGGTACTTGTAGTCAAATCGATCATATCGCAGTGAGCTACCGGTGTCGCAGTTCTATTCAGAACTGTAGATCTTACTGGTCCACGTACGTGGAGTCGGACCATGCATTAGTTTTAATGCGATTATCTCTCTATCTCCACGGTAGTCGTCGCAAACCGCAAACCCGGTTAGCCGTGCAACGTTTGTGTGGTCCAGAAGTACGCACCCGTTATGAGCAGAAGTTAGCACATGAGCTAGGATCTACGACAAACAGTAATGTAGATGAGCATTGGGCTCATATCAAACAGGCGATACACTTTGCAGCAGGTTTTGCCTGTGGCCCTAGATCCGTTGTCCATCAAAGACACCTGATCTCGCAAGAGTCGCTGAGTATAATGGAGAAAAAGCGTCAGCTCTCGAACTGCAAGGAGATGAATAAGATGCGGAGAAATCTGCAAAGGTAAGTTACGAAAAGCCTTAAGAATAACTGCGAAAATTGGTGGCTCAAGGTGGCCGAAGAAATGGAAATAGCAGCTGCTTCAGGTAACAGTTAGAGACTGTTCAAACTTATTCGTGACATCGGTGGACGGTGCATCCAGGTCAGTGAAACGATTTACGATAGGAATGGAGAACCCATCCACAACAAACAGCAAAGGCTTGACCGTTGGGCCGAATACTTCAAGGAACAGTTTAGCTGGCCGCACGCTAGTGTAGTTACTCCCGTGTCAACAACTGCGACGCCTTGGGTGGTATCACTTGAACCTCCTTCGGAAGTAGAAGTAGAGTCATGCATTCGATCACTAAAGCGAGGGAAAGCGGTAGGTCCCGACGAACTTCCCCCAGTTCTTTTCAAACTGGGTGGGAATGTTTTGATAAAATCACCTACCGCTTTGCTCCGTGACACTTGGAAAGAGGAGCGTATTCCGTTAATATGGAGCTTAATTCCGATATTCACCAAAGTATTAGCCTCCATTCTACTGCACCGTCTTACACCGGCTCGCCAGAGGAATGCCCGCGAACAGCAGGCTGGATTCCGCCCAGGTCGAGGATGCATCGACCAGATTTTTACTCTTCGCCGACTACTTGAAACGCGTCACACGCACCGCCGACCGACAATAATCATCTTCTTAGAGTTGAAAGGCGCCTTCGATTCAGTTGATCGGACAGCGCTTTTCAGTACTCTTCATCGAAAAGGTATGCCCCAGAAGTTCGTGAACCTACTGAGATCATTGTATTCTCATATTCTCATACTTCTGGCCGCGTTAGAGTTTACGGTGAACTATCCGGTCGGTTCGAAACGACCAGTGGTGTTCGACAGGGATGTCCCATGTCTCCATTCCCGTTCAACTTCGTCATGGACGAATTAATGGAGAGTGCGCTGCAAAATCTTCAGGATGTAGGCGTCGAATTAGAAAATGGTGGAGAGCTGTGTGATCTAGATTACGCGAACGACGTTGTCTGCTTGTTCGAATCCACGGGACATGCTCGACGTGCACTAGATAGACTCTCAAGAGCCGTAGCTTTATTCGGCATGCGCTTTGCACCTCCAAAGTGTAAGGTAATGTTACAAGACTGGGCGTCAACGATTCCGAGCTTGATGCTCGATGGGGAGGTGCTGTCAGTTGTCAACCACTTCACCTACCTCGGCAGTAGCGTGACGACGGATGGGAGCACTGTAGTAGAGGTGAGCACGCGTATATCCTAGGCTCGAGCGGCGTACGCTTGACTGAAGCACTTGTGGCGCCGAGCTGACATTTCACTGAAGCTGGAAGGTCGTGTATACTGTGCCACAGTGCGTTCAGTTTTGTTGTATGGTTGCGGAACTTGGAGTCTGCGTGCTGAAGATATTCGTCGTTTTGAGGTTTTCGACCACCGATGTTTACGTAGTATCGCTAGGATTGGGTGGAGTAGCCGAGTAGGCAATGCTGAGGTCAGAAAGCGAGTATTGGATACTAATTCGGAGAACCTTTTGTCACAGCGTACCCAACTTAGTAGACTTCGTTGGTTGGGGCACGTGTTACGTATGTCAAACACACGTCTACCGTACCGTGTCCTATTCTCCGTTTCTCCTAGAGAGTGGAAGAGACCACGTGGAGGTCAACAGATGACGTGGCAGCGAGGAATGAGAAAATGTACAGCAAACTTAAGAAAAGTAGATACTTCACTTCTTCTTGGTTGGGGTTCAAAAGATCCGTCTACCAGTTGGCTGGAGACACTGAAGGATATGGCAGCGAACCTTGAACAGTGGCGATCGTGTTGTCACTTTCTATCGAATCAGAATGACTGATCGATGTTTGTTTGTACAGTTAGACTGTGTATTCCATGTGTTGGCTACTAGGGCATTCTTTCCTTTTCCCACCCATGCAGATCCAGTCCTTATCCATCTAGTATATTCATGCTTTCTAATTCAGCGTGCAACATGGTGAGAAAGACAGTAGTCAGTGAGGCTTACCCTACTGTTTAACACTGTACGATGATGATGAAGATGATACACTCACTGTTAGTGGTTATGCTTCACTAGTGCTTACTATTGAGGACTTGACAACACTGAGATTTCATGGACGCCATCAAAATGCGGTTCTTCTCTGTTACTCCACACAGCTGTGCAATGAAAAAATCGTGAAAAGTCAAGATAGCTTCCGGTTATTATTTTGCATAATTTTCGAATGCCGGTTATTTCGCCGACTTGTATCACATAACTGTAGTAGTCTATCTGAACCACATTCGTGATATATCACTGATCCCGTGAGTGTGGCGACGATGCGTTGTGAAACCGAAGCGTGAATTCATTGGTTGTTGGTCCGATTGGGGAAGTGACCACCGAAACCCGCGTGATGGCCCTCACGCAAATGTGCAGCACAACAGGGTATGACTTACGCGCCTAAAGCTCATTCGCCAGGTGAGTTCTAAGTCGCAACTGGCATATTTTCCTGACTCGAAATCAACCAATCACAGGCGAACACTATAAAAAAGGGTCAGACAGGGGAAAGAAACCTTTTTGGGGGGGCCAGTTTTGACCCCTGTTGTGCTGGCTGGGACGATACCAAAAGTTTCATCCCGACTGTGGGCAACTTTTCCTTCTACTTCTGTGGATTAAATCGTTTTTCGCACACTAAATGCCCGACAAGAGAAGTTCTATGCAAAGGTCGTGGGTTGGAAACCATTTCCAGCGAGTCTGTCGGGCCTCCAGCTCCGGAAAGCCCTCGCCCTCTTGACACATTGCTTCATTCAAGGGTTCTGTACTTTCTTCCATCATCGTTGCAGCCGCTTCCATTGCCTTTCAAGTGCCGTCATTCGTGAACGGAATCACTTCACGTGCACTTATTGACACAGGCAGTTCTGAGAGTTATATTCCAAAGGCTGTGGTCAATAAGTACGGCTGGTACGACGCCACGTCACAACAGATAATCTGCGTGGCGCACACCAGCTTGTCAGGTCCCATTCACGGTCATTTATTCGTATCTGTACAATTGAAAGACACTTCTTATGAACGTACCAAATTTTCTATTCTATCTGATTCATGCACCGATGTTTTGCTCGGTCATAGCTTTCTTCGATTACATGAGCGTATCGAAATTCCATCATCGTTTTCTTTTTTATTACATGCTTACGCATGAGTGCGGTGGAAGGGGAATTTACCCCATAGCCACGAAGGCCCACTGCACTATTGGAGATAACCGGCAACCAGACCCTGAGAATTAGAGTGGCGAAGAACCACGTAAGGTCTTAATAGTTCAGGTGTGGTAAGGAACCGGACGACAATGGATTACTGTCTACCACCAAAGTAACCGGTGGTGGCGGTGATTCAAACCTCGGACTTCTGAGGTAGTGAGCAAACGCTCTAAACCATTCGACCACTACCGGTTCTAAACCAGCAATTTTTCTCTCTGGTCTATTTGTGCTTAGAGTTGAACCACAGTTCGCTTTTGATCATCTTTCTCCCGATTGCCGACCTATCGCTACTAAATCAAGACGCCATTCTTTGCAAGGTACAATGTTCGTAAAGTCTGAGGTTCAGAACTTGTTATTTTCTGGTATTATAGAACCGTCGAAGTCCCCTTGAAGAGCCCAAGTTCTCATCGTTACGAATGAACGTCACAACAGAGGACTACTAATTGATTACAGTCAGACAGTTTTACCACTTCACACAGTTAGACGTGTATCCTCTTCTACGTATGGAACTAATAGAAAAGATCTCGCGCTATGACGTGTACAGCACACTCGACTTGAAGGGTGCCTACCATAAGGTACCAATCAAGGCAAGTGAAAGACATTGCACCGCACCGAAGCTGGCGGCAAACTATCAGTTTTGTCATATTCCATTTGGTGTGACAAACAGAGTCGCTTGTTTTCAACGAGCGATTGACGAGATTATCACCAAGGAACGACTTCACGGTACGTTCGCTTACGTGGACAACCTGGCCATCTGCGACACCACAAAAGAGAAACATGACCGGAATCTAGAAATCTTTCTAGCGATTCCCAAGAAGTATGGCACCACGTTTAACGAACCCATGAGCATCATATATACACGACAGCTCAATCCTCTTCGGTTCGAAGTATCGAAAAATGTTATCAAACCTGATCCAGACAGGCTGAAACCTTTAAAAGAACTGCCTCCACCATATAGCACAAAGACACAAGAAAGCGCCGTAGGTACGTTCGCATACCACTTTCTGTATATCACCTTTTTCTGATAAAATCAGTCCAGTGGTGCAAAATCGAACTTTTCTCAACGAAGCGACGTTCTACCGTCATTCAAAAATCCGAAGCACAAACTAAGAAACGCTATTTTTGTTGCCGTCGAACCGGGTGTCACCATGATGGTAGAGACCACTAAACAGGAATGGTGAACCAGTGGTACTCCTCGCCAGTACTTTTCCGCTACAAAAAGACGGCGTTTTCCAGTGGAAAAAGAAGCTTGTGTGTTTTATTCTGTCCCACTAATTCTATGGAGAACTCAACTCTGCCTCAGAATCATCTAGCTTTGTTAGCAAAAAACAATATATAGGTTTTTGTCACGTGCCCACTCGTTGCACACAGCGCATTGGTCCGACTGGCTTAGGCAACCACGCCTTGAGGCTTGAATCACGCTGATAGGATTCGTCTCGTCTGCCGATTCACGCCATCGATCGGCTGTCCTGTCAGTCATGGTTTCGTGGGCTCGGTAGGGGCTGGTACTGACGCACTGTCTGCCAGTAGGATTAAACCGTTCATTGAACGATGTGTCAGACCATACCCTTACATGCCATTGTACGAGCTTTGAAGAAATGGAAATACTTTCTTATGGGAACCCATTTTAAGTTGGTGACCGACCAGAAATCCGTGTCGTTTGTGTTTGGTAGTTCACCTAAAAGTGAATTAAAAAAAGATCACACTAACGAATCGAACTTCCCGACTTCCATTATGACATTGTGTATCGCCCCGGACGAGAGAATTACGTCGCTAACACACTGTCTCTCATTCTGATCTAAAAGAACTCCACGAATCTCTGTATCACTGGGGTGTAACCAGACTACCTTCTGTCAGAATTCGGAACTTACCGCTTTTAATTAAAGACGCGAAACCAGGCGCTAGGCAGTGTATGGGAGGACACACTCCCTCAGCTTCTACGATCGCGTTCGTCGAGGTCAACGAGTAATAACCGTGGAGTGCCAACCGCATGCATTCTCACTGGGCCCAAGTACACAGACCGCAGGTTGGCTCGTGTCGAGGAAGTTTGTCGGAAGTAACGCTAGAGGTTGCCGTGTGCGCGAAACGTACAGTCAGAAAAATGATAGGTGGGGAGTGATCGGTGGATCACTATAAATGACCCACGTGCCGAAATCCAACCCTGCTTTTACAATCCACCACAGATTCTTCTAGTCAAAGTTACACAACAACTTGGTCGCTTAAACATGAATTTTAAAGGACCCATGCCACGTCTCTCAAGAAATAAATTTCTCCTCAGAATCGTCGATGACTTTTATCGCTTTCTTTTTTCTTATACATGTTCAGACTCATCCGCTGCCATTGTAACCAGATGCTTGTCTAATATATTTTCTGTTTTATCATGTCTGCCTACATACATCTCAATCGTGGCTTCTCGTTCATGTTCGACGAGCTAAAAACCTCTCAGTAAAGACGTTGCCACTAACCGCACTACTCTTTACAATCCTTCGTGCAATGGTCAGGTCGAACGCCCGAACGGCAGTATTGGGAAAGTCAAAACCTTTGCACTTCGATCTCGAATAATAGCAGTTCAGCAATGGGAAGTCGTTCTTCTCGATGCTTTACATCTACTACTCTACTATACACGGCGAAAAACTCCACTCCTTATGAGCGGAATGTTCCAGCACTACTGGATAGGTATAACTGGTACGTCACTGCCTGGTTGTTGGCTGAACTCGGATTGGGCACCTCCCCGTAGAACCAACCGATCTTTCAAATCCGATCCATTGGTCGAGGAAGTTGAACATTTGAAGTGCAACCCCAACTATGCCCCGCTGGGAAGACACAGTATCTCTCAGACATCTAGCATCAGCTGCTGGACCGCCTGCCAAAAGCCAACCGAAATGTCAGAAAGTGAAATGGAACAGGGTCTGGTTCTCGATTTCATAAACGAGCCTCCTTCTGCTACATCAGAATCAGATCCATCTCTCAATTCCGATGTTGCACAAACAATCTAAGGTACGCGGAAAAAGCCCTTGATTAACATCAGAAAGCAAGGCGTAGGCGAACTTATGTTTTCGGTGGTTTCATTCTCAGGTCAATTACAATCACATTTATATGAAACAAAATAAGGGAAGAAAAGAACGTATTTAGTCAGTTAGTCAATCAGTCAGTCGGCCAGTCAATCAATCAATTGGTTAGCCGACCAATCAGTGGATAAACAGGGGACATGGTAAAATTACGTGTCGTCGTCAGAGGCCCGAATCGGCATTGCATTCAGGAATGACGTGATCGACCTTGGGAGAAAGAGGTTCAAGTGCTTGGACTAACTTTGGTTGAGACAGTAGTTGGCAATCATGTTCCATTTTTGGATGTTGATTTAACAAGACGTCAGGACGGTTCTATCCAAATGGGAGTTCACAGGAAAACAACATGGACTGGATAGTATACAAACTTCCACAACTTTGTTCCAATCGGCCAGGAACGAAACTTACTAAGATGTTTAGTATCCCGATCTACACGTATCGGCTCGGATGATACACTAGAAGCTGAGTAAAGAACGATTAATCGGATCCTGTCTGAAAACGGCTACCCCAAAAGATTCATTGAACACAATATAAAATACCGAACAGAGCCAGAAAGAATATCACAAGTGCAAAAGAAAACCCTATTCTTCAAACACCCTTAGAAAAGGGATGCGGCTGCCAAGAGAGTTAGCAGGGTTTCATCTGTCACGCGTAAAACTACTTTCAGCGCTGCCAAGCTCAGATGCTTATTCTCGACATCGATCATCATAAAATGCGAGAACAAGGGTAAATTGCTTTTGTTGACCTTTTCGATGATTATTTACCAATTCAAGTGCACTTGTGGTGCCCCTCATGTATGTCGAACGACAAGGCATTTATCTAAACGCATGGACAAAGAGGAGCTGTATCAAGCTCTATCCTCGCTCATCTGTTAGACACAGACCATGAGGTTGATCCAGTTACCTCATTCAGTGTGCTATACAGGGTCCAACCGAGTGAGTCAAAATCAGTCAGATATAAGACATAAGCGACGGCCGAGGCAATCAGCGTCGGGCTACTACGGCCAAAGCTTTGTTCACAAAAGAAGCTGGTCCAAGCACTTGAACCCCTTTCTCCGAAGGTCGATCACGTCATTCCCGAATGCGATGCCGATTCGGGCCTCTGACGACGACACGTAATTTTACCATGTCCCCTGTTTATCCATTGATTGGTCGGCTAACCAATTGATTGATTGACTGGCCGACTGACTGATTGACTAACTGACTAAATACGTTCTTTTCTTCCCTTATTTTGTTTCATATAAATGTGATTGTAATTGACCTGAGAATGAAACCACCGAAAACATAAGTTCGCCTACGCCTTGCTTTCTGATGTTAATCAAAGGTACCATTGAACAACCTCCACTGGATGATATCCACGGACTCCAATAAAATGTTCGTCCATACTGCTTGAGAAACCGAGATGCATGAACCGTAAACCTTTCTGTGACCGCGCTCTAACTCCTCTTTCTTATGCATAAATTTACGTGTCCATTGTTTCACTGTGTCCACAAAAGACACCCATCAACGCAGTTCTAATCGCCATGTTTGAAATCCTTATGAGTGGGGTGAATGTGGTAAGATTGAAACAACGTTTTACACATGCTCTTGCTCGTTGCTTGTTTTTGTACACATCGATGCTCAGTAACTCTCGCATATTTATGTTTCAGCGATGGCTTTGTTACAAGTTGATTACTGCCTAACTTCGGGTTTTCCGTCTATCAAGACTTCTGCTAAGAATGGTGTTTGTTGATTATTACGGGTGAGCACGCGTACATTCAAGGCTGGCGCGGCGTACGCCGGATTGAAGCACTTTTGACGCCGACCTGATATTCCGCAGAAGTCGAAGGGTCGTGTGCACTGTGCTGCGGTGCACCTAGTTCTGTTTCATGTTTGCGAGACATGTAGCCTTCATATGGAAGAGGTTTTGGACCATCTTTGTTTGCATAGTATCGCTAAGATTGGATGAAATGACCGGGTGAGCAACGCTAAGGTCAGAAATCGAGTAACGGGTGCTAGTTCAGAGAATGTTCTATCATAGCGTATCCAGCTTAATAGACTTCGTTAGTTGAAGCACGTGTTACGTATGGCAAGCACACGTCTACCGTATCATGCCCCGTTTTCCGTTCTTCGGGAGTGGAAGAAATCAAGTAGAGGTCAACAGATGACGTGACAGCGAGGAGCGAAAAAAGGTACAGAGGACTTAAGAAAAGTAGGCACCTCACGTCTTCGTGGTTGGGGTCCAAAAGATCCGTCTACCAGTTGGTTGAAGACACTGAAGGATATGGCAGCGAACCTTAAACAGTAGCGGTCGTGTTGTTACTGTGTCGAATCAGAATGATTGATCAATGTGCCTTTATGCAGTTAGACTGTGTATTCCATGTGTTGGCTACTAGGGCATTCTTTCCTTTTCCCACCCCTGTAGATCCACTCCCTGTCCGTCTTGTATAATAATTCTTTCTCTTTCTGCGTGTAACATGGTGAGAAAGTCAGTGGTCGTCTGGATTCGCTCTTCTGTTTGACGCTGTACGATGATGATGATGATGATGATGATGATGATGATGATGATGATGATGATGATGATGATGGTGGTGGTGGTTAGTATGAATAAAAAGCTGATTTTTTTCGCTTTTCATATATATATAATGGAAATTTCTCTTGCATTTCGCACACTCAAAAGTTCAATACCGCGGGTCAGAATCAAACCGGCGACATTCTACTCGCCGGGCAAATGCTCTAATAACTGAGCTGTTGCGGCGAATAACGCAAGTCAACAGAAAATGATGCACAAATAATCATTTCAATGATACACAACAATTGTCCTGGTTTTAATCTCTGGGCTAGCTTCTTCTTTCACTTCCCAGTGGGACGAATAGCACACAGCTCAAGGCGATCCAGTGGACATTGAAATATATTCATAGAATGTATTATTGGCACGAGGAGCCTGGATCTTTTATAATGGAAAATCTACTTGCATTTTTTCACATCCAAAGGTCCAAAATAAGAGTGGATTTTCCATTATATAATATTGAAGCTTCTCGTGCCAATAATACATCCTATATATGTATATATATAATGTATATTACATATGTATATACTATGCTATACTCTAGGTCTTCAATATTCTCATTCTGACGTGATGATCCACAATAACCAATCGAAGCACACAACAGGGTGTACAGACGCTGGTGTACGTAATGTGCTCCTACACGCTTGTGATACCTGGCCTGTTCGAGCGACTGATGTCGACCGGCTCTCCGTGTTCGATCACCGATGCCTGAGGAGTATCTCGCGAGTTTTAGTGGCAACAGAAAATAAACAGCTTCACAGTTCGAACGCACATCTACGGAACCGGGCGTGCTGCGTACCCAATTAGTGCTACAATATCACTCACCTCATTTTACTACGCCTGGCTCCTTGGAGAGAATAAGGCGGCTTCATAAATGCCTTTGATCGCGGCTGCGATGACGTGATCACTGGCTTCGTTGGCTAGGGCATGTGCTACGTATGCTACCCCGTCGACTTCCCGTCGTACTCTATTCGCCGGTCCTGAGAATGACTGGAAACGACAAAGTGGTGGCCAATCCATAACATAGCACCGGTCTATCAAATTGTTGATTCCAGCATTTGCGTCTGTCGGTTCGTCACGCTGGGGACCTCAAGATCCACCACATAGCTGGCCGAATACCCTGTTGGATATGGCTCAAAGTCGTGCCCAGTGGCGGTGATGTGACAACTTGTGTTCGACCTCCTGAGAGATTTCCCCTTTGATTCTTCCTTTTTTCTGTTTTGTGTTTTTGCATGGCATCACGCCTCTGTACCTTGTACCGGGTCATTAGTGAATAAAATAAAAAATCGGGATTAACAAACTGACTCACGACAAACTATTTTGAGAGCTTGATGGAAATGCTTATATACGAGCTGCGGTTAATAGAAACAAAAGGTGCAAAAGGATAGTCTATCCGGATAATGACAATGGCTTTTAAACCTTGACCGTTGTACCTAGCGTCCTAGTGTCATGGTCCACAAGACGCACCCGGCGTGCAGGTTGTTTGTGACAGCCACTGATTTGGAGATGGATAAAATCAACTAAGCAACGCAGAACTGCTTTTTTGCGTCTTCGGTGTCCAGTCCACAAGAAGGCAGTCGTAATCCGATCGGGAATGTCATCGTGTGGTTTGTACGTCTTTCTTCATCTTATTGCATTTAGTTCGTGTGACGTAATCGAATCCATCATCACTCTGTGATTGACCACAATTGACTTTTAGGCAATCAACTACTCCCTACTCAGTGAGTAGCATGCACACTCCGCCTCACCAAGACTTGGTAAGCTTCTTGGGTGGGGTTCATGAGGCCCTCCTGCTAAGCGGTTGGAGATGTTAGATAACGGCCAGTGTACTAGAACAGCTTAACTGAGTATATGTTTTCTTTAAAAACCCAAAGCTTTGATTCGCATCTTTGCTTATGGTTTTCATAATTTGTTGTCTCTGCTGTATTTTAGTTTTATTTAATTTTCCTTCTGCAAAATAGCAACCAAAATTGTCGCACTAAGCGCAGGCTTATCGATTGTATAGACAATCGGGGACTAATGGCGAGGACTACTCAGCTGTCAGAACGTGTAAACAGTTGAGTAGGTAAATTAGAAAAAGATAAACCAAATCCTTGATGGCTAATTGTTTTCAAGGTTACTAATCAAATTTATTGTATGAGCCGAATTGCTTTCCTGCCTTACGACTTGAACTACTAAGGGATAAGTCGAACTGTAGGCTGTCTCACATTAATTCCCCTTAATGTATTTTAAGGTTTTGTTTGTGACCTGTTCAGCGTATAGACCACAGTAGTGTCGATTCGATGTCATCTGGACTGTTATTTTGCACTCGATAATAGCATCAGAAATAAGAATCTCAACAGTCTTTAAATAAAACTGTTCCACTTTGTCATTAGTTCACACGAGCGCTGTAGCAGCCCTGGTTACGGGTTTTCATCTCGCATTCAACATATCCTTTTAAATTTCCTGACGGCATATAAAGTATCTCAGCCCCGATTATTCCCACCATAACGACACCTGTCAATCGATGTGCATCATTATTATATACTTTTATTCGAATAGTCAAATAGCAGCAAAAACTTGGCATGGGGCTATTCCGGATCTAGGCTTGAATTTCGACAAATTTGGCTTTCGCCGTAGGGTACAATCATCCATCCAACTGTTTCCCCTGTTTTTCGATCTGCGAGTTCAGTCACCTCAGATCATACGTAGATAATTTATCAAATAAATATCCTCATGGTTTAAAACGTGACTCTTTCTCGGTTCTTTGCAGCAATGTTTGCTAAACTTGGCCAAATTCGGCCTGGACACTTGTCACGATATTTTTGCACGGCACTACGGAATGGAAACAACCGATACGATGTCGTTGTTGTTGGCGGTGGTATGGTCGGGTTTGGACTAGCTGCGTTAGCTGGTAACTTGTCGTTTTCTCTCATATGAATCGCCCTTGTCTCCTGATTAGCATCCTCCAACATACTTCAAGGAAAACGAATATTACTATTGGAAAACATGCCAAAAAAATCATACCAAATGCGAGATACATTCGAGGCCCGTGTAGTAGCTCTCAGTTGTTCCTCTCAGTTGATGCTTCAAAGTAAGTATCAAAGGGTTGCAATATCTTCATCAATTAGAACTAAATGCATGGGAATTTGTGCAGTCCAAGCGTGCCCAACCTGTCAAAGCAATGAAAGTGAGTTTGGCTGGTTTAATCTTCTGACTCGGCGTCTACTTAATCCGAAATATCCTTTTAGTTTTTCCCCAATGAACCAGTTATATTGAGATGTGAGCTATCACGTTATATAGCACCTTATGACGATTTTAAAGGTATACCAACAAGTTCTTTTGCATTAATGCATTGACCTTAAGCTCATAAATATTCTTAGTTTTTGCTTTACTAATGTACCAGCTTAACAGGCCTCCCAAATCGTCTGTTAATTTTTCAACCGAGTGTTTTGGACGACAGGCAACGCGAAATGTAGTCGAACAACGGTGCTGGACATGGCTGACACTACTCGTCTAAGGCAAGCAGTCACGTGCCGTTGATTGTAGTTGTCCGCAAAACACTACCATTTTTGTCCGAATGTCTCAGAAAACTGAGTAATCACAGCATTCTATTCTACCGATAACAATAATTTCGCATTTCATCCAAAACGTGATTAAAGTTGTGTTGTGCGTGTGCAATTTTTTCAGGCAGTGTGAGTAAATCCTTGTTATCCTTCATGGCAGAAGGAAATTAGTTAGTCACACCAACAGTTCCCGAGTGCTTTCCAGACTGCGTGGTGTGACCCTGTGTGGTCACTTTGATTATTTAGGCTCGATACCTCTTCCTTGTCTATCGCTCTTATTCTGTGAGTTCGTATCATGTACTCCAAGTAGCAACTAACTTAATGCTTTCCGCGTGATGAAATCGTTTTGTATATCCTGTGTTTGTCTGCGTCAAACTTGTAAATGATGATACTATTCATGTTTTCTGTTGCATAAAAATGATAAGGGGAACCCTGTAGTTGAAGACATGCTGTTAAGTGAATCATATCAAAGGGACGTTCTTGCCGCAACAAGTCAATAGTTTTGGTTTGAGAAAAGGTGGCAAATAGGTAGGAACGTAGAAAGTAAGGGGTTCTTTCGTATTTTGGTTTTCCTAAACAGGGAGGCGGTGATCAGCAAAAGCTTAGCTATTAGAGCTTAGAACGAGTGTTGAACCCTTTCGTCAACGGTCAGTTGATAATAATAATAAGAATGATAATAAGGGATTGGGCGAAAAAATAATTGATTTACCAGAAACAAGGAGATTTGTGGACCCTACCACCAATCAGTGTTTAATTATCGGTAAATTGAAAACAAGCATTTTTGATTTGGGATAATCGCGAAGGAAAAAGAAAAGAATAGGTGCAAAATTCTGCCGTGTTCACGAACGCCTTACACAAAGATGATGTCAGTTTTGGCTTTATGGAAGAAAAGATAAATGTCAAAACCTGTCTTGTTGACGTTTCGGCTGACTATTTTCGATTTTGCGATCACCGATCACAACATGCGCCACTGATTTCAAGCTTCACGGAGTTTTTTTGACCTTATGCTAATTCAAGTCGAATAAAGGTAAAGACTCAATTGCCACATAATTGGACAAACACCACAACAATCAATAAAGCACTGTTGTTAGCTCAGAAACAATTTGATCCGTTTTTGTGAGGGAGTCCAGCAAGATAGGTTACCAAAGAACATTTCTGCACTTTGGCGCGAGCCAATGGGTTGTTGCAGTTGGAACAGGTATAAAAAGTAGAATAGCGTTTGCCAAGATCTCAGGTAGGTCAATATCCCATGTTCTTTATTGTCTCTCTAGACTGCTTGTGGGAATATGTTGCAACGTCGAGGCACGATTCACCGAAGAAGGTGTGCATGCGGTACTCCACTGCACCTGAGAAAATGCTAAAGAGCTCTTGGTAAAAAGCCCTGGAAAGGAAACATATCCATAAAGCCCATGTGGCAAGATGCACAAGTGTACAAGACATTTACTTGAGCAAAACGAGATAGAAATTTTTTTAAGAAGTAATATATAATAGGTATGCTTCCTAACACTTACAAGAACGCAACTTTACGGTCACATCATGTCAGGTTTTGTGTTAGAATAACACCAAGCTCTTAAACTGATGTAGTTTACACTGGGTTTCCCTCGCGTAGCAATAGAAGTAGATTCCTGATCGTTAGTATACGTATCGCGTTATAAAACAGGAAGATACGTCTATACATTTATAGGAGTTAACAGCCAGGTTATGATTTACGACCCTTCGGCTATGTTCAAATTACATTGAAGAAAAGATACCACAAGATGTTTTTGGGCAAGGCTTGCCAAACACTGCGTCTGCATTTATATTACACAGGGAATTACTGGAGGCGAACATGCCAGATAGGCAGTGACATAAGAATTGTTGACAAAATGGTACTTTGTATATTTCAAGATCAAACTTCTGTCGCGTACCTGTTTGAATTATGAACAATTTTTTATCTTAGTGATGTAAACGGTAGCTAACACCCACCCTATACTGTTGCTGTTTTCTCACCCATGTTTCATTCACTGCATCATGATAACGTTCATAACATTCTGATCATGTTCAAATTTGTTCAGCACTAACGCGCCACTTCTGACAACAATAATACTGCCTAGGTTTGGGAAGACAAATCCGACGCATTTCTTGTGTTTGAGCGTGACCCTCTGGCCTATATCGTGGAGAACGACTTAGTCATCGAATCGCTTCGTCTTGTGGCTGATAAAGCCCCCAACCCAGTGACCGTTGAATACAACGCCCTTGTGGATGAAATCGAGCTGCCCAGTTCAGACCAACCAGATCAGTTGGCTCGGGTGCATATACGCAGTTTACAAAGCGATCGACCGCGAGTTGTCGAAACAAACCTAGTGGTGAGCAAAAATCAGTAGTTCTTTTACACGTAAATGTACATTTACTGTCATTATTTCACACTCTTTCCTTCTTGCAGACCGACCGGTCGCCTACTCAATGCTTGCAGAATGCTGAGAACATCGAAAGCGCTCTTCACTTACCATAGGTCGCATGATACACTTTAAAATCAAAATGGCTCTCGCTTACAGCGAAATTGGGTCTCGTGGAAAAATTATGAACAATAGACGGATGAGCATTGTGCAAAAAGAGTGACCCATCCAAATTGCATACTTTAAAATCGGTTAAGCGTATTTACCTTTCACTGCTTTTGATGTTGTACGTTTTCCCATTTGTATTTGTCTGACTTTTGAAAGCTGATGTGCTTGCCTTTCAGTTAAAAGTATTCTCTCAAGAAACCGTCACATTCCGATTTCACAGGACATATGAACTATGATGAAAAAAATTATCCACCAAGATAAGTGTACAACTCAGTTACTACTTTCTCTTTGTCCGTTAATGTGGGAGCCAAGCACGGAACACGAGAATTATCATAGTTAGGGAAGAGATACATTGAAAATCAGAACTCGTTTTATGGCGGGAGTAGCAGGAAGACAAATCGGCGTGCGATGGGTGCGTATTATCTTCAAGTATCTTGTAGGCAAACTGTTATGTATGATGTATCTGCCAATAAGTTGAAAGACCGGTTTGTTAACATTGGTTAAAGAAACACGACCGATCATCTACAGACCGCGCAATGGAAGTTTGAAGCTTCGTTTCAGAAGTTTTGGGAGTATTACAGGGAAACGATAAAGCAAGGTAGGAAGAACACACTGGTAGACGTAAATTTACGGGATTGATTGTGAGGTCTGAAGTTGCCTGAGCTTACGAATGTGAAGAGACACGTTGTAGTTTTCCAACACAACTGAATGTGCGTAAACCACCAGATGCTGTTGTTTGTTTTTATTCCTAGGTACTTGCTAGAGTTGACTCTAAAAAGGGAGCCATTATTAGCGGTCACCTTTTCCATGGAAAAAGATGAAGTTTTCTTGAGATAAAACAATTAAAACCACCGCATCTGAGGCATGGTTACTAGTTGTTCATAGCAAACTACCATTTTCCGTCGATTGGTGTTACGAAAATATTATTGAGGTTCGATTTCTGATACCATTAAGACTTCATTGGTACAGTGATGTACTATACAACAGCAGTAACCTCACCACCATCATGTTGGCATCATAACCGTAAATTGTCCTGGCTGCGGTCTGTTGCTGACAAGTACGAACTTCTATCATGAACAGCGGCATAGACTCAAATAGTGTCCTCCTACTTCATAATGTTGGACTCAGATTGACCATATTGTCATTATCTCTTAACGCCTCAGTATGATCAAGGTGTGTGTCTCAGGCTCCGAGCCGGATACTCGCCCTGAACGCCTATCAAAATACTCCCAAATGACTGCGCGTCTCAAACACCTTCTGCCGAGGAAGCCCTACACTTTACCTTCTCATGGTGAAGGTGTTTTCACCAAAGTATGAGAACGAAGGCGAACCGGTACCGCTGTCCACCGGGTTGACTGATATCCAGTCTACGGGAGGCGGCTAAACCCTAATTGCAAGCCATCAACGAGCGGTTTATGAAGCGAACAGCATTGTATTCGTCGGCATCTGTGACTGAGGGATGTACTGAGCATCCAGTCCCCGGCTCTCTGTGGTTTCCAGAAGAGACGAATGAACCATACCATTGGCCACCAGCTCCTCTGAACCAACACTGTTACCTTGCAGGACGCACTTGGCTGCGTAAAGGCTAGAAGTGTACTCTCTAATAAAAATGCTCAATCTGGTCTGGGCGGCCGAATAGTGCAACAGCCCACAACGCCAAAAACAATGTTATTGGGGATATGGTGCAAAGCGATCGTTACGCTTGCGCTAACATTCTTACGTCGTACACACATACCCCCACACATACCCCCCCCCCGCCCCTCGCACATTTTCAAATTCTTCGGGAACTGCAGTCGACCGTACTTGCGGTAACGTCTCTGAGGCAAGCCCATTCCCTGTTTTGTCGCTTCCTCCTTCGTCTAGTGTTCAAGTATCACCGAATCCGCTTCCGCCAGCTGATAATTTACTTCGCCCTCAGTGCTCTTTTCAACTGGCTACATTTAATGTGCGAACGCTAGTGCGTATAGGACAACAGCCGTGTTAGGTTGGTACTCTGGAGACCCTTGCCGTCGACGTGTGTTGTATCCAAAGGACTCGTATCCAAGACTCCAGCTTTGTCGTACGATTGGTGCCCCCGTCCAATCCTGTAAAGTTTCACTTACGCTTGTCTGAGGACCCTGAGACCGCGGCTTCTGGTCTTTCTTGCTCAGGCGTAGCTCTCACTGAGAGGGTTAAGGCTGCGCTGCTTGACTGGATCCCAGCCGGCAGTTGTGCACAGTGGTCAGACACTGGAGCAGTCAGAGAATATAAACAGGTTAAAATGACTGGGACATGTGTTACACATTGCCACCCATAGACTTCCTTGTTGTACGCTGTTCTCAGAGGCCGACATTGGTTGGAAGGTAGGTCGAGGCGGTCAGTGCATGACGTGACAGAAGGATATGATAACCTTGACTAGTGAACTTGTCCAAGTAGAACGTGTGAGACTTCCGGGTTGGGATCCACGAGACCTGTTTACCAAATGGTTGGAGACATTAAGTGATATGGCTAGGTGTCGCGGCCAGCGCTGGGAGTTTGTGACCAAAGCCGAAACCAGATCACAGATATGCGAGCTTTATTGTTGAATGAACTGAACTAAACAGTTCCCTGTTCAGGCGATAAGTGGACATGCACGCGCCCGCAACATTGCACGAATAGGCAATAATCGCGTCCAGAGAAAAATCTAGTGGCAGGTCGTGTGCCAACATCTTCGATTTTTTGTCGTTTCTTGAATAGTTTACTTTATATTCTCATTGTGACTTATGTATTTTCTTCGCTGGATTAGTGATGCTACCGATTTCCATAGATATTGCAGTCGTGGGAAGGACTGATATCTATGCTGCGACGTGTGTCGTTGTCCCTACTTTCCAGATCGTCATGAGGCCCGAACGGCCGCAGTGCTACTTCTATGGCCTCCTGTCTGTTGTAATCTGTGAATGTTTGCCAAATTGTTTTTTCTGTTATCAATAAAAGGGTTTTAACGGTAATCACGAACTGCATGTCACTGAAGTGAAAAATTAACGTCACACCAAGTCACATTGTCAGTCGGATTTCATATTCTGTGAGGCACGAAACCGCATGATCTTACCCATTCTTTTCTCTCGGTGTTTTTTCATCAAAAGCTGGATTTATTATATGGATTTATGTTTTCAGCAGGATTGTGTTGAGCTATTATAGCTAGGCGTTAATATTTTCCCTCTCATCTGCTGTGCATACACACCTTCCTCCGGTCTTCCCGTTTGCGTTCCAGGTTGGAGCCGATGGAGTGAAATCCAAAGTGCGTGAAATAGCTGATTTGCAGACGATCGGTTGGGACCACGGCCAGGCTGCCGTTGTGGCTACGCTTTGCAAGAGTGAGGCGAGTTTTGAGGCGGAAATTTTGTGTGCTAATGTTTTGCCTTTTAATATCAAAAAGCGCGTGCTCCTCCGTCACGAAAACTGCTTACATGTTGGACTTTGTGAAAAATCAGCCAGCAGAAAAACACAAGCAAACGTCTTTGAATTATTTCTTTTGAAAGGTAGGTAGTTGAGGAAAAAGTCTGTCTCCAGGTTCCCTTTTCCGGGAAGAACTATACTCTCCCTTCCCAGTTCTGATAATCCTAAAACTTAATGTTGTGACGATCGACCCATAGGTTGATACAGATGCCCGGAATTCATTCACCCTATTCATCTCTCGATTGCTACCTTGTTCCGCAGTTGACATTTCACATTTGCCTCGAGTTGCACAACGTCTGGAGTGAATGAGAAATCGGTTTGTTATGTCAGCATTACCGAACACCCGATGTCATCTACAAATCAACCTAAGCACATACTAGTTCCAATTATCCAACTTGAGTTCACATCGTTTTCATAGATACCGACGGTTTACGTCTTTTCTTTCCTGTGCAGAACTTAAACAGGAAATCTAACTTTGGCACATCGTACAGCCTACCGCTGATCGAGGGCGAGTCGATTTTGTGAGCATCAGGCAAGCTGATGGTTGAACTGGTTTGACCTTTAACCTCTACTCTTTAGTTTATCAGTTTTTATTCGATCGATTTGATCGAGCGTAGCTGTTTTTTTTCTCTCTCTCTCTGTATGTGTGTGTGTGTGTGTGTGTGTGTGTGTGTGTGTGTGTGTGTGTTATGTGTGTATATCTTTGTGAATATTTCGACTTGGCAGTGAATTTTGTTGCGATTGGTAGTAACCGCAAAAAGAAAGCCTCAATTATGATCGAAACCGTATTTTTTCGCGAAACAGGTGATATGTCATCTAATTTTCAAAGTGGATAAGTTCTTGAAATCATATTTCTAAGGTAGGTTATTGGGTACATAAGGATTCCTTACTGGAACATGTTCACTAGGTCATTCTCTAGTTCAAAGGGAAAGATTAGGTGTGTAACACCAGCTTGAGATGAAGCATGGTGCCAAGTCAACAACAACAGTTACAAGAATGGAGGAAAGTACAACGAAGTATAGTATGCATTCACTGGGTTAGTTACTTCTTCCATGGTTGAGTGCGTTATGGGTTGTTATTACCACTCAGTCGCCCAGTCCAGAGTAGGCCTTTTTATTCGAGGATGCACCTTTAGCCTTTGTGCGGTCAGTGCATCCCGCAGGGCAGCAGCCTTGGTCCAGATTTGCCTTTGAAAACGTTGTCGGATAGGTAGAGCTCGGCTGGGGACTATAGCCTTACCTAGTGGTGTGCTACATTCGCCACGTCACAGTACAATCAGCAGATTCATGTGGCGTTTTACAGTGGAGAAAGCTAATCAAGCGAAAATCCCACTACATCTTCGAGCACTGCCGCTGATCCTCCACGACCGCTTATTTGGTGAGGCCACCGTATTCAGGGTTAACGGTGGGAGTGGCCGTTCACCTATCCGAGACCGGGTAGCATGCAACTCTTCCCTGTCCTTACTAGACAACCGGGATTCGGAAGATAAATAGCTACCAATATCAGATGGCGTATGCTGAGTACAGATGGTTACCAGTTGCCGGTTTTGCACACTGAAGTTGGCGGTCATACGTGATAACCCAGTGGTTTTGATGGTGGATTATCATGCCCATATCCGGAAAAATATCCGTCGCCTTTAATAGTTGGTTGCGTGTGTGATTTTTTATCATTGGCTATGGAAAATGAAAGACAGTATTTGTGGCACACGTGCTACCTTCATCTTTCCAACTTCCTTTGTTCACAGATCCTCCAGATCCTTTCTCTGTCCATCTTATGCTGTCTTTCACTTGCAGCAGACTCCATACACTCCCATTCACAGTATTTTCTAGAACCATGGGAGTTATCTTCATTTACGGTAGCTGATTTCCGTTTCGAAAGGTTAGTGATGTTTTTCCTAGTTCAGTGATAGGGCGGGGGTGACTCCGTAACCACATCGTCTCGTTGCTCTATGAAGAGTAACCGGCAGCCCGGACCCTGAGATCTGTACTGAAGACTACGGTGAACCCAACACAGTCCTGACAACTGTGCAGTATGGGTTTGGTGATCGGATGTTAATGTTCATGTCCATTTGTGCATACCTGTCATGGGTTAGTGACTGAAAAGCCATATGAGTCTTTTATCTTTTCTCTGTTATAGAGAAGCGAACCTTTCACTGCATGGCAACGATTCGTGGGAAATGGCCCAATCGCATTGCTTCCCGTGAGTCATATTTATCCATTCACTTGTTTACGTGCTCACCACACGCAGAGGAAATCTATATGTAAAGTATAAACTTATTGAATTTGTTTGTTCCAATGTGGTTGCTCAACACTATTATGTTGAGCTTATCGAAGATTAGCATACATTAGATTGTTCCCGATTACTTTGTTTCGGTCTGGTCTCACTCAGGCCTCCTGCTGTGAGGAACAACATTCGGGACAATTAGGACCCTAGAACTGCGAGTTGAAAAACACTTTCTCCCTGTAAGAAGTCTTATACCAAAATAATCAATGCTGTAAGATAGGTCTCGTGACCTCGCATGGGCAAATTGTTTTTCACCAGGTTTCTAATTTCTGTCCCACCTCAAAGTCATTTTGCATGCGGACTTCGTCTTACTGCAGTGCTCCCGTCATGCGCTAACAGTGCTTTGGTACAATTAAAACACATGGTTACGAAGGGCGGGGCTGTTTTGCCGTGATCCATCCCGGATAGTCAAACCTAGGAAGGAGATTTTTCGGGTTTTTGTTCGTAGCCGCTGGTTAGGCAAAATCAGCGACAGCAATCACCCTGTAACAGCCCGATCGTTCGTGCAACGTATCGCTTATTGAGGTGACCAGAAAATCGTTAACTTCAAGAAAGGTTTGCCACAAACAACCACCTGGCACACTGCCCATCATCAGACCTTAGGAAATGGTAGCCAGTAATCGGTAACTGAGTGATAAATGGTCGAATTACTCCAACACGTTATCATCGAAAGAGTCAACAGTCTTGTCACTCTGGTGTCTCCTCACTTTCGGATTAATAGTTCACCGTTTACTAACGATTTCCCTACGGTGACACAGTACAATGAGTCTGAACTAATTTTTTACAGCCCCACTCTAGCCGGTGATGGTCGAGTAGCGTGGGTCTCTATCACCTCGGAGGTACCAATGACTTTCCAGTCCCACGCCTACCGTTCACGCTGTTGGTAGGTAGCAATCCATTCGCATCTGGCTCGTTGTCGTTCTGACTCATACTGGATTTTATGGTGTTCATCACTCCCTAGTCTAAGAGTTATGATTACCGGATGTCCTTGATGACCTCTCAGACCATGGACTATACTTTCTTCCTGTGAATTTGTATGCAACTGCAGACTAAAAAAATCCTGAGCTGAAAACAAAGAATGTGTCTGCTTTTGACAATGCAGTACATTCGTGTGTGTTCGACTTCTACGACGAAACTGTCGATCTGGCTGGGACCATCCGTACCTTAGTAACGTTGCCCGTCACCGTTTTTCTCCAACCACTCGTTGCTGTAAGTTCTAAATTAGTTTCAGTTAACGCCTAGAAAGCATTTCGTTTTCCGTAACTGAAGAGCACACCTAGTAACTTTCGATTTTTTTCAGTTACTGAAGCACTTTTGGGCTGCGAGAAATGTTGAATGGTGGCCTATGTGATCCAACGCACAATTACAACCCATGAGGAAATCTTGCCGCTGTCGTTGATTTGTTACTCTCTACCCTCTGTGTTTGGTTTTCAGCTCTCAGCTGATTGTTCGTCCCTTACTTGGAGTACCACGAATGAAGAGGCCGACCGCTTGCTGTCCATGTCTGAGACTGATTTTGTCCAGTCTTTGAATTACGCTTTGGTGAGTGTTTGGTTGACATATTTCTGTTTATTTTTGCTCTCAGATCCCCTCCGCAGTTCACGCACCTAAACCCTAATTTCAAAGTCATTTTTGATCCAAAAGGTTTTTTTCTACTTCGAAATTATCTTCTCTTCACTGACCTTCTAATGCTATATCACCGCATCGTTTGACAGCATACAGCTATATTCACCCCTCGCCCCTCGGAGTTAGGTTGACCGTTGATTTGAGCATGCGCAAATTTCGTTGTCAAGGTAAAATATAATGGCGTGGTACAAAATATTTCGGTTACTAGATTTTTCTTTTGTGGAAGCAAAGGATCAATGATAAGTTGTTTCCATGAACAATAACAAAGTCGCCCTTTGTTAAGTCCTCTTTTCAACTGGTGTAATTTCTTGTGAGAAAGAGCCAAAGGAAAGAAGGAGCAATATTAGTCAGCATCTGTGAGGGAATGAACGACCTACTGCCAGTAGATGATTTGGTCCGTTTAATTTACATAACGATGATTTGGCTATCGGCCAGCACGTCTTTGCCTGTCCTGAAGGACAATATCGGGGCGAAAAAAGCAGATTTTGAGAGCCATTCAAATGCCAATTGTCATTCAATTAGAAGAGCTGGCTGTAAATAAGGGGTGTACCAAGAAGTATGCTACTCTGGATTCGGTTATGATCACCAAGCATCCTATATAAACTGTTGTTTTGGCGCCAATAAATAGAGAAGATTCCAGGCCAGAAGAGTCTTCCTACTGGAGCTGGTCGGACGCAACAGATCAGCATCAGTGTAAGTCAGATAGATTTTCTGTTTTTGCGATTGCAAATCATATAAGTTTTGTGGTCTCGAAAGCCAGCAAATTCCTCATCGTTCGGCTAGTTTTCGATCTGGTGGTTGGTTCATTTTGCCAGCAAATCTCCGACCGAATAATAAATGATCTGTTAGGCAATTTCGTCAATTGGAATGACCACCCTCATGGAACAGTTACAGCACTTGACCTGGCAATCTGATGGTTTATTTCGTCTAACTGTCTCAAAAATGAAACGTATTACTACATTGACATAGAAATATTCATTTCAATTTTGTTCACCCAAATCTCCCTGTATTTTGGTTTCAATTATCAACAATGCATGTCGCCAAAGTCAGCGTTGGTAATAACAGATCGGCGAACATCTAAAAAATATCTAACACTTGCTGAAATTGCTGCAGCATAAGGAGATCATTTCGACCCGAAAGTGCCATTTACTATCAGGCAACTCTCTGTGCTTTTATTCAAAGTGTTTCTTAAAAAACGCACCTACTTCATGCTGAGGTGTTGCATGTTCAACGCAGTGTTTGCTATACATCTTAACAAGTGACTTAGTTTCTATTGTGGTTTTATCAGTGCATGTCGTCCGTTTGCCGAAAGTGTCGTTCCTCACAAACAATCAGTCGCCGTTCGCTGTTCGTTCTGAATTCTGGCCTTCGGTTGCACTGAGGGGCAGGCTAAGGGGAAGAATTAGAAAACCGGTCCCTCATGTTCTGTTCTGAAAAATTTATGCCGATATCTAATGTGATAACACAGTTATACGTAAATGGTTTTTCAAAATGAATCAATGGATTATCGGTTTCTAACGTATTTTTACACGATTGTGAAAGCATGTATAAATCAACGGTAATTTCTATTTTCGCACCCATTACCACAGTAAAAAGGATAGGTTATGTGAAGGTTTGCGCTGACACATGGTCGCTAGCCTTCCACGTCCCGTCAGCAATCAGCGTGTCAGCACCTGTCCAAAATCTAGGTCAGTGCTTCTCCCAGCGCATCCGCAAGTGACAGCTTGGCGGATGGATGAGGCACGAACTACTTCCCGTCAAGTGGTAACTGACCTTGTGAGACCGATCAACCAATCAGAAGACAGGCTACTTGGTGCAAGTATGAACCAATTGGGTTGTATTGCAATGACCAGTGTCAGTGATTGTTTTTGTTCCTATATGAACAGTGTCTTTTGTGCTGATAAACTGAGATGATTCGTGGGCGGAGTAGACTTCCCACCAAAGTTAGTGGAACGGTTTGAAACAGGTTACTTCTGATTGAGTATACAGCAGTAGTACAGAAAGTTTGTAAAGATGACTTTAACCTTTGGGGGCTGTTGAAGGGATAGATTAGCCGGCGATGGAGATAATTGAAATCCAGATCCCGGATTTCTTAGTTCACTATGATAACCATTTTACCACCTCCAGCCACTAATACGTAACGCTTCAGACGGTCCTAGTTCAGTAACGTTTGAACAACCAACACCCGTGCATTGAATGCGGTGTTTGTGGTTGTTACCTCAGCAGAAACCCCACTGGATGAACCAGTAAAGAGGAAACTCCTAAAAATATTTTCTGATAGACGGAAAGCGTGTGCGGATCTCTGGAACTCTCACGCAGGACGCATAATACACCCTTGATAGCCAAGTCTACTGGTTAGATTTTCCATACTTTTTTCTGTGTTGTGAATTCGCCGCACTTGCTCATCTTTCAAATACGGCACGCCTCAGTGAGCAGCACCAAAGAAATTTATCCCGGAACACATGTCCCAACAGCCTTAGCCTGGTGAAGTTTAGTTTCTTATTCTATTTTTTTGTGTATCCAATACTTCGTGCCTAAACTTAACAATGCTGTTGCGCTGTTTCCACCAGATTCGAGCAATGCAACGAAGACATCGTTGCTCGAATACCGATGATATCTGTGTATGCCCCGCCCGCCGCGGCCGCGTTTCTTAGCAGTGGAGAACAACGGGCCCAGTGGTTGTAGTGTGCACTGAATCTTTGACAGATAAGCGAATGCCACGTTGACGCCACAGATGACTGATGTTAGCAAAAGCCAAACTCGCATTCTTTGTACGCGAAGACACTCCATTCGATGTCCCACTTCCGGGTGAAGTGCAACTGCCTAGATAATAACTTATCTATCAGGGTTTTTGCCTCCTCTGACATGACAAGCCTCGGTATTGAACCAACCCGGTCTTGCATCGTCATCCTGTAGTTTGAAAGTGCAAGGACGCTCTCAAACAAACTGACTTTATGATTATCTTGGAATTCTTCAAACGTTTCATTCATGCCCGATTGGGGTTGGAATGATATAGCGTTTGAGTGGTAACTTACATTCGTCATGCAAATAAAAGGGCAAACATAAGATGGACGGATCCCGCAGTGTTCTCCTTCCCAAAAAAATATGTCGACACTCGTCCCTGTGGATTATTTTGCACCTGTTAAACCTACAGCTATGAGAATCATTGGAATTTCGAACCCCCAAAAAAACGTGCCGGTATTTTGTGACTGAGAAGATATGCATCTTGAAACACAGTCGCTTTGCGGGAAGCAGGATGTCCGATGCCTATGAAAAGCAGGCGTGGTGCTTTTTGGGACCCGGTAAACATACAAGTAGATGTTCAGTAAATTCCACCTCGTAGTCGTTCGACCTCCCAACACAACTTTTATGCTTGCCTTTCTTATTGTTCATTGTTAACTAAAACTGGTTCTCACAAGGAAAACAACTGAATACGGTGCAAAACATTCTGCCTCATAGACCAAACCAAACGCGCCAACTCCCCCGGAAGCTCAAGTGCTCGGTCGCCTTGGGCAACTTCTCGCGGGCTTAGCGGATCAATTTTGTGGTCACACTGTCGCCCCATCTTTGGGCCCAACCAATCCGCCTACTGCCCCTCAGATTTGCCATTTGCAATCAGGCTCGAAACGTATGAAATTCCCTCTCGGATTTCTACATGCCAATAACTATCACGCTTCCCGTGCAGTACTGGTTGGGTGAGCGCTCAATTTAGTATGTTTTTGGAGGTGATGGTTGGGGAGAGCTATCCCTTGCACATTCTGTCGTATCGTTGCCCTCTGATTTCAAGTGTCTGCAGTGTGTTAATGTGTGATAACTGGTTTATCGCCAACTAGTCGAACTCGGCTGACAAAGGAATTTCCAAACGATCTACTAATTCATTATTAGCACGAGGAGCCTGGATCTCATAAAAAATGAAAAATCCACTTGTATTCTTCGAATCCAAAAGTCCAACCCTGTGAACTGGCAACCCTCCGCTTACTGGGCAGATGATTTGCCTGCTAAGCTGTTGTGGTACGACCAATCGGGTGCGAATAACAAGTGAATGTCCAGTGATACACAGCAACTGTTTTGGTCTTCTGTTGTTCGTTGCCTTGCGATAGAACAAACAGTACACAGCTGAACGCGATCCTTTGGGTATTGCAATGCATTCATAGAATGTATTATTGACACGAGGAGCCCAGGTTTTTCGATATCTATAAGATCGACTAACTCTTTGTTCTCATCGAGGTTTTGGCGGTTTCCGCTTACTGGTTGATTGTGGAGCCAGTTGTGCGTGCCTAGCACAGCTCACCACTCGTTAGTCCGCTATAAGTGAAATTGACTTCAATATCATGTCCTTCTTTATTTCGATTATATATATATATATATATATATATATATATATATATATATATATATATATATATATATATATATATAAATTGCGTGCTGGAGGATAGCCATTCCAAAGTGTGTAAATTTCATTCCCCGGGTCACCTATTCTGTATGTGAAGCAGTATTCTGTGTTGTTCTTTACCATCACCCGGCTGTTCAGAAACAAATAAAGGCTTTTTTCTGAACTGCTACCGTTCGTTTCAATAATAAAAATCATCTAATCAGTTCTATTTTCGTATCTTAAAAAGGTTGCTGATTGGTTTACAGTTAAAAGCTTTCATACATACAGAATCCCTGGTAGCAGACTCAAGTCATTAAACCAAGAGGTCTGATACCCACCAGAATCATCGTCTTCCCGTCGTTAGTCTTGAGTTAGGAATGCTCTGTACCTACAGGCTCCTAGCTCTTGGCGTTTTCAGCACGACCGCCTTACCACCCATCATTTGAAGGGACATCGGCAATGCGCGAGTGGCAGTCGTTCTACCTGTGCATATTTATAAGAGCTTATTGTTCTTGTAGGCGCCCTGAGTTTTCAAGTGGTCTTGAAAGTGTTCGTTTGTCCATTATGAAGAGCCAACTTCTCGTGACTATTAAGCTTAGAGAATTGACATTCTAACCTTCCCTTGATCACGAGTGAATTTAGAAACCTGGCTTTGCAACTTTTAGTAGCCAAGCTTCAATAATATCCTTGTATGAGGGATTGTGGTCTGTGTATCCTACATTTCTTCTTCTTAGGTTGTTCGTTTTCTCGCGAATAGTTTCGTCGCAAATACATGAAATCTCTGCAATAAGTTGTTTTGCAGTATCAGTGTTGAGGCCATCATAAATATACATCGAAGTATTCACTGTACAGTTGTTTCATGAGGCTTTGTAAGAATAATTTGTTAGTGCTATTCACCGAAGCTTAACGGGGACTCATTACCTAATAACAGCTCAAATCTACCGCACAAATAGGCCAAGTAAGCAAACCCTGTGGGTTATTTCTAATGCCTAAGGCTTATTCAGGCTTCTACTGAAAAGGTGGTCATGAAAGCCTTTTCTTCTGTGAGTGACGAGTTGCAAAACTCAGTACCGGTGACGGCTGAGTGCTACGTCTTGCGACGTTTACGTGAAACAAGCCGCTTGGAACCAAATTAACCGGCGGGCGTTTTGTACTCACCATCGCACACGCCTGACGGGAATGACGCCGTGTGCCCCGGTAGATATACTACACAGTTCGCAGTTTATAAAAAATGTGATAAAGCCGCTGTACACCGAATTTTCATTATTATTCTGTGTCGAGTTGAGCGGATGATGAATCAACTCGAAAAAATCACGAATGATGGGAATTTTGTATCTGTACCATGATACTGTCGATGAAGCATGTACTTCTGTATTACTTTGTCCCATTCTCTTCATTTTCCAATCTTTTCCAGTGATGCGGCACATCGCATTTTGCCTTTGGCTGGTCAAGGAGTCAACCTTGGGTTTGGTGACGTAACATCTCTAGTCCAATGCCTCGAGGAAGCTGGGTCACAAGGTGCAGATCTTGGTACGTGACAAACTTGTGTTCTGCTCGCACTTTTTTCAGATCACTTTCTATGCGGCGGTGAGCTTTTTCAACCTGCACCATGATTGTGGGAGCCAATCAAGGATGGGATCCCAAATATATCAACAAATACGTAGAAATGATAAGAAGAGACATACTTGCCTCCGACTCATTGCCATCATTACGGTGGTTGGCCGCAAATAGGATGAACCTAAGATCTCTAAATAAGCAGTCGCGGACGGTCAGCGGCAGTGCTGGATGACCTGGTGGGTTTCCTCCTGGCAAGCCTTCTCCAATATAAAACACCACATTAGTCTATGGACAACACTGTGATGTGGCGAATGTGACCTGCCACTAAATATTGACTATAACTCCTTGTCGTGATCCATCTACCCGACAAATTTCCCCGGAAATGTCGAATGAACTACACAATAGGCCATTGGCTTGTCCGGAGTAATTCTACTGCCTTGCAGGTTGAACTTTGGTGAGTAAAGTCTAGAGACACATTGTCGAACAAAAAAGCTGGATGAGGTACCGTCAACATACCCTTAACTCCGGACTGGGTGACCGAGTAGTGCAACATTCCCGAAGGGTGCTGGGGACACTCCCTCGTACCATATGCCCGAGAATCTTCATGAGTAACTTGGGAGACGTGCACTCTGATCATACTACGACGTTCGTGGCAAGCAACGCGCCTCGTGCTCCAGCAGTTGGGGTGTCAAGATAACAAGCTGGAATACTCAGTTGTAGCAAACGCATGTATAGCTTGTTGGAATGTGAGGACACTGATGGACGTGAGCAGTCAGAGTCTCACAACAAGAACACTCCACGGCTACATTATCGACGTTGTTTGTCTGTCGGAAGTCCGCCTACCCAACTCTGGCACTGGACGTGTGAAAGTCCAAGGAGAGGAGACAGTTGATTGCCTTTATCATAGCGACCAGCCAGACAACTCCGAGCAACAGGACGTTGCATTCGCTTTTAGCAATAAAACCAATAGCGCGATGATGTGTTGGGAGCCAATTTCCACAAGACTTGCTTTGCCACGATTCAGGGGCTCGCAGAACATGACGGTGATTGCGGTCTACACCTCGACTAATGCGGTCGGACAACGAAACAGGAGATGAATTCTCCAAGAACTAATCAAGCTGGTCCAGAGTGTCAGAGAATCAGAAATGTAAGTGAAAACACATTATCAGCGAGACAGTTTTCGCATTTTGTTCGTGGCTACTTTTTCGTTGGATTCGAACGATCGAAGAATTACTGACCGGAGATAATCCAGTAGTTTGCGTGCTGATAACAAATTGGCAACGGGGAAAATTCTCGAATTCACAATGTCAATTTTTGTTGAGCAATTACAGTCAGTCCTGTGACGACAGCAGTCACAGTTCGAAGCAGCCCAATTAAAAATGATGGAATCGATGGTTCAGCCCTACGACTCAACATCCAGCATCAATCAGTCCACATCAGCGGACGCCATTGCTGCCAGTATTTGTGAATTCATATACGATCCAGATTCGGGAGTGGATTTCGATTCGTGGTCCAAACGATAGGAAGATATATTTCGAGTCGATTTTTCCAAGACGGATAATGCATGGAAGGCACAACTTTTGTTACGCAAATTGCGTACCAAATAACGCCAGCGATACACTAACGCAATTCTACCACAAAATCCTCGTGATCTCACATTCGACGACACAGTCAATTGGTTTTCGGAAACGTTTGGAGAAAAAATTGCGATGTTCAATACCCGTTACCACTGTCTGAAGCTGGCAAAGAATGGGGCGGACGATTTCCTGCTGTTTTCGAGCATTGTCGATCGCCAGTGTGAACATTTCAAGCTGCGTTCAATGACAAAGGATCAGTTCGAGTGCCTCATAACTCTCTATGGTTTACAGGCACCTCGTGCTGCCGAAGTCGGAACCCACCTGTTAAACAAAATTGAACAGGATCCTGAGACGAATCTCCGGACATTAACCGCCTAGTGTCAGCGACTCCAGAACCTAGAACATGATTCGGCCATCAAAGAAAAACCTGGCGATGTTTTTCCTTCCACGATGATTCGAGCTGTAACAAATTCCAAAACAATACCAGCTAAAAAGCCTCCAGTAGCCGCATCAAGCAAATCACCAACCGCATGCTGGAATTGTGGTGAATGGCATTTTGTTCGTTTCTGTCCATCCAGGGAACATACTTGTCATAAATTTCATAATCAAGGTCATAAAGAGGATCATTGCCCAATCGATCATCCTATCAAGTTTCATGTCAACCAGAAGCAAAAGACGCCCTTCATGCGTCTATCATCTAACCCGGACTTCAGTTCACAGTCCATCATGGCTACCTTCAATACTGCTTTCGAAGCCAGAAGGAAATACATTATCATCAATATCAATGGTACACCGGTACGTCTTCAGCTAGATACGGCGTCAGATATCACATTGATTTCCAAACAGACATGGGTTTTGATCGGATAGCCTTGCACAATCAAACCGAACAAGACGGCAAAAAACGTTTACGGGGGAAAATTATTACTCACTGGTGAGTTAGACTATGATGCTACTTTTACTGATATTCAATAGTTGGGTACCTGTTATCTCACTAACCGCTCAAATCTGAATCTCCTTGGTCTCCACTGGATTGAAGAACTTCACTTCCTGGAAGTCCCCTAAACCGTGTCTGCAACGATTCAGGGGCTCGCAGAACATGACGGTGATTGCGGTCTACACCTCGACTAATGCGGTCGGACAACGAAACAGGAGATGAATTCTCCAAGAACTAATCAAGCTGGTCCAGAGTGTCAGAGAATCAGAAATGTAAGTGAAAACACATTATCAGCGAGACAGTTTTCGCATTTTGTTCGTGGCTACTTTTTCGTTGGATTCGAACGATCGAAGAATTACTGACCGGAGATAATCCAGTAGTTTGCGTGCTGATAACAAATTGGCAACGGGGAAAATTCTCGAATTCACAATGTCAATTTTTGTTGAGCAATTACAGTCAGTCCTGTGACGACAGCAGTCACAGTTCGAAGCAGCCCAATTAAAAATGATGGAATCGATGGTTCAGCCCTACGACTCAACATCCAGCATCAATCAGTCCACATCAGCGGACGCCATTGCTGCCAGTATTTGTGAATTCATATACGATCCAGATTCGGGAGTGGATTTCGATTCGTGGTCCAAACGATAGGAAGATATATTTCGAGTCGATTTTTCCAAGACGGATAATGCATGGAAGGCACAACTTTTGTTACGCAAATTGCGTACCAAATAACGCCAGCGATACACTAACGCAATTCTACCACAAAATCCTCGTGATCTCACATTCGACGACACAGTCAATTGGTTTTCGGAAACGTTTGGAGAAAAAATTGCGATGTTCAATACCCGTTACCACTGTCTGAAGCTGGCAAAGAATGGGGCGGACGATTTCCTGCTGTTTTCGAGCATTGTCGATCGCCAGTGTGAACATTTCAAGCTGCGTTCAATGACAAAGGATCAGTTCGAGTGCCTCATAACTCTCTATGGTTTACAGGCACCTCGTGCTGCCGAAGTCGGAACCCACCTGTTAAACAAAATTGAACAGGATCCTGAGACGAATCTCCGGACATTAACCGCCTAGTGTCAGCGACTCCAGAACCTAGAACATGATTCGGCCATCAAAGAAAAACCTGGCGATGTTTTTCCTTCCACGATGATTCGAGCTGTAACAAATTCCAAAACAATACCAGCTAAAAAGCCTCCAGTAGCCGCATCAAGCAAATCACCAACCGCATGCTGGAATTGTGGTGAATGGCATTTTGTTCGTTTCTGTCCATCCAGGGAACATACTTGTCATAAATTTCATAATCAAGGTCATAAAGAGGATCATTGCCCAATCGATCATCCTATCAAGTTTCATGTCAACCAGAAGCAAAAGACGCCCTTCATGCGTCTATCATCTAACCCGGACTTCAGTTCACAGTCCATCATGGCTACCTTCAATACTGCTTTCGAAGCCAGAAGGAAATACATTATCATCAATATCAATGGTACACCGGTACGTCTTCAGCTAGATACGGCGTCAGATATCACATTGATTTCCAAACAGACATGGGTTTTGATCGGATAGCCTTGCACAATCAAACCGAACAAGACGGCAAAAAACGTTTACGGGGGAAAATTATTACTCACTGGTGAGTTAGACTATGATGCTACTTTTACTGATATTCAATAGTTGGGTACCTGTTATCTCACTAACCGCTCAAATCTGAATCTCCTTGGTCTCCACTGGATTGAAGAACTTCACTTCCTGGAAGTCCCCTAAACCATGTCTACAGCAGTGTGATGTCACCACAGTATGCTCCGACATCCGATCACATGACTGTCGAATTGTCATCATGTCTACAACAAAAATTTGGCTCTGTTTTTCAACATGGTTTCGGGTGCTGCACCAAGACAAAAACCACTCTGTGTCTGCTTCCTGGAACGAAACCTGTCTTCCGACCAAAACGACCAGTTCCATATGCTACTCTTCCGGTGATCGACCAGGAACTTGAACGCCTTAAACAAGAGGGTGTGCTACAACCTGTGAACTATTCTCCATGGTCTGGACCAATCTTCGTTGTCAAGATACCTAATAGCAAAATTCGATTATGTGCTGACTTTTCCACTGGTCTCAATGCAGCTCTAAATATGCATCAATACCTCTTACCCGTTCCGGAGGACTTATTTATAAAAACTTAATGGCGGAGCATGTTTTGCACAGCTGGATTTTTGGGACGCGTATCTACAAGTAGAGGTGGATGAAGTCTCAAGGGAACTTCTGACAATCAACACTCATCGTGGACTGTTCCAGCTCCCACGTTTATCTTTTGGTGTGAAAACGGCTCCCGCCATTTTCAACAAATCATAGACATCATATTAACTGAGGGAGCTGCTGCCTATCCAGACGGTATCACCGTCAACGGCTCAAATTCAAACGAATTGTCACAACATTTGTAAACGTTACTCAGTCGCATTCAGGAATGCGGCTTCCGACCACGTTGGGATAAGTGCACTTTCTTCATGCCCTCGGTTAAATACCTCGGTTTCATCGTTGATAAAGACGGTCTTCGTCCAGACCCGTTAAACATCAAAGCCATCAAACAAATGCCCCAACCGAACGATGTGACTACCTTGCGTTCTCTTCTGGACCTCGAAAGCCACTACGGTTATTTCTGCCAGAAATGCATCACCTTCGTAACCCAATGAATGCGCTTTTGAAAAAAGATACCAAGTGGATCTGGTCTACCGATTGTCAACCGGCTTTTGAGCTAATGAAAAAAAAGCTGGGTTTCCACCGGCTCGTCACGCATTTCGACCCCAGTCTGAAGATCGTTGTTGTAACAGATGCCTCCAACTACGGGGTCGGTGCAGTTATTTCACACGTATTCCCCGATAGAACGGAGAAGGCTATTTCTCGTGCAGCGCGATCTTTGACGTCTGCAAAGCGTAACTATTGTCAGATTGAGAAGGGAACTCTGGCTGTCATGTTTGCAGTAAGAAAATTTTACAATATGCTCTATGGCCATCGTTTCACTCTTTTCACAGATCACAAGCCTCTACTCGCAATTTTTTTGTTAAAGAAGGGCATTCCGGTCTGCTCAGCGAACCGCTTCCAGCGCTGGGCAGCAGTATTGTTCGGATATGATTTCAAAAACCGGTATCAGTCAACCAATAACATTGGACAAGCGGATGCACTCTCACGTCTTATCAACACCCGGAATAACGAACCGGAGGACACGATCCTAGTGTCTGTTGCTGTTAAGTCCGAGGTCACTGGACTATTTTTCGACGCCATTCGTGCACTTCTAGTCACTTTTGAGGAAATTCACCGTGCGACCCAACAGGATACATTATTGAGAAAAATCATCACGTATCATCAGACGCAATGGCCATCAGAAATTTCAGGAGATGAGCAACAATTCTATCAATGACGTAAATCCCTATCGATCATCAATTTATTCTGTTCGGCGAACTTGTTGTCCCACAAGAGCTACGGGTAAGGTTTTTACGACATTTTCATACTGGTCATCTAGAAATCAACCGTATGAAAGCTCTTGTTCCCAGTTACGTATATTGGCCCAACGTGGACAAGCAACTGAAACATCTAGGTCGCACCTGCACTAAATTCGCCCAAGCATTAAAAGCCCCAACCAAGGTCAAGCCCCAGGCATGTCCCACACCAAAGAAACCATGGTCCAGGGTTCATATCAATTACGCAGGGCCAATTGGTGGTCAAAACTTCCTCATTGTGGTAGATGCCCACAACAGATGGCCAAAAATTTTTGTGGAACAGACAACGGCAGAAGCAACAGTCAGTACTCTACGCCAACTTCCCAGTAGATTTGGTTGCCTCGACATGTTAGTGAGTGACAATGGTAGGCAGTTTACATCAGCCAGGTTCACCCAGTTCTGCGAACGATCCGGAATTAATCACGTGCTATCACCACCATATCATCCATAGTCCAGTGGACAGGCTGAACGATTTGTGGACATGTTCAAGAGGGCGCTTCAAAAATCGACGGGGGAAGAAACCACAGAAGAGGTTCTCGAAACATTTTTATTAGGCTATCGTGCAACGCCAAATCCAAACTCTCCAGGTGGTGTCCCACCTGCACAGGCCCTCATGCAAAGGAAACTGTGCACTCCTTCTGGCGTGATTCGCTCAAAGTCTTTTGATGGATATCAGCGAGATAAAATACCCTACATGTCAAATGAGAGTGATTCCAATCAACGCCACGATACAGGACAACAGTCTTTCCAGTTGGATCAGAGGGCGCTGACAAAAGACTACAAAAATAATCAGGAGACATGGACTCTTGGACGCATTCATCAAAAATGTGGTGAAGTAATCTATAATGTCATGGTTGGATCTGATAGTTAGACAAAGAATGTCAATCAGTTGTAACCGACGCATTGTACGGAAATGCCAAGCAAAATTTCGGGACCGCCGCCTTAGCTGTTGTTGGATACATTTAACCTACCAATGCAGCAACAAGAAAATCCATCACCAGCCGAAGTACAAGCACCCGAAACAGTCAGGCGAACAAACCGGAGGCGGAAATCAGTGGTGCCATTTCAAGTCAATCCAAGATTGCGCTCCTACGTCAGGCCATCCGACTTAAAGAAGGAGGTGTCAGGGAGTCGGAAATCTAACTGGAAACGTCATCAGCGAGGCAGTTTTCGCACTTTTTTCGTGGTTACTTTTCTGTTAGATTTGAACGATCAAAGAATCACTGACCGGGGATAATCCAGAAGTTCGCGCGCCGACAACGCAGAAACGTTACATTCTGCGTATCGCCGGAGGCTGGAACGCTCGCACAGGTCTTTCGAATGAGTCGACGCGGCACGCCCTGAACGAGTTTGCCTTGGTCAACGCTGCGAAACTGATAACCGCCTGGTGAGTTTCGCCGCTTTCAACAGGATGGTCGTTTACAGCCCACGCTTTCAGCACTGAGGTGGTACCCAAACGACGGTCGCACTCCGCATCAAGTAGACCACATTTCAACGAGGTCTCGTAAGGTCTCATCTGTGGACGTTTGTCGAGCATTCCGCGGTGCCTCCACAGGATACACAAACGATACAAACCACGTCCCCCTGCGTGTACGCTTCGGAATTCATCTATCCACGCTACTTGAAACCTACTTATCGACGCGGATAAACGTCACAGCACTAAGAATTTTAGAATAGTGCCAAGCGCTGTCACGAGCAGTCGCAACCCGACTACCCATCGTAACCAACGTAGTACTAGATGCATCTTGATTAGAAGAATAGTGGACTATGGTCAAATCGGTGGTTAGAGAACCTGGTTTGAAAGCACCAGAGAAAACTAAAAGATGTCAACAGGACTAAATCTCTGAGGACACACTTCAACTGTCAGCCAATGCACACGAAGCTCGACCGTTAGGAAGTAGCGAACGCCGTAAAATGCAGCGGGAGGCCTCACGCTCTACTAGGGCCGATCGTAAGTGGTACTGGATAGAAGTAACTAAAAAATGGAGATCTCGTCAGGGCTTGGTGACTTCGGCAAACTATTCCGCCTCATTCTCAGCGCACCGGATTGGCGTTGCAAACAGGAGTCGATTCTGGGCGACGCAGTCGGTCGGCTCATGCCTAAGGAGAACCGGCATACAGACTGCTGGACAAGCCATCAATGAGCAACTTTTACAGAGCTGTACGGTGTCAATATGTGATCCGCCAGGTACAACGGAAATCGCTATGGTCATCAGTCAGCTAAAGACCAGGAAAGCCACTAGTGAAGATAACTGCCAAAGGTCCACAACTACTGTCTGCATTGATCGACAGGCTATACACCCTATTTGGCTCCATATGGCGAAACGATGTCTTCCCGAATGATTTCGGGCACGCCTGTTCTACCGCTCATCCCCAAGAGTGGGGACAAATTAGTATGCGAGAACTATCGAGGTTCGACCTGGCTACAAAGATTTCCTGCATGCTGCTACTCAACCGCTTCCCTACTGCGAGATGCCGCCGCACCCGACCAAATCAAAGAGGTTTCCGCCATAACCAGGGATGCGTGGATCAAATTTTCACGTTACGTCGAACACTGGGGCACCGCTGCAAATCCTAGTAACCACCCTTTGCCTCCTTCATCGGCTTTCGGGTCGCTATTGACTTGGTTAATCGAGAATGTCTCTGATCGATAATGGAATCCGGTGAGATGCCTGATAAATTCGCAAGGCTTCGGAAAGGCTACTACTCGTCTGCTAGGGCGTGGGACCGTATGTATATCGAAGAGTCCTCGGAGTTCGCATTAGCTGCCGAAGTCAGACAGGCCTGAATGTGTCAGAATCGAGATCGGTTCGGAGTGTATCGAAAAATCGGTGCGCCACGTGAAATGTTGTGCTAAAGTTGAATTTTTCAACAACAACTTGGTCGAAATCGTTGGTAGGTTGTTGACGTTGCGGTCACCACGGGCAACCTTTTACAAGACTGGTTGTACAAGCGGAACCAGTCTTGAAAAGGGTTACTCGTGGTGACCGAAACGTCGGCAACCTATCAACGGTTTCAACTGCGTTGTGTTATTGAACAATACACCTTTATCAGACAAGACTGCCCTCTGTCAACGGTGCTGTCCAACTACGCTGTCGATTGGACAATGAGCTAGGCAGTGAGCGACTACCGTGGTATTTTACCGAGTCAGGAGATGCACATCTCAGACCTGGAGTTCGCAGATGACGTTGTCGTGCTAGTGGACTCACCTGCCATGTTTCAATCATTCCTGGATCAAATTTATTTTTTTGCGAACATGATCGGGCTAGAAATAAACACAACACCAGCTCAACAGTTGTTCATCAATGGACAACTGATCGAATGAGCTCCATCATTCAGGTACCTAGGCTCTACATTGCTTCCAAACGGTCAGATGAAGGATAAAATAATACTGCTACGGATCGACAACGCAAGTTAACTATGTAATCAATCACAACGGGCGTTGTGGACCCGCAGTGAAATCAGCCTTTGGACTAAGGTACCTATCTACCGTGCCGCTGTATACCCTGTACTGGGCTACGGCTGTGAAATCTAGTCACTGAGAGTCGAGGATACCAGAAGGTTGATGGCATTTAACAACTGGTGTGTGCTTTGTATTTTAAAAGTGAATTGGCGCGAAAGAGTATCCAGTGGCGAACTTAGGAGACGCTACTGCTAACTCGACTAACTTTCCGTCTTCCCCCAATGCCGTCTACTGCGGTGGCTGGGCCATATCCTACGGCGACCTGACACAGGCCTAACCAAACACTGCGTCCTTAACCCTGGCCTAGATGGCGATGTCATCGCCGTGGCTAGCTCATAACTTAGATTAGTATTGTCGAGAAGGATGTAGAACACAGGCCTACGGTCGGTCTACGGTGCTTGCCAGTGGAAGAAAGACTGAATCGCGAATGCGCCGAACTCGCTTCAAACCGCTGCACATGGTCAGCTATGATCCGCAATGTGCGTGGAGCTGACTCATCTTCCAGTATGAGATTGTCGCGTAAAAGTAAAAGCAAAGTAAGTGATGTATTTGTTCCCTGTAAGTATGCATATATATGGAGTGAAAACGCAATCCAAAGAAAGTGAGCCAGCCTGACAAGTAACTGCCGGCTGAATCAAATGTAGGTTTCGTATCAGAGAAAGTCAGATCGAGGATACACTTTGTCTCAAAATTGCAAATTTTCAGTGTAAAATTATCAATTATATGCTTTGCAATGGTAATAGAAATACGAAAAAGGCAATGATCGTTAATGAAGAATCAGATGAGAAATAGACGATCATGATTGAGTGGGCTTTCTTATTGGTTCGTACACAAGATGTTCTTCAGAAACCATCAACCTAGATAGATGTGAAATGGCCTGGTTGGAAAACGTAATGTTTCGTGTACATATCAGCTTGAATTTACTGCGTACAGCGGATTGTGAAATACTGCAAGAGGAAGAGAGAGAACACTTCGAAGCCGCGAATTGCATTCCATATTTTAATATTTCAATCGTCAAGTGGTTCAAAGTATGCTGCATTGCCTATGCATTAACACTCAGCTGGGCGATATCAGTGGCATATCCCAAGTGGAAAACTCTGTTCCGTGGGAGGAGTTCAACACCACCATGTGGAAGGCCAGATAAGGCATTCCGTAGAAAATCCTCCATGGCAAAGTTGAAGAGAAATAGAGGTATAAAATAACTCTCGTACTCCACTGGAAATGACACAAGAGTGCAAAAGCTGCTCGAAGGCCCTTACCCGATCTAAGGTGTGACGATACACTTATTTGAGGACTGAAACATACCTCTCAGGTGCTCCATTTCTCAACAAACAATTCCATGATGCAGTCCTATCGATGCAGTCGAAGGCAATGCGAATATCCAAGAGTACGATGATCGGTGATCTTTCGAAGGTATGACGGTGCTCTAGCAGTTGTCGGAAGGTGGAGATTTGATCGGTACATCCACGACCGGTACGAAACCCAGCTTGCTTCTCGCGAGTCTGTTCTTCGCGCGTTTGGTACAACCTGTGAAGTATGACAGACGCAAGCAGCTTCGACGCCATTTGGATAGGGCCTGCACTCCTATGATTAGCGCAGTCACTGCGCGAGCTCTTCTTAAAGATCGCGAAAACAATCGATTCCTCCCACAAGAAGGGAATCTACTCAGAAATCCAAACTTCTCATAACAAAACATGAACTTCTCTAACAAACGGCGCCCCACTATTTTTAAAAGGGTGGGGGAACGCCATCGGAGCCCTGTGCTTTACGACATCCTTAGACCCGGATTTCCAGACCAGCTGAATACAAAACATTCTTGATAAGCAACCAGTGTTGGCTTATGTGATCATGTAGGGCTACGTTTAGCTTTTCAGTTAGCGCGTTCTGAAAGACGGACAAGCGAGATGGATCGGAAAGCATATCGTAATCTGACCATCCTTGCGGCATGCATTTGGAGCGCCCACCGAAGCACATGGACAGCTTAGTGCAAACTGATCATGGTCGGAATCAAGGAGGTGCTGCAGTACGAGCCATAGTCTCCGGCGCAACTCCGCCATTTGCGGCCTATAGCGATTTTGTCGATCTGGGTCAACTGTTGATTCGAGGAGGGTAGACTCCATGTGGCGTACCGGCGATTAGCATGTCTGAAGTTCGTACTGGCGATGGTCTAAGCACAGAGCCGGCAGCCGTTCCCTATTTTCCGAACGACAGGAATCTAGCCCGAAAGTGCCTTCTGTACGCACATCGTTTGATGACAGTCGACCATTTCTAGCTTTCAGATCTCTTGCCAAAATCACGATATCACCCCGGCATGTTTTGTGTAGGAGATCATGAAGCTTTTGGTAGAAGGTATCTTTGATTGCATGTGGGCTGCAGTCAGTGAGTGCATACGCCGTAACGACAAACAGATTGCGTCTATGGGAGCGGCGATTGCTCACTTTGCACGAACCTCTGAGTCTCACTGCTCGTAAACGGCTGTCGACTAAGATCATCCAGTCTAAGGGTGCCGCTTCAGCTCTTTCATTGAGAGCAATGTCAACACCACCAAGACCAGAAGCCGCAGCCTCAGCGTTTCCAGAAACACGTAAGTGAAACTCTATGAAAGGATTAGATGGGGGTGTGAACCGGATGATGGGACTGTAGTCTTGAATGCAAGTCTCTTAACTGCAACACACATCGATGGTAAGGGATTCAAGCGTACAAGCTTAACCCGCATGTCCTGTAATCATCAGGGTTCGCACATTGAACTTGGCTCGCTTGAATAGACATTGAGGGCAGAACAAGACATCAGCTATCGGTAGTGGGTTCGGCGAGATTCGGAAGCTAATCGAAGAACATAACCGGGATTTCCACCAGTTGCACAGCAACGGTCATAGTCGACCGAAGTACCCGTGGGGTGTGAAAATGGAAAATAAAATGGGAAGGGAGTGGAGGCGAGGGACAAAGTTGTGTACGGAGTGCAAGAATATTCATGTGTGCCCACGGAAGAGCAGTCGGTCATTTGTCATAATTCTTTGCGTTACGGTTTGTTGTACTACTCGGTCATCCAGTCCAAAGTAGGAATTTAATTGGACGATACACCTCTGGCCTTTGGGCATCCAAGCGCGTCCTGTAAGGCAGCAGAGTTGGTCCAGATGAGCCGGGGGCCAATGGTACGGTTCATTCGTCTCTTCTGGAAACCACTGGGAGCCGGTGACTGGATGCTCAGTTCATGCGCCCTTTGGATGGGGTTAGACATCCCGAGTGCCTAGTACACCCCTCGGCCACATGTCCCGGTTGTAATCTTCATGCGCCACCCGTGACTGGTTTGGGATCAGGGTTTAGCCATCTCTCCTAGACGGACTTTCAGTCAGCCTTGCATTCAATGGTCTGGCAGCAAACATTTGGTATTTTCGATGTAAAAATGCATGATAATGGACGACACCAGTGATGAAGTACGTAAGCAACATGTTGATGCCCTACTTTTACCTGCACGAAAATGTTTTTGATTCATCATGCAGCTTGAACGCTCAACTCACCATTGAAAACCATGGAAGCACTGTACAGCTCTTCCATCCTTGTTGGGAATCATCGGCAGTGCACATCCACCGAGCCCCCACGGGGAATCGAACCCCGGGGTGAACGATTGGGAATCGAACACCTTAACCAGCAGCTGTACAGTACTTCCATGGTTTTCAATGGTGAATTGATCCTTCAAGCTGCATGATGAATCATATTATATGGAAAGGTGTATGTATATTGATGAAATTTAGACAAAATCCCACTTCGGAACCTTTGTTGAAACTGAATGAGATTACACGTGTAATATGCTTTCGTCGGGCTGTTATTGGCACAAAAGAACACTTTTTTACTGAGAGATTAACCCTGGGTAAAGGTGCCAAATGCGTGCGGTGAGTTTGTTTAATTTGGTTTAATTGGTTTCCATTTTTAAGCCACTTTGGTTTTCGTATCCACTTCTCGGTGTCATGTGATACAGAGTAAAGGGCACTGCTCTTTCGCTGGTCCCACTTTACCTAAGCACTGCTGTGAAGACATCAATGTTCAGTCACCGTTGTTACAAGTTAGTTGTCTATTCCTAACGGCCAGGTTTGTGACGCATATATTGAACCTAGACTACGCAAATTCACACTCGATGTTTGAGCAGATAGATGTCACAACGACTTTACTAGTGACTGGGACAATTCAGGCGTCCGAAGGTCACGTCTAGTTCAAGGTCTTAGTATCACAGCCAATTTTAAGACCAATAGCAAATAGATCATGGTTATTATCAATGACACACCAGTACTCTCTCGGGCTGATACTGCTTCCGAATCACAACTACTTGTATCATGACTGGATACACTAAAACAAGTGCACAGCACGTATCCGACGCACCACGGCTGTTCGTGGGTAAAGTCGAATGTGTTCACTTCAATGACACAGTTCAACTAAATATGGTATACTACTGATCGCTCGAATCTCAACCCGCTGAACCCTGACTCAAGCGAGATACTAGGTCTTCTCAACGGGCCACTCAATGATGCATGCAGCAAAGTACAGTTTCGCCAAAGAGCTCGTCGGTGCCACATCGGAGTGTTTCTAAGTTAACGCCGGCTTTGCCGGCCGGCTGTTTCAATCGATGCACGAACCACAAAGAGTTTCTGTTTTCACTCCTGAACCGAACTCATTTTCTCACCTAAGCGATCGGTACCATATTGTGGGCCTCCTGTGGTCAATTTCACTCTGATCTCCGAATGTATCTTTGTTCCAGGCGAGCCGCAATCAAGGATTCTGATCTGTTTCACCAATCATTCGAGTATCAACGATGGGTTCGTATTTATGCACGCTGGTTCAGTATTGGCAACTAAATAAATTAATGCGATTGCTGACGTGTCAGGTGCACCACATCCTCGAAGATGCGGATAAAGATCGACCTCAATTTATGGTTTGTCCCAAAAGCCTCCTTCTTGGTCGAGGGCTTACAAAGATCAAGTGTAACCAATCGAAAGTCAAGATTTCCTGTTTACCGTTGACGTATACAGTTAGTGGAAAAAGTCTTTATAATTAAATACAGGAAATTGAGGTTGCAAATAACACTGCAGTGACTGTTTCGTCGATTCGGTTGTCTCGGAACACTCGGGAGTCGCAGTGGTGCCCGGCTTACCTCTGCCTTGTTTTTCTTAATTCTGCACCCGGTGCGGTAATCAGTCATGTGAGTTCACTACCACACTACCCGTGACCCAACAGACAAGTGAAACAATTCATTTGCGCGTTCACATGATGTCTAGGGAAATGGAAAAGGGAGGAGACTACGAAAGAAGTTTTCAGTTCAACGCGTACCTGAAAACTAGAATGCCCAAAAGAAATATCTCCTACTGAAGCTCTGGTGCATAAAAAACTTCTTCTTTCCCCTAATGTTATCAGCCTAAGAACAGATAAGGAAGAAACGAATCGTGAAAAATTGATGGGTCTAAAATTCAGCCGACTCTGTTGAGCCAGCCATACCAGAAAGTGCTAAAGTGTTCGAATAATCAGAAAAAAATGGAAACCTGTTTCCATTTACTGAAGGTGCGGAAACATCTACGAAATGATCGTCAGGTCAGACAAGAATACTACACGCCAACCAAATCCAACCCAGGTACTGTCTTGGCCCACCGTATCTTACTTTTACCACTGGTATTGCCTCTCGTTACGTTCGATCTACCCTAATGGGAGCAGGAATCTCAGTCAGCGGAACCGTACCTGCAGTCACGATGCGCTTCATGTAGACGATCTGACCAAATGCCGGCGTAGGTCAATCCACGCCTAAGAGCATACATCAAGCTGCCTTCCTAAAATAGTTAAAGGGTACTCTTGATTACCTCTCCAGAACAAAGGCATTAGGCCAACAGGATCTTGTCATGCCAGGCCACTTAGCTATTCCACCCTCCCAATCGTACGTTGGCTCAGGTCCCGCACATAATCTTCCATGCGATTTTAGTACATGAAATTGTTTGGTTTCAAACCAGTCATGCGAGCTGGTGTCCTAGCAAGCAAATTAGCTTGGACTGAGTACAGTCCAACTAAACGCATGTTACGGTGCTTCTGGATATTTATATTTGCACTTTAAATGTCCTGTTGTCCACACGATTTAAGACTAATCGTTGACGCCTTACGGTCAGTTGGTCAATGGGGTGCGTTGCATGGAAACGACAATCAACCATGGAGAACGATTTTAAAATTAAGTTAAAAGTTTCCCCAATCCACGTGATACTTTCTCAACACAGTCCTAAAATGATACATTTGTTAGTATACTTTTTCGTCGCTACGGACTGACGCGTTCTGGATATTCACCAAAGAATTGATAGGAGTTGTGAGGCGTAAAGGACCGTCCTTAGAACTGGGCACTTAGACCGCGAGGGTTGTGTTGTGGTATAGGTCGTAGTTCCTTGTGAATAAATCATGAAAAAAGCTTGCAAAAACATAATCGGATTTAGTCAAAAAACATGAATGTAAAATGCAGTTGGCAGTTGAAGAAAGCTCACAAAAGAAAGCCCGTTTATGATTTTTAATCAGAATCAATAAGTTTTCGTATCGATTATTCGAGCATAAAAAAAATCACACTTCAATATCGTAATATGGGTCAGTTTATAGCGGTCATGCCGTACTTTGCTTTCCGTCCAAACTTTCTGTTTGGTGTTTTCTCTACAAACTTTCTAGTCTAATGACTTCACGAAAATCGATGGGGTCGTCAAAAAATCATATAAATGAATAAGTTTGCTTTTGATCCATGTAGTTCTATTGTAACATGTTTATCGCGAATGGAACACACGATTCTTGTATTGCTTATTGTGAGTAAGTCAATCAATCACTCACTCAATATGTCTTAGATACAAAAAGCAGTAACCCATGCAAGCTCTTGGAGGTTCAATTTACCCAGTGACAGTGTTTTTGTTGGATTCTGGGTGTTTGTTGCATGGATGGAGATTTTCTTGCAGAGAGTTTACCGTAATCCGGGGGTGGGAGGGAGGGGACTGCCTAACTTCTTATCCAGTTCACATTCTCTGTCATACTGTTCGGAAATCTTATCTTGCTTCTCTCGTCCCTCTCCCTCTCTCACTCTTTGAAATCGCGGATTTGCTACACACCCAACCTTCGGCTGCATCCGGTCCAGGCAGTGCCACATTTTTACAAGAGTACACATTCGATCGACAACGGGCAGTCTTGCCGATAGCTGCAACCATGGAACTGCTCAATTTACTCTACTCAACCGATGCTTTTGCATTGAAATTGTCTGAAATTCTTCACCTCGGTCAGTCCTCTACGTCACGAACTCCTGCCTCGTACGCGCATCAGTTATATGCCCGTGTTTTGACCACTATCCGTTCGGCTGGTCTGAACACAGTCCAGTACAGCGCACTGGTGAAAGTATGTCCATGTTCTTTCTCCGTCTCTGTTCTCCAATCCTTTCGTTTCTCTGTCCCACGAATTCAAAATCTGTCTTTATCAAGTTCCGTTCTATTGGGTTTTCATTTTTCTCAATTTCCTCATATTTCATGGTGATAAACGCACTGATATTTTTATCGTTAACGTTAGGTATTTGATCTTAGTATTGATTCAAATTGACCTGATATTGATCCTCTGTTTTTGAGTTGCTTTCAATGTTTAAGAAAAAGGTCCCTCTATCCCCCTGCTTTGTTATTGCATGTGTTGGCCAGAATCCCACTGAATCCGACGGTCTTCAACACATGGATTACCCCATCGTTTGTGAAAATCCGCTCCACCTTACCTAACAAACATAGTTTTCTGTGTAACTGTCTAGGTTGTCTTCCGTATCGCAATGCAGATAAAACCGTTGCAGCGGTTAGGAAAGGTTTTCTTGAACTCATGCATACCAGCAATCCTCTGATGCCCCTTTTGTTAAAGGGTGCTCCAGATAAATTCATCTTCCTCATCGAATCAATGAACATTATTAACCGAAGCTGAGTTCTGGCTTACGTTGAGTTTTCACCCGAGTTCATTAAGAGAAATGATATTCCTCCAGATTTCTCTCTCTACTGGTTAAGTTCGTTATTTGCATGGTCTTAGACTGATTTTTCGTCATGAAAGGATTGTTTCATCGAAATTTTCCCGGGTTAAATAGTATCAGACTTTGAGCACATTAACGGCATCGCTGTTCCAAGTGAAGAACCAGGTAAGTGGGAAACACTTTTGAACAGCATGAATAAATGCGTAATGTTCTATGCACGTTTTGCTCCCAAGTGCAAAATAATACTCCAGGACTGCGTTGGTTCAACACTAAACCTTACGGTATCATGGGAGACAAAAAATGAGGTAGATAAATTGTGTTTTCTAGGCAGCTTTAGTTTGCATACCGGATGAAGTGTCTTCGCGCAAACAGAGAGCATTTTGTTTTTCGCTAAACTCAGTGATCTGTGGTGTCCATGTGACATCTGCTTTTCTGTTAGAGGTTGAGTTTACACTCTGCACACTCTTCTCCTTGGCTTAGAAGTGTCGCCACGGTTGGGAGAATACACGGGCATCAGCGGTATTGGGCCAACGATTTTATCGGAACATTGTTCGAGTCTGTTGGGAACATCGTATCAGCAATGCTGACGTTCGGTGGAAAGTCTTAAGAACGTGAAATAAATCATGAGACGAAATGCGAGAGCTCACCAGGCTGAGGTGGTCGGGACATGTATTGCGCATGTTCCCGGATAGGATTCCTCAGCGTGCAATGCTCGCTGAGGCGAGAGATTTTTAGATGAGTTAGTACGTGACAGTCGGAATTTGTTAATTTCACTTATTTCAAGGTCGTTGTATCAGGATGCGGCTGTTTGTCTAGTCCGTTGATGCTGCAATGACGCGCGCTAGTAGCACTGTTTCACCGAGATCTCAGCTGCCTATCTGGTATGGTCGAAGAAGCGGCTTCTGGAGTTTGGTTAAGCGTTCCTGTTCGATCAGAGAAAGAGTCGCTAGAGTACGATGAAGATGTCACGTTCACCTTCCGATAGTTTGGCGAATATTGCTGTCCATGACTCCAGTTAGTCACCTTTGCTATATATGATTCAGTCGTTTATCCGGGACAACACGGCTGTTTTATTACCAACCGTGGTAGCATTGTCTAAAGCCTTGTCAGTTTTGAGTCGAGTGACATATGGTCGTTTTTTTACCAATCAGAACTGCAAAAGGTTCGCTTGTTTCTGAAATGTTCCACAATTCAGGCCTTGTTTATTTAGTTGAAGCAGCAGATCTGTAACCATCGCATTATCATTGAAAGCCGGTAAACCGATCAGGGACTACAAGCGCCGGACATGCTAACAATCGCCATGGCGGTAAAATGCTCTTATACCATCGAATGCGTCCGATACTACTGAAATTTGGACATCCTGCCTCAAGCTTTGTGGTCAAAGACATACACTGCCTAATCAACAGAGTCATCCTAAGCAGAGTTATTGGTTCTGCTAAGTAGATGGATATTGTGATACTGAAACAGACTGCATTCGTCTGTTCCCTTTCCCTTTCAGCTGGAAATCCTTGTTTCCAAAGTTACACATTTCGAACGTTTGGTATCACGCCCAGTTGTTCCGGTGACGTACGACATTATGGCTACTGAATCGTTGATCCCACTCATTATTCATAGAAGATTATTAATCCTCGGTTACGTTTTCGTGCTCCTTTTATCTTCCTCTCCTCTTATTAGTTCGTCGACCTTCATAGTTTATCGTTATCGTACCAGTCTAGCGGCCATTGAATAGTATGCTATTCGACGTTCTGTGTATGTCATGGAATGTCCCTTACTACGATCCCTCTACCTATTCCGCTGTTTTGCAAAGAATAAAGGATGCTTTCATCCGCGGGTCGGTTTTCACCCCTCACCTCATCACTGTGGCTATGACAAGAAAAAGTGTGATATTTCGTTCTTCAATGAAAATTTTTCCTATGGTTAGAACTGTCTTCGGGAATTACTTTGCCGCGGAATCACTGGGGAATTATCCGGGTATAATACTTCGTTTCGAAACCAAGAACTGAAGCATAAACCGGAGTATAACCGTATCCAGCTAAACGTCGACAACGAGAAATTCGCAGATAAAATTTAGAGTCCTCACATAAATGGGATGAGTAAAACGCAAACTAACTGGGCATTTCAAGCTGTCTAATCTGCGGGTTTTCGGTCACCGGATTGAGATCATTGTCCACTCGTCTTTTTTTCAACTCCCGTTCAACAAGTCACCGGAAATTCCCTACCCGAATCTGTACATCACGACACGTCTGCCTCCCAGTTCCTATAGGGTTGTTATATTTAGCCTCCAACTGACTGCTTCTGTACCGTTAGTGGAGTTTCAAATAGGGCGCTACATAGTTTTGCTTGGTCGAGACAACGTAGTGTGCGAAGGCATATACATATGGCATTCGAGTAGTTTAGAATAAATTTCCACACCCACTCGAGTTGAAGGTAAAATGTGTTCATTCGTACGCATAAGATACACGACGTTTTTGCAGGCAGAAAATAGGGACAATCATATGCAGTCGGCAGATGGATTACAAAGTACACCATCGGCCCGTGTGAATACACGGACTGTGGTCAAGCGGTTTGGATGTCGATTTCTGGGTGCTTGGGAAACAAGTTGATCAGCTACACCCTCTGACTGTGTAAGCACGAAGTACTGCGAAATAAATCAGAAAAAGACTGCACAGTCTATTTTCTATGAGAATGTGTAATTTCAAAGGTTGGCATGCTTTGCAGAAATGGATATCTACCTTACAGTATGTAATTAGGGTGAAAAATCACGGCGAGTATGTGCGACACGTTGATTGAACCGATTCTTCTGCATTGTGCTTTAGCAACCAAACTGTGATAAGTGTCGGTCGGTTTGACGTCTTTTTTATTTCGCACCAGGAAGAGTTGGGTAATGGTGACTACAAGAGTTCAATTTTTTTCTGTTACATCCTCGCACAGGAATACAGTTGAGGCGGTATGCTTCATAATTTCCAAGGTCCACCTCATTATCAAGAATGACCGGAAACCTGACGCTCAGACTTGGAGTGATGGTGAACCACATAAGATACCAATAGATCGGGCTTGGAAAAAAAGCGCGCGATAGCGGATTACTTTCTCTAACCAAAGTTACCGGTGATGTTGGGATTCAGACCTCTAATCTCCGAAGCAGAAAGTAAACGCATTGAATCACTCGATGACCCCGGGTTCTATGTTGATGATTTGATAGGCCTGATTAAATCTCGGCTTGAACTACTGTACCATATAACACCTTTAATAGACTCGACTTGGATGTTTGTGAGTCAAATGACAATGATATTGTAGGTTTTCAGCAAGGACTACTCCGGGAAGCACAGTAATTAGGGGCTTGCAAACTTTTGCTTCACACAGCTCGACTACCGCGGATGTTTTGATTTTAGACTGCTCTTGAATTGTAGCAGATTTGCACGGTTCTGTTTTTGAACCTTGGTCAGCTCACTACGCGATTCGAACTTCTCCGCTGTGCGTAAGAAAGTAACTACGCGATGAATGATAACGGTCACACCAAAGTGCGAAAAATCCAGCGAGGTTTTCTCTGATACGTCTGTGTATCTTTTTTTCTATCTGCACGAATTGACCTCGTTCACTTGCACATTTTTCATTTCGTTTATTTCCATCCTTGTTTCTTCAGGATTTTCTCATGAATGCGGCTATTACGGGACAGATCGGTGTTTCTCCTTCAGAGCTATAGATCCGATGGCCATGTTTCTGCTTTTATTTAGAACTTCATCTGGCTTATTTGATACTTTTCTGTACACTTTATTCATCCGGTTGTTTACAGATAAAAAAAATCATGATTGTTTTTTGTTTCATATGTATTTTCTTCGTCGGTCGTCCTGTTTCTCTGTCCAAACCACTTCACGTTGTCTACCTTTTGAACGACGTCCCGCTCACTTAAGCACCATCAACCGAAGACGGTTTTTCGTGATCCTGTTTCAATTTCCTGGTGAAACAAAAACTAAACAAGCAAATAATTTCGACTGGTTAGCTGCTCAAATTCCTTGTAGTTTTTCATAACCTAGATTTTAGGAGTAATACTATACTTCAGTGGCTGTGACACAACCTTTGAGAGAATTGTATTGACACGTAATAAGAAAATTGAGCGTTATTATTGATGTCAAGACCTCTGCGTCCTACGGGACAACTGCCATTGATGTTTGTGTTGTTGGCACTATCGCCAGCAAATACAGAAAACTCACCCACATTATCGTCTCGGTGACCAGTATTTTTTTCGGTTGGCCACTGTTGACCGCCGATAAAATCTTATATCAGGAGATATGCATCTGTTCTCGTCACCCTTGCCATATTACGGCCATTTAAATTTATATGACCTTGCCGTAATAATGTACTTAGTGAACATTACATGCGCTATTACTATTGTGCAAAGAGAAAGTGTCGCCAGATTGTTCTAACTACGTAATTGTTTGTCTGTAATCAGCTACCATTCTTCGTTTATGTCTTTCATTAGAGGTCGCTAGAACATGTGATCGTCATGGAGACTTGGGTAGTTCTATCAAACCGTATTCGAAGAGTATCCCTATTCCTCGTTGAATCGGTAATTCGTCTTGTGTAGTGTGGCGTCGATGAAGCTCTCGCTAACCCGCAATACCGCCTTGACACCGGACTTCCGCTTTAGAGAACGGGTGCATACCACCGCAGTTCTTAGCGGTTGTGAGACCTGACCATTGCGCGTTGAGGGGATGCTCGGTGACTTTCTGCGTTCTAAAACTGATGTCTCTGAAGCATTGCTCACGTGTAGTGGGAACATTGGGTTAGTAACGACGAGGTTCGCCGTCGTATGTTGAGCGCGAAAAGGCGCCTCCTCAACGAAATGACCGCTCTACACCACTTCCGATAGCTCGTACATGTTTTACCTGTGCCTGTCCATCGTCTTCCCTTCCGTACCCTATTCGTATATGCTAGGCAAGACTGGAAGAAGCGACGCGGTGATCAAGCCATAACTTGTGGCAGAGGTAGGAAAAACCTAGCATCAGCACCGTCTTCAGCTGGAGGTTCCCCCTCTCAGTCTACTCAACTATTAACCTCACACTTCTGTGCTCTGGTTTTGGTCGCCACCTCGCAACATCGTTGAGTCAAGCGCAAAAATAATAGAAGCACGAAGTGAGAGAAAGCCTAGAAAGAAGCAATAAACGGAAACCGTGGCCATAAAAGATCAGATGCAACTGCACCACTGGCCACGACACCTAACCATATCACCTAATGTCTCCAACCATCTGGTAGGCAAGTCTTGTGGATCCCAACCCGGAAGTCTCACACGTCTTACTTGGACAAGTTCACTGGTCAAGGTTTTTACACCTTTTTGCCATGTCATGCGCTGACCACCTCGATCTACCTTCCAACCAATGTCGGCCTCTGAGGTCAGCGTACGACGGGAAAACCTACGGGTGGGATGCGTTCCACTTGTCCCAGCCATCCTAACCTGTTTAGATTGATTATCTGTTCCATTGTCTGACCACTGATTCCCAAAGCCGTAAACCTAACTTCAGTATTGCAGATACAAGGCTCCCACCATATTCGAGCAATGGAACCGATAATTAGGTGTTCAAACACCGACAGTCCTCGCTTATCTTTTAACTCTAATGGACATGCTTCTGAGCCGTATACAGAAACCCATCTGACTTCCGCAGTTTAGACTCAACCCTTGGCGGACAGTCGGATGTCACGCAGGTGCAAAACATGACGGAGGTTGGCAAAAGTCAAACGCGCCTTCTGTATGCGCGATAACACTTCATCCGTTATCTGACCTGGCGAGATACATCTCACAAGGTAACAAAACTTCGATTTCAGCTCGACAAGACAAGATTCAGTGTAGATCCAACCATGTCCGGCAGCGGGCATTTACACTTTGAAGGTGCAAAGCCCATACCGAAAATTACAACACTGTTGTTCAGGCTATCTAGAAAAGCTTGCAACTTACCTGGATCTTCACTCAGAAGAACGATGTCATCTGCGTGTTCCAAGTCACAGTTTATTACCTCAGTAGAGGGCGATACCTCTGTACTGAAACGAGGATAGAACTATCTCATGATACATTTTAACTACAAAATTGAGAGAAGGGCAATAGAGGGCAACCCTGACGCACACCACTTCTCGTGGTGAACTCGGGGGAAAGATCGCCGTAGGTACGAACTCAGGTTCGGCTGTTCGCATACAAGCGTCGAAAATAATTTCTGTAGCACATTCTACAATGAGAGGCGGTGCCGGAGAACTGTTCCGTCTATATTCGAATGCTGCTTTCAGATCAGAAAAGACGTGGGCCTACGGACGGTGTCTGTGCTCTTCAATTTGCTGAAGAATAAAGGTGTAGTCAATACGATTCCTACCGGATCTAAAACTGGCTTGGTTCTCACGCGTACAAATTTCTTGAGCATCGAATAACCGGTGAGTAATTAGCTGGGCGAGCAGTTTGGATGCGAGACTTACCGAGCTAATTACTCTGTGGTTTTCACAAGATCACCTCCCACCTTCCTTGTAAGTTGGCATAATCGCCGATTCACACCATTCTCTGGGAGTCTGGTTGCTATCCCAAATTACCTGGCGGACTTTTGTTAATTCCGAAATCAAAGTTCCACGTACTTCTTTTAGGAGGGACAAAGACAATCCATGCGACCCAGCATCTTCGTATCTCTTCAGGCAACTTAGCTCCCAGATAACTTCATTTCTGATGGACGAATAATATCTTCCTGCATCGTTTCTCTGGCAGTTATATTCGGAATGTCTAATATTGAATAGGGTCAGCTGAACTGCTCCGTAAAATACTCTGTCCAACGGTCAAGACGACGTCCCCGAGAGTGAATCGTGTGCCGTCGGATTCCTTCATCAATTCACTCATACCGGGTTCCCGCGGTTTGATACCTTTAATCAAGCGATAGGGGTTGCGTGCATTGCCAATAGACGTAGCCTCGTCCATTTCCCTATTTCTCGCAATCCGCCCCTGCTCATGGTCATTTCTCATCGACCTCCCTGTCTGTTGCTTTTAGCATGCATAGAACCGTCCAACCGAACGGCACAAACGAGTGCTGGCCGGAATCCAGCCTAGCAGTGCACGCTGAACTCTTATGCTCAAAGCAATTCCAGCGCCAGTCTGACTACGAGCATTAGAAACCGGATCATCCGACACGCGAAGAGTGAAGCGAGAGACAGGTTGTATCTGGACTGCGAAGCGTGATCACAGAAGTGGGATTTTCTACGCGCGTTTCGGAGACACAACATGCACCTATTTTAAAAATTTCAAGTATTGACGAGAGCAGCCTGTTGTCTTTTAACAGTTCACTGACTTTGAATGTAGCCAAATGAACTCAGCACGTAGACTTAGGAAGAACGTTTGACTTACATCCCATTCCTGAACTACTGCTTGCTTCTGAGTCGCGATAACCCACGGCGCGTTGCATCGATTTTTAATTAAAGGAGACGGTAGTAGTTAGCAACGCCCTTTATGAGACGGTTTCTGGGTGAATCATACTTCGCAGCTGTCCACATCACAGAAGGGGTTTTTCTTTGGGAACCTAACTACAGCATTTGACTCAAAAGCCTGACTCATAGTGCAGTGGGGCGTTAACCCAACACGAGAACGTGTCCGAAGCACATGTGAAGGAACTTCTGGTCTGTCACGGGAGACCTGATTGTTGTACGTATCCTCTTTTGTCTTCGTTGGCGCTTTGTTATCGACCCGCTTTTCGGATTCAGTCCCTCGCCTCATGCACCCAGTAAAGTAAGTGGAAAGTGGACAGGGCAGCATCCTTTGGGCCGGGCACTGCACAGCTTAGGCAGGCGATAGCAGTCCAATAGAGTGCGACAACTTCCCCAGTATCGAGAGAAATACCATGTCCTTCACTCCTACGTCCATCTAATGGCGGTTTTTTGACCGGAAACGTTCTCTCCGTGTTTACTCGCTGGAGTGTCCTCTCTGGTTGCCCATTAACCGGTTCAGAGATTGGACTGTGTCTGGCCTCAGCCCATCGACCTGTCAGGCATGATTGCATCTCCGGCTTCAGCAGGCCATCCTGTACAGCTCTTTGGGTCATGCAGGCACGTAAGCCACGCCAGGGTGCAGTCTTATCGTGATGGCTTCCCCTCTTTCTGCTTTGGGCCCTGGATATGGTGGTTATTTTTGGTTAGAGACGTTGGGGGCATGTTTGGAATAGACGTTTTATGGTCTTCGATCATATGAATACACAAAGCTGATAAACAGACAAACAAAAGGTGCACGGTGAGAAAGTAGAAAAACGATCCCATCATGTATCTCCCTACTTACTATTTATCATAATCTGTCTTTTGTTACATGCTTGCTCATTAGTGCAGTGGAAGGGGAATACCGCATAGCCGCAAAGGTTTACTGCACTTAGTAGGGATAAATGGCTAGCACCAAACCCTGGAAACTGTAGTGGAGAACCACACGACCGTGGGGAATACTGTATACCACTAAAGTAACCGGAGATGGCGGGGATTCTTACCCTCAACCTCCAAGGTGATAGTCAAAAGCTTTAGGCCACTTGACCACTACCGATCTTTTGTTATACATACATATATAGTGGGAAAAGTCTCACTAGGTCGGTACGCAGAAATAAGGGTGAGGAGGATGGAAATGTTCCAAGGATGTGTAACTGGTGATAGTCAGTTTACATCACCGCTATGCCCTCCGGCGTAACGCAGTTGACTGTTGGCCATGGGAGTTGGAATGCTTGGACTAGTTTTCACTGCGCGCAAAGCTCAAGCTTCGAGAGACGGATGATAACTGCCTCGGAAGTTGCTAGTATCCGGAGCCTAATTGCTCTCGACACGTGCTGTGGGACCCGGTAGATGACTTTAAAGGCGGACTGGATGTCGATTGGATACCCAGTTTCTGCCAAGTATGTAACGACTGAACTTTATACTACTCCATTGCCTCCATGTCTAAGCCATCGTGGGTGACGTCCTTTAATGCGTTTTGATAGCTGTCTTGTCGTTCGACCTATGTAAGTAGCACCACAGGTCCACCTGAATTGGTAATGAATGAGGTTAACAAGGGCAGCTTACCCTCATTTTCACATCGGATCATTGGTGACGTGACAAACACGCATCTTATCTTGGCGGCATTGAAAGTGGACTGCACCGTGACACTAGAAATCTTACTGACTTCATCGGCTACGATGTCTCCCTTGAAGGGGAATCGGATGAATACTGCTTTCTTTCCTGCCCCTGGGATTCTCACTGGTTTTGTCCGTTCAGTCCAGTTTCTTTGGATAAATTCATCAGGATAACCATTGCTAAGCAGCGTCTTTCTAATGCGCGATAGCTCGTCTTCCAGAGTGTCCGTAGTGCAGATATGTTCCGCTCTGTGTAGAATAGAGTGTATCAAATTACGTTTGTAACCGAGTGACAAAAAACTGAAAGTTTGTGCACTGGTCACTCCAGGTCGCTTTCTCCGGATCGGGCCATCAGGTCGTCCGGTTCAGTACACACCAAGAAGCGGTAGGCAGTCTTCTTCTGTTTCAGCGATGAGCCTGATTGAGGAGTGCGTAGTGTTGAATTCGCGTGAGATATCCTCTAAAGTGGTCTGTGCTTTTTTTATGCAAAATATATCATTCTTATATCGGTGGTAGTGGTCAAATCGACTTATTGTTCTCCGTAATGCTTGAGTTTCTATCTTTGCTGTGAAAACGTTGGCAAGAAGTGGCCCTCGAAGTGAGCCCATAGCAACCCCATCCTTTTGGCGGTAATAAGTGTTATTGAATTTAAATCGTAGATTAAAAATGCATTAAAGAAGCAGTTCTTTTAGATTGCTAGTCGGAATTACTACGGGCATTGCTTCATCATCAACAAATGAACAGATGAAGTCTACCGTTCCAATCAAAGGTACAATAATGAACAATAAAACCACATCCAAAGAGAAAATTTGCTTTCCTGACATGTTCACATTTTTAATAACTTCAGTAAAGTGAAAAGTGTCACGGGGTGTATGCTTTGCAAGTTTCTTCCGTACGAGTTCTGAAAGAGTAACTATCCACCGGGCTGTCGTGTGGTATGCTGAATTTGTCATGGAAACGATGGAGCGGAGAAGCAGCCCAGGTTAATGAAATTTTGGAAGGTCGTATAGTCGAGGTAAGGTGGAGCCTACTGGCTTAAGGCTTTCAAAGAGGCTAGGTGAAATGTAGCCTTGGTCTCTGTGACATTTTTGTGTATTGGTTTATGTTATTTTCTGTCTTCTCTGTTTGATCATTTTGTGATGCGTCACGAGTGAACTTAGAGTGATAACACAAGAGAAATACCTTGGCAACACATGAGGCCCGCTCTGTCACAACAATACCAGCTCCTTTGTCAGGTCTGCCTAGGAGAATCTGAAGGTTTCGTTGTAGGTCCCTAGGTGCGTCAATGTTTTTGTTAAAGTACCTTGATTGTGGACTTGATATCGTCGATATTGATAACATGCCGTGACTAATGACGACCTGAAATGTTCTAAGTCCTCTGCCGCGTTTGGTTTGAGTTCAACAGTTTGTCCTACTAAGTTCTCAAAAGGTATTTCAGAGTAAACCTGGCTTTCTTTTCGACGTGGGCAGCAAAACTTCGAACCAAAGAATAAATCTTCGATCAAAACACGGGCGAGTTGTAAACCAGACAAGTTATACGTACCATTCGGGTTCGCTCAGAAAATGAGCTTGAGGTATCACTTGACTCAGTGTGTTCTTCAACGATGACAGTTTCTTTTCATAGCGGTTGTTTATAATCCCATGAGCGTATTCCAAGAACTGGCGTCTGCCATTTTCTTCTAGGATTTATGTGCGCGGTTTGCATTGAGACACATTATTTACAAATAGAATTATCGAGAGTTTAATAGTATCTCTTCTATTTTGGTTACAGCTACTGATAGTAGTTGTTAGGTTGACCGAATAAAACTGTCGGGTCGTCTGCACGAAATTAGGATGAACAAAGTCACCATTCATGAATCGTTCTTCCAGAAGTGCAAATCTCAACCCCAAAGTGATTGTGCAAATACAGTGACTCATTACGATAGTTCTGTCAGAGGTATATCTACGAATGTGCTCGCATGTTGCGAGTATTTTGGATCACCCGAGTCCATCTGTCTATTCAGTTGTAAACCCGTTCTATTCACAACAACTGAAATCTCGCTTGATTACAGGAATATGCGACAACACCGTTTTCTTGTATGCATAAAATGGTAATATAACCGAAGTTTTACTTGAGTTTTCTGATAGTCAAGGGTGTTAAGCGAATATCCGCAAATGTTTGTGAATCTTACCAGTTAAAACGGATAAGCTAAGAATTAGCTCAGGCAGACTATGCATCTATTACGATCATTATTTGCTGTTAGTCACTTTTTCTTAGCTCCTTTTGGCAAGTTTTTCTCATACTGATACTCGTACTGATGGCATTGGACAGTTCATTGATAACTCCCTTATTGCTTCTTTGTGTCATTGTGGACTCAGTAATGGATAATTATCCAAGTATTCTCACTGTATATAGACATACCTCCAGTTAGCACTTCTGATCATTGTACTTTACTTCTTTATCCTGAAGTTTATTGCAAAAGCAACACTTTTAACAGCTCCTGAAATCCCTTGGACACTTTCTTCAAGCGTGCTTTCGCCCCGATCATCTAGATGAACTCAGATCGTTTGTTCGTTCATATGTAGCAAACCACAAACGTGAATATGCCCCAGGTAACTCCACTTCATACGAACAGAACGATTATGACTTTTGACTGAAAAGGGGTATGTTGAAGAATCGAAAACTCCCCAGAAAAACGTCATCAACTATTGACAATCGCATTCCTTCAACCCACGAGTAGGTGCTTTGTGGATGCTAATCAATGGCGCCCTTTTATCCCGCACAACTGTGCAGTCATGACGCATGTGTTCGTGAACCAATCGATTGACTACACATTATTTTTCACGTTGACTGCTAACTGATAATATACCACTCAGCTTTGACACCAACCAATCAGCCGTCGACACGTGATCCCATTGAGCCAACCACATTCGCAGACCACGCTCAGCAATGAATAACAACGCCATATTTCCATGTATTTTTTTTTCTCATGCTATATAAGGCGTTGATTTCCGGCTATTCTTGAATATAGTTTCCGTACTTGTTGGAGGCTAACGTTCCCTGAGAATTGGATGATCGAGGATAATCCAAAAAGGTTTGCCTCCTGACACAACACGGTCATCACGCTTTCCCTAGGTGACTATCAACAGCCGATGGAGTTTCACGAGTGGTTCGAAAATCGGCTCATTTTCGGAAATATTATCTCCGATATCGCACACTATGAAACGTCATTATAGGTTTCTTATCGAATTAGTTGGGTTGCGTGCGGGACCAAATAGATTCCAGTCAAGAATGAAGACTGATTCAGGGCAAATATGCAGTATTATTGAAGAAAACGTGATTAAGATAAATAAAAATGTAAACCTCAACAGTTATCGATCACCGGGTGAATTAACGGGACCGGGTCGATCGTCCAACAGTCGTTAGAATACAATGGGTATGGCACAAATAATGACATAAACAGACTGAGGGAGATGAGGTTTCGTTGTTGCGATAAAATAAACGGTCACTGCGGGGTGCACCATAAGGTGGTTTAAGGGAACAGACTCAGTTATAGACGAGGAAACAACAACAGCTTGGGGAAAATAACAACAAAGAGGACCGGATCTTCATACACGCTTCCGATGGACGTTATACAGCCAACCAAGATCTATCCGCACCTTTCCGGCCAAATGCACCCTTTGCTGTCTTGTGGTGCTCTCACACTGCCTATTTAACCACCCGAGGCAAACAGGGGTTACAGCAGCGCGGCCACGTGCTTCCTACCAGTAGGGTATGAGGGACTTACGACAATATGCATGCCCACCCTGTACCCATATTCTACCAACCCTCTTACCGCCGGTTTCGCCTTTTGGTCCTGCGCATCAGTACACTCAACACCTTCGGATAGGGGGACACGGGTGATCCAAAGGAATCAAAATATGCAAACACCTTAGAAATACCTCTAACAGAACCGTCGTAATGAGTCAGTATATTTTTACAATCAATTTGGGGTTAAAATCTCTTCTGAAGTATTGATTCGTAAATACCGATTTCATGTAGAAAATCCAACAGATCTGATCGATCGACGCAGAAAAACTCCGAATCTAGCTACTGCCATCTGCATAAGTAGTCAGAGTGGAAGTACGGTGCACCCTGGTATGCCCGTTACAGCTGAACACACTGTACAGTACAGGTAAGCAGAAGTGCCGTCAGGCCATGAGTATGGTCGTTCACATTTTGCACAGATCGTGGTGGAAAAAAACGTGTCTCCCTCGAAAACCACCGAGCGAATCAACCTCAGTTAATCCGAGGGAGCGAGTTTGTTTCCGTAGGCACGTTTGCCGTGGAACTGATTGACGTAAACAAGTCCGGTTGAACGAACGTGAAGACTAGTGCACGGCTGTTGACCAGATGCGCGAACCCTTTGGTGCTCATGTGTGCATAGGCTAGAACATTGCCTCTTCCAGTGAATATCGACCCACAGTCACTTTGATAAGACAAAAAATCAGCAGCGCTAATAGTGGAAAGATGTTCGGTCGACGAAAAAAGGTTTAGCATTAAACGGTATTTCATCGGATTTCGGAGTGTTCGAATCAGCTAGTGGCAATTCGGCCTATTTTATTACATTGTGAATCCTGTGCCGGCATTAGGTTCACATTTCAGCAGTTACAATAAAACAAAGTATCAAATTAATTGACACCAGGATACAAAACAGGTACGATGCTCGGAAAACCCGATTTGATTTAGAGGATTGTTGTACGCAGTTCGGTGGTGACCACACATTTGGTCATCATTACGCCACCATAGTACGGCACGGGTGGATTTATGCATAAAATCGAATCCCCAAATGGGAATATGGTGCTTCAATGTGATAACTGGGAACTTTATAACATCATATTGTGAATTGTCTGGGAACCCATACAACTGTTTGTTAATAAGACCACTTTGTTTAATCGAGCGTCCGATGGGTACAAATCAGCGTACCTGATCGCTGAGTGCGCACGCTCGTTTTTTGTGTGCTAAAACCTAATCACGTTTTGGTTCAGTGAAACCTACCGTCTACTAAGTACCGGCGATGGTCATCGCAGTGGGCTTCTGTCCAGTGACCTCTTTTCTGAAATACGGTTTTACTAGTATATAATAAAATGATAGTATGCAAAACGATAAATGTGTGGTCATTGATAAATAGAGCACTTATTTTGATAACTGTCTTAATCTATTATGAACTTTTGTATTCGCTGGGTATGCTCCCATTTCAGTTGTTAAGTAGCGGTAAATAAACGAGGTCTGATTCACTTTTTCATTCCTAATCGATGCATGCATTTTGACCATGTTGTGCTTACATGAAGGAGTAGATAAAAACTCCTGTAGCAGCCGAACCCGACTGTGATGATTTGAAACCAAATCTGGCTGGTGACGAAGGGTTCTCAGCAACGTGAAGCCCCAGGGATCCAAGAATCGAGAGCAATTTGTTCCTTAAAAATCTACGGTACTATTTTTCCCTAATCGTAAAATGTGCATGGTAATCACGTCTCTAACAGTGGGCCTCAGTCACTAGACATCCAAGGTTCTAGAAATAGACATGATAGAAAATCTGACACAAACGAATTATCATTCGATAGAGCACAAATTAGCCTCGAAAATACAGGTCAATACAAGCTTTCAAAGTGGAAATGTTTTGCACACCTAATCAGGCCAAATAAATGAAATTTCTGAGCGTGGCAGCCAAAAATGACCTCAGAGCAGGCAAAGACGCAAGAGGTCATTCCAGGAGTGATCAACCGAAACTGAGCCGTATTCAAACAAAGTTAAAGGGAACAGTTCATCTCGCTATCACACGATGTGGTAAAACACGGTAGGAAAGACTCGCCCAAGGATAGAATAAAGAAACTCAGTGTTCAAGAAGCAAACTTTGCTAGGGCGAAAAACTGATGTCGGTATGAGTAACACTGGGGAAGCCATCAAAAAACGGTAATACAGAAAACAGCGGAATGAGGAATTCTAAATTTTGCACGAAGTTACATTGGCCGCCGAAACTATTCCGAACAATCCAGGCCGTATTGTATACCATCAAGACCATCCTTCCCTTTCTTACTTACGGCCCCGGAACACCGGAGTTCACAGGACCTAAAACAGTACGCCTGTTACCTTCCCATCCAATACTGAAAGCGTAGATCAAATATTTTGATCTCTTGCATTTGAATGTTACGCACGGCTTCAAATGTGGACGAAATTCTTGTTTATTGAGTCACGGGCTTCCAATGGGAAATGATAAGCAGGCTTATTAAGATCCGTACTCTATAATTAATTGTTTTTCCCGATGTGAGGTGCTGAAATCACAAAATTAGCCGTTCTACTTCCTTACTTCATTTGTCCTGGAAAGTTCTTCTCCGCCGAAACCAACTTGACTGGAAACGAATCAGTTCGTGGAAATACTTCTATGAATACCACCGCTTCACGTACTAATACGTCCATAGTGGCATTCATCCACCTACACTTAGGTACCTTTCAAGTCAAAAGTTCTCTCCCTTGTGTCGAGTTTGTGTAGTTTACTTTAAATTAGGAGTGCTTTGTCTCATGCAGAATTTCACAGCAAGGAGAAAATATCCTATCTGTCGAATACCATAATGCAGAGAGGGTTGCCAGTGTGCTAATGTTCACGGTGTGGTTTATCAACTTTTCAGGGCTCAGAATCACACATGGTACGGTACACTGAAATGGGGAGAACACTGGTTCACTCAAAGTAGGGGTTATGAAGGCACTTGTTAATACATCTTTATTAGGCAATTTAGTTACATTAGAAGACAGCTTAGCAGCTCCTATGCAGAATTCAGGTCAAGGCTTGAGCCACCGGAACAACAGACCACGGTTGTGGATCAAAATGGCGAGAAAGGATTCTCGTCAAGCGGTGGCTGACTGTTTGACCAACCAATCAGAAGAGATGCGGCCCAATACCAGTTTGGACCAATTAATTTGTGGCGCAACAAGTGGTGACGTTGGCTGTTCTTCCTATGGAATCAGTATATTCTGAGCTAGTAGTATGAGATGGTTCGAAGGCAGTACCTTTTTTAGAGTTAGTAGGATGGATCAAAACACGGGGCCTACCTGAGATAACAGCAGTTATTCCGTTTCTGCGATTCCAATTGAAGAATACAGCTGTTTACATGATAGTGATACTTAGTAGTATGATAGAGATCTGCCATAGCAGGTAACTCAAAAATACCAGTAATCATCCGAGTTGATCATTATCGCCAGCTAGGTTCCGTTTATTTTCTAGGGTAATCTGTCCGTGTCGGTCCAATTCCATTTTATCTGACGAACAGCTTCTCCCTTCGAGCCTTTACTCCAGTTTGATTTGAACAGGCGATCAATGTGATCCAAATAGCTGCAATAATCAGTGCGTGCAATGTGGCCTGATAGGCTCAGTGACGGGATACAAATTCCAGTCACTCCAAGGTTGTCTTTATTTGGCGTTCTAAAACTGTCAAGTTTACTGAGTTATTTCAATGCAAACCGAAACACGTGATTTGCGCACACAATGGCCAAGCGCAGTTTAATCGCTGAGGCTTGGTTCGGCAGTACCAAGTGCATTTTAATGTGTGATTTATCCCGATAGATTAGAAGTCAATTATGATTAATATAGGATCGAATCAGGTGCAACCGGTGGGGCCTCTTCGTGGTTATTAAAGCAATATGAAGGATTCCCATGCTTCTTGAAAATGTTTTCCTTTTCGTGCAATGTCAAACGTTTTGTCAGCGTTTAAATTATCTCTTCCAAGGCTTCTTTAAGTGCCGACCAAAAACAAACCGTCACTTCTGCTTTGTTAGAAAACGGACAGGGATTTGTCCCTAACATATTAGTTGACAGAACATGGGGGCATTTATACATTAGGTGTGATGCTACAGACAAGTAGTTTATTTTTTCTCAAAAGAACATTTTGGCGGAGACTTCATGGGTACCGCGAGCAAAGAGCGAAGACCACTGCGATAATTAGACTAGTTTTTGCGTGTCTTTTCAAGGATTTGCTTTTTGTGCTGTTAAAGTCATCAATGACGTTTTTCTTTCTGGCTCCAATCGCTCAGATACCGCCCCAACATCTGCACTTCTGTGGTGCTCAAATTGTTCGAGAATCTTTTATTACCGTGGATTGGGACGGGGTCGGTTGAAGAAAACACACCAGTTCGCCTATCGATCTTCGTACTCCAAACCTGAAACCGTAGCTCACCTAGTCCGCTCAGTAGCTTTGTTTTTCCATAGAAAGTGCAAGGCTGTCAGAATGATGCTTTTAGACTCTAAAAACGGATGTGGTGGTTTTGATTGATCAGCACGCTCTTCGGAAGTGAGGTTGACCCAGACCTCGGCAGGCCGATTTCCGACTACTTCGTGGGTCGAAGACATCTCGTTTGTTTCAAAGGCAAAAATTCTTTTCTCTTCCCGTTGATTGTGGTGTCCTGTGAGGTGCAATTTGTTTGTCCTTTGTTCTTTTCTTTGTACTTTAATTAACTTTCAATTCTGTCGACATTCATTGGCTACAATACTCCAACGATGTAGTTTTAGGCTGTGAATTGCCAACACTTGAAGAAAATCATAAATTCGGAACAAACTAAATGAAGTCCCAAGATAGATCTCATCCGACTCTCTTGTACTGGATGCTTTTCAAAGCCAGGATATTTTACTTTCCCTACTCTCGGATGAACAACATACTGACCTCACTAACAGTTTTCCCCCATTTAACTGCGAATAATAAACCCGTACCAATATCACCAACGGTTAAATATCTTGGTGTTACCCTATTCCACAGTCTTTCATGGTCCGTGCACCTTCAACAAACTTTTCATAGAGATGGAAATTTGTCATTTTTTCTCTCCATTCCAGATTACTTGAAGCCCCTACCCCTCCCTGTCAGTTAATTTTTAAATTTGTTACTGTATGTGCTCTCCCCCACTGGTTGGACTGTTCCCCAGTTATTCTTCTCGGATCTTTGGAAAAAATTTCAGCTTGGTAATAAAATCCCCAAAATGTATATCTAAATGCAGTGGAATAACCGGGGATATTCTTGTCGATACTATCACTCATAAACACTTCAACGCTTGCGGTCGTTCATCATCCTCTCCACAACAAACCTACAAAAGTTGAGTCTACAACATATACGCGCTCAAAGTTGGAAGTTTTATTTCCTCACAATTCTGAATAGGGTGAATCTGTTTTGCAGCATCCTGTTCGTCTGCCTGCTGATCCGTCAAAATTCATTAAAGACTTACGAAACTAATTGCTTGAATGTAAATTACCACGACTTGTACATTTTTACCGACTCTATATCTACGGATATGATGTAAATGCTGATAATCCACCCAAACTGGTATATAAAACTACTACTAATTTGACTTGGAATGATTTGTGAGAGAGATTGATTTTCGAAAGGTTTTCTTTTCGTGTGAGACAGTAAAAACCCATAAATTCCCATATTTGCCTTTTTTATCCGACTATCCAGGTTTGCCGAAAAAATGACAACGATTAATAATACTGTTTCTCATTATAAATCTTTAATTGTTGGGGTACGAATGTCAAGTAACTTTACCTCCTCAATGTAAATGCCAACTAGGCTAATTAGATTTTTCCTTGTGATTTCCTCCTTGGAAATCAATGCTGTCAAACCACTAGACCGGCTGCCTATACTCGCGATATTCCGAACTTTATTGAATCACTTTACATATCCTGCACAGATTCAGGTAAAAAAGTGATCATTAATAATTAGTCCATATATAAGTAGCATGAGTATGATTGGATGAAATTCCCAGGAAGCACGTGAATGTTTTTTCAGTGGTTGCCGCTCACCCCGGTATGCATACCAAGTCAAGTTAAGTCGATTAATTGCTCTACGCACCCCGGTAATCTACTGCCCGCTTATCCTCATATTTGTACATTTCGTAAGTGTATACTGAGATCTGATTTATAGCGTCAGGAGTGTAAATTAATGCTGAGTTCGTTTCCAGCTTATATGTTCAGGTTCACACTCCGAACCCAGCTTGGTTTCACTTTCCTGTGCTCCTGTAGTTTTACACTAATTCCGGGTCACCACAAAGTATATGCTACCACCAATGATGTAGTCTGTACTCTTGGCACAATCGCCTCGATCAAGTGCAGTAAACCTGTATCTGACCTATCTTCACTCCTGAGTATCAATCTGCTTGTCGATTCTCACGGTGGTGATATGCGGTAGGCTTTGTTTCCACGTCACCTATGTTTCTTTAACCGGTATCTATGCTGCGTCCATTTGTTGGCCCTAACTGATCGCACCGCCCATCACTGAACCCTAGCCTCTGAATTATGTCGGGTTAAGCAACCCTTATCCCAGCTGTTCTTCAGTTCACGGATCCACTGGCTTCCATGAGGACTCCATTGGTGTTATTGTTACGCACATGCTTATCGCGTCTATTTGGTAACCCATTGTGTTGTTTGTTTGTGCCATTATTGACATCCTTCTGCCTCCCCCCCACCTCCCCAGTAAGTCCGGTGATTTGCACGGCCCGCTTCACACTGTCACGTAGCCCCATGTTAGTCGTTGCCTAGGACTGGTCACCTTTCATCGCCCGTGTGGTATGATTGTTTGCTCCCTTGCTTTGAGTTTGATTTTGTCCTCAAGCCTGCCCATTTTCGCCTGTCACCTCATCTGATGGGTGGGTCAATCCTCTTCGATTGGCTGGATTGCCCACAAATTGAGGTGCATATTCATTGACGCCTAACTGGGATTCTCTTATAGTCTACGTAGACTAGCGATTTCGCGTTCTCTGACTAAAGGTTCGGATTTCAATCTCTCTATCGGGTACGTGCTGCTCTGAATTATTTGAACGAGTATTCAACTTCAGACTGGTCCGTTCAGCGAACTACTCACTGCGCATCAGATATTTGATAGCCGGAGGACATGAGCTGTTGATGAGAATAAATTCGGAGGCAGCGTGACAGGCGATCGAAGGCGTATAACTTCGCATCCCGTATGCCCTTTACCCAGGATAGCTCGCAGTGCTGGGCTGGCAGAGGAGGAATATCAGACAAGTCCCTCCTAATGCTGTTCCGTGCCATGATCATCAAAACGTCGTTTCGCTTAACATTATAGTGGATCGCTCACCGTTGTTAAGAGCAGCGACGGGGTGAAAACAACAGGTACCGGAGGCGTAAGAAATGGAAGCGGAAGAGTTTTGAGATCAGTAGAAAACGAGAGTTGTTGAAAGCCCCCCCCCTGAAACGGAATTGCCAGAGTTCTCGGTAGTTATGAAGGAGAAAAAGACAAGGGAGTTCGTTGGAAAGTACTCGCAGATAAAACCCGGAGGGCCCCGTAGGTTCCAAATGTTGATCCACGAATCCTCTTCTCCGAATCCCGTCACCGGAAAACTCGGGAGTATCGTGAAACCGGTCTTAATGCTGTGACTAGTTTTCACGATTCGCAAACTTTTGAAGCGACAAATGACGATGAAGACTCTAAGAAAAATAGGAATGCTGGTCGACTTCAGACGCACGTGGAGTGCATTCATCAAAGGTGAACAGCGCCTATTCTATACCACACTGCTGTCGAGACGTGTCAAATATACGAGGGTCAATACTGTTGTTCCAGAAGCACACCTAATATAGGACCCAAATAAAAATGACTGAACCCGTGGGCCAAGAGCACAGCCTAACTGGCCATCGACATTTACATATCAGCCGACCGATCTTCAAACTATCTGCGGCTCATTCGAACCTGACTATATGCACAAGAATTTTCTCAAAACTTCTAATGCTAATAGTCTACGAGTTTGACACGAATTATCTAGAAACCATAGACAGAGTACGGCGCCTGTTGCCAAAAATTTCGCATTACAAGTGCGGAGACCACCTCCAAGGTAACACTTGGGACTGGAAAAAAATCTTCCATAGTTTGTGACGAAGGCGAAAGAAGCCACTGCGCACTGAAGCGTTGTTTTAAGATCTTGCTGAATATTGGCAAATTTATTGTGACGACAGGAGATCCGTCATTCGTAGGCAAAGTACACTTGTAACTGCACTCTGCTGGCACCAAAATACCAAACTCATTAAAAAAACAATTGCGACCCTAGAGCTTGGGTACGCCTTCTTAATAAATAGGTTTCTGTAATTAGGTCTGCCATCGGAATGATAACCGCTACCCGGAAGCTTGTCTAATTCCGGTATCAGGTCTTCCAGTAGCCATAAGTAGTGTGGAAACTATTCCTATTCCTTGGGTTGTCTATCTAGCAAAAACTTAGTCTTACTAGGTTTACGCACGATATGGGTTGTGCCCGGCTACGGGTAGCAGAACAAATTCCAATTGAATAACCGTGCTTATCGTAATTTCGTGGTTCTATATAATACAGTATGTATTAGTATATAAAGACAAAAACTTCCAGTCAGGTGAGCAACCAAGAACAGCAGTACAGAATTTATCCGATAAATCCGGACAGAGCAGCCACTAAAGGCCCACTCAGCAAGGAGTCCTAACTCGAATCACCATACTTTATAGTTACAAATGCCTCAGTATGGTCGGAGGTTGGCATCTCAGGCTCCTAGATGGCTACTGGCACTGAATGCCTCTCGAAATGCTCCCAACTGAGTAAGTTCTACTCAGTGTCTTCCTGTGGCGGAGGTGTTCCCACTGAAATGAGAGGACAAAAGAGAACTCTCGACGCTCTCCACCGGGTTGAATGACAGATAGTCAGTTTAAGGGAGATGGCGAAACCCACATCTCAGACCACCCACGGGTGGCGTGGAGCGTACAACGGTGTGCTCATCGGTATCTGTGGCAGAGGGGTGTAGGGGACACCCAGAATGTTTAGCCTCCTCCGAAGGGTGAATCAATTGAGAAATCAATCACCTTCTCCCAGAGGTTTCTGGATCAGGCGAAAGAATCACACAATTGGCCATCCGCTCCTCTGAACCAACACTGCTGCCTTACAAGACGGGCTTGGATGCGCAAAGACTAGAGGTGCATTCTCGAATAAAGAGCCCTACAATGGACTGGGCGACCACGTAGTACGGTAGCCCAAAAAGCAACAACCATGAAAAACCCAACTCACTATGCTTGACAGTTCTTTGATGCGCGCTTATGACTGCTCTCCCACACCGTACACAAGTACTTCCCAATCTCTATCTCGCTCCCACATCTCCTTCATTAGACCCCACGGGATTCTCGGTAAACCATATCTGCAGTAGTGCCACTGGTAGAAATCGTGGTTATTTTTACCCTCATCCTTCTTCGACTGGCTTCCGAGTCTCACCGAACACGATACCTCTGGCTGGTGCCCTGCTTCATCCTCGGTGCCCATTCAGACTAACCACTTTCAGCGCGGACCCTGATGCGTACAGGACAACACGCAGGTTTAGTTTGTACGCTTGAATCCTTTACCATCGATGTGTGTTGCAGTTAAGAGACTTGCATTCAAGACTACAGTCCCATCATCCGGTTCACACCCCCATCTAATCCTTTCATAGAGTTTCACTTACGTGTTTCTGGAAACGCTGAGGCTGCGGCTTCTGGTCTTGGTGGTGTTGACATTGCTCTCAGTGAAAGAGCTGAAGCGGCGCCCTTAGACTGGATGATCTTAGTCGACAGCCGTTTACGAGCAGTGAGACTCAGAGGTTCGTGCAAAGTGAGCAATCGCCGCTCCCATAGACGCAATCTGTTTGTCGTTACGGCGTATGCACTCACTGACTGCAGCCCACATGCAATCAAAGATACCTTCTACCAAAAGCTTCATGATCTCCTACACAAAACATGCCGGGGTGATATCGTGATTTTGGCAAGAGATCTGAAAGCTAGAAATGGTCGACTGTCATCAAATGGTGTGCGTACAGAAGGCACTTTCGGGCTAGATTCCTGTCGTTCGGAAAATAGGGAACGGCTGCCGGCTCTGTGCTTAGACCATCGCCTGTTCATCGCCAGTACGAACTTCAGACGTGCTAATCGCCGGTACGCCACATGGAGTCTACCCTCCTCGAATCAACAGTTGACCCAGATCGACAAAATCGCTATAGGCCGCAAATGGCGGAGTTACACAGAAGACTATGGCTCGTACTGGACCACTCCTGCTGACTGCTATCACGCACTAGTCTCTACTAAGCTATCAATGAACTTCTATGCCAGCTCCAAATGCACGATTCAGGGACATTTAGATTTTGGTAAGCTTTTCGACCCGTCTGACCTATTCGTCATCGAAATGCGGTAGGTGATAAGTCAGCTGCAGCTTCCCCGCATAGTATGAGCCAGCACTGGTCACTTATAAATAATGTTTCCCATTCTGCTAACCTAGTATCTTGTGACCTGTCTTGTTGTACAAGGGGACCCTGGATTTCTGCCGAGAGTCTGCACCTTCTCGACGCACTCCAGTCGATCTCGACTGGAAGTGAGTAAACAAAGCAGGGGTCGTAATGAGATGTGCAGTTAAGGTGAGTATTCGTAGGGACTGCAAAATTCGGTGTTCTCAACAGGTATCTGAAATGAAGCGTGCTACCGACATGGGAAATTCCCGAAAGCTGTTCCATTTCATTCGAGTCACTAGTAAGTACTAAGTCCCGAATTCGCTAGACAGAAGGAAAGCACACGTGTGAGGAACGCGTATTCAGAATCAACGAGCTGCATGTATGAGCATCGCCACCAGACTAAGGAAGCCCAAGCAAACGTGAGCTGTCAGAGGATATCAGTCTGGCACGAGTAGCACTAGTTCAGTAGCATCGGTAGTATTTGGACTAATGAGTCGTGGTAGCAGGAATAAAAGTAGCAGTAGTGCTGGTGCCAGTACTGATCTTAATTGTAGCAGCAGTCGTAGTATTAGTAGTGCTAACAGTGAGAGCGCATTGCAGTATAATACAATGCCCAGTCAATTATCCAGCGCCTTACTAATAGAAGATATATATATATATATATATATATATATATATATATATATATATGACAAATGCGAATGAGAACTAGAAGTATGTGGTTAGGGATTGCAATGGAAAATCAAAAAAATGCCCAGCGTAAGAACTTGCCACAGAAGTTTCATGTAGTAACGTAGATTCAAATGAATAATTTTTCCAACTAAATCAGCAAACTGGATTCCATCGCACTTGTTTCTGCATATATACTTGCTAACAGAGCTGCAAAACATTCGTTCAAAGGTATGTAGCATAGTTTAGTTGAGTCCTCCGTAAATGGAAATTCGTCCCCAATTATTACGTTGGTTCTGTAGCGAAAGTAACGATTTCCTGTAAATTGGCTTTTGGAACCATTCTGAGGGATAATCATGATTGTGAAAAAGAAGTCGGAAAGCCTGCTCACGTTTTGTCTCGATGGCAGCAAAGAAATCAATGGTGCCGCTGCAGTTTCAGCAAACTCTTTGAGTGTACGATCACTCCCATAACGGTACTAACTGCTCACAAACAAAAACAAAAAAAGATTCTATATTTGGGATTAACGGAGAACAGTAAGCCACAGGCCCGCTTACTAGCGCATCAATAAACACGTATATCAAAGAGCAAGTAAGCATATAAGTGAATAGCAAGCGCACGCAGTACATGCAATCGAGTGCGGTCAAGCCGTGCCGCTTAGCAGTAACGAATCAACAAGCACGTATGGCTCAACGTCAAAGTCTGGTTAGAGCAAGCCATTCGTGGCATGGATGAAGTCACGGTGATGTGAGTGCCTGTGTGCATGCGTGTGACTAGTTGTGGCAGCGAACAACTAACATTCAAGAGGCAGTGAACAACGGTGAGTGCGTGAGAGACCTTCTGATTGCGTACGTGACTACTTGAACCGACACAACAGCAGAAAGCCACTAGGTGTGAGTGAAATTAGAAGAGGCCGAAAGGAGCACTTTCAGGCACAGTTTAGCTGGCCCTTAGTATCACCCTCGCACATAGCTCTTCTGGTACACGTCCAGTGGTCTGTTTCGACAGATCCACCTACCGAAAGAAAATCCGGGCCTTGGGACGTCACAAAACACAGGACTCCGATGGCGTTCCCCCACCCTTTTAAAAGAGATGGAGTGCAGCTCGTTAGAGAAATTCAGGTTTTGTTATCAGAAGTTTGGAATTCTGAGCAGATTCCCTTCTTGTGGTGGGGGAATCGATTGCTGTCCTCCTCGTTAAGAACAGCTTGCGCAATGATTGCGCCCAACATAGGGGTGTAAGCCTTATCCAAATGACTTCGAAGCTGCTTGCGTCTGTCATAGTTCGCAGGTTTTACCAAACGCGTGAAGAACAGACTCTCGAGAAGAAAGCTGGGTTGCGTTGGTACCATACTTAATTTTATACCTGGTGTTATATATATATATATATATATATATATATATATATATATATATATATATAATGTTTCCTCCTTCATAAAGAGAAATATGACAAAACATGAGCCGTCATCTTCATCTGGAACTTTAACGGTACTAATGGTCGGAACGAGACTGCATTGCATTTGACCTTCTATTGGTCATCTCTGGCTACTTTCTCTTATGCACCTCCAGGATCAAGAAGTGTTTTCGGGGATACCTTTCGCAGATCCATCAAGTATAGATTGTAAAATGAACCAATTCTCACTGAACAAGTCGCTTTGCAGTCCCTTTGGAATGTTACTAGTCGAAACTGAGACCGTCTTTTACGTAATCCGTTCAACAACTGGACTTTATCTCTCAAGTATAAATCTGAGGAAAAATTTTCAAGTTAGATCCCGGCTTTCACTAAATATCCGATTAGACTAGGTCTTTGGCTTTCAAATTGCACACTTCAACTACCCTTCAATGAGTGCTATTTCACCCGTGTGTCAATACTTTTCGTTGTGAGGCCTAACGAAACGAATAGACCCATACTATGTTTGCGTTACGATACTTATCAAGACGTGCTAGAAATAGTCCTTTCACCTCTCCCTTTCATGGGTCCACAACTCGAAAGTACGAAAATAAAGCAGTTTGCTTTTTAGAGCTTTCTGGTTACCGTAATTTTGCCTTCAACTTGATGAACCAATGGTAGCCCTATTGTGGCATGCCACACCCATAGCATTCATGATACAAACAATAAACCGGAAAGCAACCTAGTTAGAATACAATCATAAAATCAAATGGCAGCTTCGTTTTCATTGTTCAGTTAAGAATCGAACTGCTACCGGATGCTGCCACGAATCCGTCTGTGTTATCAGGAATCTTGGTTCGAGTAGATAGGTTTAGCAGAAGCTCTAGCGTAGATTGACGACAAAAGTGATGGAACCATTTTCCAATTCCCCGCCGATATGCCTGTCATTCCTTAAAATTAACCTGAATTTCTTCTCAACAAAGGACACTTCGTAGCTTTTTCGACATAACACTAATTATCGACTTCATGCAATTCCGGCCCAATAATCATGAAAAAAAATGAATTCCTAAAAATACGATTTGGGGCAAGCACATATTTGTCCTTTTAGTGCTTTTCATCAAACCAATACAGTACACATGCTGGATTTTATAAAATTATTGAAATAAATAAATGATAAGAGGCACCAAGAAGACAGATCTACCCTTGTTACACATAATTTTCTCAAGAATTCTACAGCCAAAATATTCTACGCAATTCAAGAATCATATTGCTGTATTTCTCAAGTAGAGTACGAAGTGGCTGAAACCGGTACCTATTTAACAGTGTCTGTCACCTATCATAAATTTACCGTTGGCCATTAATACTCGTTTGGAAATAGCTCACAATGAATTTTAAATAGATATTTTCATGCGTTGAGGGTAACGTAAAGCTATACTAGGATAGGTATGTGCTCGCATCAGAGATTGAAAAATAAAAAGTGCACATTCCTAAGCTGATGATGTGTTCCTCAGGGCAAACCCAAGTCTACTGATCCAAAGCAATTACTGTGCAGAAGACAGTCATGGAAGGTAGCGAAATGGAAATCTGACGACTAAGTACGAGTAAAATTTGACGAAAACCCCGTGAGGATGACAGGGAAAAAACAGGAAATATGGGACCCAAATAGTGGCGATTGGGTAATGAGGAAATAAAAAAACAACTGTCCAAGGGTTGAACTGGAACATTATAACAACCGATTCGTCTGAGAAGAAATATCTGTAGTGCACTAGAAATTACTTTTAAACGGTTGAGTGATAAGGAAAACATTAAAATAGACCCGTTTGTTTTATCTGTGAGTTACTTCGTATTAGATAGGCGGAAAGCGTATGTCATCAAAGGGGACTCATTTGAAAATGTCTCATATTCAGCTTGCATTTTGAAACCGAAAAAGAAGCAGATTTTTTCCATTGTTACGAACTTTATGCAGTACGAATGAGATCCACTCGCATTTTACTGTTCTTTTCGAAATTTTTCACTTTAAATGACCAAATTCGGTGACGCCTATCGATCCCGCTGATCATCTACATTAAAAAGAATTGCTACGGAATGAAAATCTATTCATCATTCAACGTATCCGATGTGACAAAGAAAACTGTCAACTATACATTATATATATATATATATATATATATATATATATATATATATATATATATATATATATATATATATATATATATGCCCCCAATACAGCGCATTTGATCGTGAATTGTTCGCCGTCTTCCGCGCATCCGCTATTTTCACCAGGCCTTGGAACCCGTTTTCACAGATCACGAGCCGCCATTCTAACCTTTTCACAATTCTTCAGATTGTCATTCCTTTCGTGACCGCACTGCTTGTCAGTGAGCCAAAGTGCAACGATACACTGCCCACACGGCCGGATCATTCGAGAGCCCAGATTTTGATTCCCCCAACGCGTACGTCGACATCGTTTGTCCCTTACCACCATCATGAGATATAATCTATTTTCTCACTTGTATTGATCTTTTCACTCGTTTTCCCGAGGCCATATCTATTCCGGAAGTCTCTAATGAAACTGTTGCTCGAGCTTTCATGGGACACTGAATTTCCCCTTTTGGTTGTCCAACCAGGGTCATCATCGAATAAGGAGCTGAAGTCGAATCTGCCACTTTCGACAATCTCCTCCAAATGACCGGCACACAACGTATTTGCACCGCAGCTTATCATCCACAATCAGTCGGTTGGTCGAACGCGTTCACCAGCATCACAAAGCGTCGCTCAGTGCCCATAACAATCCTCATGAATGGACGTCTTACTACTGGTGTCATTGGACA